>JAMPIV010016588.1:0-151194 GCA_024509875.1 Oreohelix idahoensis | reverse complement strand
TGGTGTGGTTGTTTTTGGGGGGGGGGGGGGGGGGGGGGGGGGGGGGGGGGGGTGGGGGGGGTTGTTATTTAATGTTATTTTGTGATTTATTTGGTATATGTGTAAGTAGTTAAAGGATAATATAAATAAGAATATTATTTATATTTGATAATATTTGTGTTTTGAATAAAAGGTTGTTGATAATGTGTCAGATGAACGTTGGAGATTCTCTAGATAACGGTATGTATATCAGATTATTATCGCTTAAAAGCACGAACACAGACGGTTATACACTTGGATAAGTGGCCATGCCACACATTCGAAACACTTTGGATAAGTGGCCATGCCACACATTTGAAACACGACCATAAGGCTCGAAGGCCACACAAAAAGACTGTTCATAACCAAGTCTAACGCGTCATGCCTCGCCACACGCGAACTATTTCATTCTATACCGCAGGAGTGTTACATGGTGCGATCATCTGAATCGGGGCAAACCCAAAATGCTCGCTGATCATGCAACAATCCTCAACATCATCCCCCTCGCTCCCAAACGTGACACTTGTGGCACGTGTTGGAGTGGTGGAGAAGAGGTACACGTACGCAGTTAAAATGAAGTATACCAACAATAACTATTGTTATTATCACACAAATAATACATAGCACAATAAATATTGTAGTATTCTAACTAATTAAATAAAGTCATTTTCATTATGTCCTGAATAGTTTCTTGACAAGAGATCCGCAAGATTATTGTCACTTCCGGAGATCGGCACCATGGTAAATGAGAACTCCTGCAGTAGTAAGTACCAACGATGTATTCTCGCATTACGCATGGTCCTGGACGTGATGAATGTGAGAGGGCTGTGGTCGGTCTGGATGTAAAAGTGCGTACCTATCAAATACTTCGACAGTTTCTCCAGGCACCAGACCACAGCGAGAAGTTCGCGTTCCCCGGTAGCATACTTCTGTTCCGCTGGTGATAGCTTCCGGGAAACGAAGTAACATGGATGCGGCATACCCTCGCACCACTGTAGTAAACATCCCCCGATGCCGTAATTTGAAGCATCTGTTTGAATTAAAAACGGAATGTGTAGGTTTGGCAATAACAAAATAGGTGGAGTCGACAATAATTCCTTGAGGTATCAAAGCGCTATCACACTCCTGTAGTGAAATCTGTGAGATAATCGCTTATTTCAGTAAGATTTTAGTCCTATGATAATAAATATACCCGCCCTCAGGTGTCTGACTATTTTCATCTTCGACGCCAGTAGAGCGCTGCCTTTGGTGCAGTGGAAATGCTTAAAAAATGACCCGCCGTAAAAATCTAACACGCTTTTAGTTTCGGTTTCGAAACGTACAATAAACATGTTAATAAAATTTAATATTTAATTAATTTAATATTTAATAAAATAAAATTTTAATAAAAATTAACATCTCGCCGATCTGCTGCGCGAAACGGGGAAAAGCTTATAATTAACGAATTGCCAGAACTGTGTGACCAAACTGGCGTTTGAATTAACGTACTATGTTAACTTTAACACTAACATTTGTAATAATTCGGACATTTCCCAGTAGTAAGAACGAGACGATTGTAATAATTAACGCCAACACTACCAATGTTTTGAAAAAACCCCTCTTCGCTCTGCACGCGGTCTCTTTAAAATATATACGCTGTGGGCAAAGCCAGCAGAGACAAACACACAGTTTTCCATTTCCTCCTAGGGGTAAAATTCTGACGTCATTAAACTAGTTATTTGAATAATGAGAAAATAATAGAGACGGGGGTGGGGGGGGGGGGGCGAGGGGAGATGGCTGACTTGTGTAAAAGTTATATTTGACGATGGACAGTGACAAAACTGAAAATCTAAACCATACTGAAACTGACCATAAACATCATATAGTAGGATAGCTTAGTGTCCCCTGAGCAAAAATATGTTTTAAAAAATATGGTAGTCCAAGTATTAGCCAAGTTATTGAGATAATACTATATGTCTAAGAACGCTTGGACGGACAGACTGTTGTTCTTGCTCGTTACACATAACGTTATTGGGGACGCCAGTTTAAAAAAAAAGGCATGGTAGTAATTCAAATCCTATTGGTTGGTAAAAGAGTATAGGAGTAAAAAGGGGGAGATAGAGAAAAAGGTTAACTAAAACTAAACATCTTTTTCTATTGGCATAACTAACGCAGACTGACGAATGGACTACGAGGCACATAGTTTGTTTGGAATTTGTTTTGTTTTTTCAAACTTAATTCAAAAAGATTTAGTAGTGCCTGCTTTCATTGGTCGGCTCTAATAGATATTGGCAAAAGGCATAGTGATCTCGTGGCCATTTGACTAGAAAATTTTATACAAACAACTACGTTGAGAGCAGATGTGATAATATAAAATTAGTTACTAAATTCACTATCTGGACGGGGCAGAGCAAAACTGCAGCCATATTCTTTGCCAGTCAACGTTATTTGTGACATATTTCTTTGAATTAGTGGTAAGAATGCTTTATGTATTTACATGCTTGATTAAAACTGAAAAAGTTAGATACTGCTATGGGAAAAAGTGAAGGACATGCCGGGAGCAAACATTAGTGAGTCCTCACATTGAACTGTATTTGACTGTTGCATATTATTATGATTTTATATTAATAATTTTGTATTGGAAGATGTTAGTAAGCCCCAGTGTTCCATGAACACTCGTCAACATGCCTAGAGCGTTTATAATTTAGGAAAAGAAAAGAAAAATCATATAAAAGGAGATGTGGTTACTCCACGTTATTGGATTGAAGCAAACTATGTAAAAGTACAGTGGCGTATCTGTCATAGGGACCTGAGGTGTGGTCACAGAAAGGTGAGTCATGTAATTAGGGGCTGATGCACATGAATGCACACATGGCTGACCCCATACCGTCATGTATACATAGGGATAAGAAGTTCTGAACAGATATGAAAAGGCCAGGGTGTCTTTTTATTACAGGGTTTTTATTTTCCTGTTACCATCCGGTGACAGGAAACCTGATGAGTGAGTGAAAAGAAGAAAAGTCTCCATTATAAAGTTTATGCTGTCATCAGATAGCCTGAAGGAGCTTGTGTGTGTGTGCTGATCTACAATGACTTATTTTCGTCATACCAAGAATCCCAGGTGACACGTTAACAGCTGGGACATCTGACACTTCATCCGAATAAACTGGTTCTTATCAAAATAAAACAGAATTATATGGGGCATGAGGAAAACAACAGCTCCTCATAACCAATGACAATCACTAGCAACTATTAAAGTTTTAATCTGTGAATACACCTACAGGAACTCTATATTAACATTACATTCATAGGACCAAGAGTCCATATTTTAGTTAAAGCATTATATGTAAATATATTTCCTCATTTTCAAAGACCTGTCCAAAAGAGATGGCGGGACAGGCAGATTAAATTGTACAAAGAAAAAAACATTCCAATTTTAAAGAAAACTTTAACCACAGTCTTATTCATTTTCTTATAGTGAGTTAAAGTGTATTGTGTTGATGTTCCATCATTTTCATTTCACCCCTAGACACTAGAGACATCATACACCAGCCACTAGAATCAAAATACGGACTGTGTGAGATCTAGGGAGATAGCGTTAGGTTCCCTGATAATATATATCATCATCATCATCTTTTTTAGATTCAGGGGCCTACATGTGCTTGACCTCACACAGTTAACACAGACACAACTATCTTTCTTGTTAGGTATAACATCTTAACTTCCCCAGCAAATTACACTTGCTACAACTCCGATGTCCATTTAATTTTATTTGGACTACCTTTGGCAAGCAGTCCCGAGGAAGTGGAGGGGAACTGCGGTAAGACGTGGAATACGATGGATGGGTTTGAAAAAAAATCGAAAAAAGGTGATTCGTCTTACGAGGACAAAGGACAAAGAAAATAGTCTACGTTACGGCCACAAGGCCTTCGTCAGGAAAGGAAAGAAAGTGAAGGCTAGATAGGACACATAAAAACTAAATAAAATAAAAACTGGGTACTTCCCTGAAGGCAAGAACCGAAATCAGAAAGCGACTTCCGCCGCCGGATGTACACAATGCATACTAAGAAACTAAAAAACGAAACCGGAAAATAAACTACCCAACGTGATAAAAGTGGGGACTGGAAATAATAAGGGACAGAATGAGTGGGAGATAAATAAATATGAAATAAAAAAAAATGTATATGGCATACAAATAGAAGAATAGGATAAGAGTGGAAAGAGTAAAATAGAGCAAGAGAGGAGAGGGTGACCTCAGACAAAGGTGTGAAAAGTGTTGAGACCGGCTGGTTTTAGACACCCCATGCGGTGGATAAGACGGTTCTCAAGCTGTTCTCGGCTGGCAGTGTCAGAGGAGCAGGATCGGATCGCTGTGACCTGGATGTCGATGGGACCATGGTGGTCAGGACCATTGAAGTGTATAGCAACTGGTGTTGACTTTTGCTGAGCGATGTCATTTAAGTGCTGGCTGAATCTGTCCCCAAGTCGTTTGCCTGTTTGGCCAATATAGGTTTTGCAGCAACGTTTACATATGATCGTATAAATGACATTGCGCGATTCACACGTGAAGCTACTAGTGATGGTGTACGTAGCCTTAGGAAAGGACACCTTCTGGGTTGAGATGACATACTTGCACGTGTTGCATCGTGTCCGACCACAGGGTAGTGTGCCAAAGTGAGTGGCATTCTCCTTTGGGAGACGGCTGTGAACAAGAAGATCCTTCAAGTTCTTGTCACGTCTATATGCCACCAAAGGTGCTTCACTGAATACTTTTTGGGTCAGAGGCTCTGCTTGGAGGATAGGGAGGTGGCGGAAAAGGATCTGTTTGACAGTAGTACTGTGAGGGTGATGGGTCAAGATTAATTTGACTCTGTCCGAAGTGGATTTATGGTGAGGTTTGAGGGCCTCCAGACGAGAGATGGGGAGCACACGTTGGAGAGCAGAGGTGAGAACATGTTCTGGATAAAGTCTGTTACGGAAAAAATCCAACATCTCATTTGCTCGTAAGTGGAAGTCATCGTCGTCTTGGCATAAACGGCGGAGGCGGAGAAGTTGTGAAAAAGGAAGGGAGTCACGACAGGCCCGAGGATGAGAAGAGGTATACAGGAGGTAGCTGTGGGCATCTGTCGGCTTGTAGTATACTGAGGTATTAAGGCCGGAGGGCGTGATAGAAATAGTAATGTCAAGGAAGTTGACAGATACTGTGGAGACGAGGGAGGTGAACTTGATGGTGGGGTGAAAGTGGTTCACAAAGTCGATGAAGCGTTGTAAATCAGTCTCAGACATATCTGTGAGACCTATGCCATCATCGATATATCTGCGGTAAAACCCAGGGAAAGGACCGGAGTATTGTTGCCATATCTGATGCTCCAAGTGGCCCATGAATAGACAGGCATGCCTTATAACATACCTTTATATTTGTTTCATATTAATTTACTGTTTACAGGCCTCGTGGTTTCCCTTCCTTATTTGTAATAAATGTTTGTACAATACCAAACCTACCCTCTGTCCTGTTCTTACTGTTCTAAGTCTACTATCATACTGGACACAGTATTAAGGTCTTTGTCTTGTTGGACTGACCAATACTGATATATAGGGGAACAACAGAAGTGATTGCGTCATTAATAGGCTGAACTGCCCATGGTAAACTTCCGGTGTTATGTATAGAGGTTCTCACTAATGACCTGGATTGTTGCCATATTGTGCTCAAGTGGCCACACAGGCATTGCCTTATAACATACCTGTGTTTCATATTAATTTACTGTTTACAGGCCTCGTGGTTTTCCCTTCACTTATTGTGTTTAATTGTTTATTTACAATTACCCAAACCTACCCTCTGTCCTGTACCTACTGTTCTAAGTCTACTATCATACTGGACACAGTATTAAGGTCTTCCTGGTTGGACTTACTGATTATATAGGGGAACAACAGATTTATAGGCTGAACTGCCCATGGTAAACTTCCGGTGTTATGTATAGAGGTTCTCACTAATGACCTGTCATTGAAACATCCTTTTTTGGGGATGCGTAGATGGCAGGGAGGACAGTGTGATTCGCTTGCATAGCTAGGCGGTGTTGTCGCACGGAAGGTCCAGGGTTCAAATCATGGGTAAGCCACTCATGTCTGTTGTTTTTCTGTTGTCTAGTGTTCTACTTCTTTATTTCCTACGAGTGCCTTATAACATACCTTTATATTTGTTTCATATTAATTTAATGTATAGACGAACAAAACATCCAAAGAATGAAGAAAAAAAAATAAGACCAACGCAACTACAAAGTTCGTGGTGTAGAATTGCGTGCGAGTTGCACGTCTAAATAATGGTGTGCAAACAAAGAACCATTCTTGAATTTGACAGCCTTACGAGCATCATAGTATCGAGAAAAATGAACAAATGCGAGTTGGTGAGAGGAGTGTTGAACTGCAAACATACGAACAAATTCAACATCTCCGATACGCTGAAAAAATTTTCTAAGTGTATACCAAGTCGCGCCCGAAGGTAAATTGCGCACCAAAATAGTGCGATTTGGTGGTATATGATCTCGGCCAGGTCAAAACTGAGCCCGAGAATCATTAAACCTATTATGTGTCGTGCGAGTCAAGCGCACAGAATTATTCTTACGTCCATATCGTTCTTTACATGTCGCAATGGTGTGACAGTCGTGGTTACACCTACAATTATCTGGACGAGTATTACCAAATATCAAATGATCAGATTTAACATGTCGTAACTCATGAACAGGGCATGTTGTAGGGGCAGGACAATCATGATTGTCCTTAACACATGCTCTAATAGCAGTACAGCCAAAAACTGTCAAGTTATTATCTTCAGCATTGATAACCATCTCACCCTCAGGTGAAACCTGCTGACTATAAATACCATGAGTTTTATTGTCCTTCGTACCAGATTCGTGTAACTGAAATTTGTTAAATTCATTTTGTATAACACACGTACCAGCAACAACAGTTGGAGTATCCGCACTCATGCCAGGTGATATAACATTATCCACTACCGGAGTGGGTGGTGTAGCCGTATCTGCAGCTAACTGTTGTGCTCTGGTTACAACAGCATTCACCACCAGTGGGTGCGATTCAACCCACGTTGCAACCTCCTGTGGAGTGCACTCTTTAACTCCTGGTATATTTCCAACTATTATCTCAGCCACCGGATCTCTCAACCCGCAGGCATCCACTTTGCCTGTAAAGAATGGTGTATCAATGTGGACCCGTGCCATTGGGAACCACTCTACATTCCCATCAAAAGTGACACACTTAACAGATTTACCTGTGAAAGCAGAGGGATCAGTTAGCGATTTACAGATCCCGACCATGGTACAACCGCTGTCCCTCAAAACTGTTACTTTCAGTCCATACAAAAATCCTGTATCTAGTGTGAGACGTCCCAAGTTCTCACACGAGGACATTGCAGGAATGGTGTGACCGCACCGAAGTGTAGTGTTAGTCGCCGATACATGTTGTGACTGACAAACATAACATGTATCATCTCTTACAGAGCGTGAATTGGCATGATTAGTTCTATCTTTATCATCATCCTTATTGTCAGTACAGGCATTAGTATGCCTATGTTTACTTTTATCTCTCGAGGGAGCTCGGAAATGACCTGTATTATTTTTTTTTTAAAGACTTCTTCTTACTATAATAAAAATCTGCAGAATCATCATTCTTGGAGTCCCTACCATATGATGATATTTGTTTATGATAATCTTTGTGATATGAATCATCACGATCTCTGCCTTTGTGATACCCATGATACTGAGGTGAATAACCTTGATAACCTCGTCGGTAAAAATTTGATGGCGAGCGTTGACGAGGGAAGTTGTAAGACCCCCTACATGGTTGACGAAAATCAAGACGATAACGTCCGTCAACGCTCTTCGATCGAGGCCAATGATCGTAGGATTTCTGATCGTGGTGAGCCACGCTCGCAGGCACAGGATCCCGAGGAGAAGATCTGTGGATATCCTTGTTTGGATGTGCTGTTAGGTATTGTTTACCTAAACGTTCATATTCTTCAATGGAGTCTGGATGTCTTTCCTGTAAGAATGACTCCAGTTCATGACTACATGCCGAAAGAACCTTATCTCGTAACATGAGATCCATTAACCCATCGTATGTTTTATTAATACCAAATAAATCAATCCACCTGCTAAAGAAATGCTTAATAGATGCAATAAATTCACCAAAGTCAGCATCCTTACTTGGCTTAGCCGCATGGAAACGATCACGAAATCCAGATTCAGTTAACTGGAAACGTCTTAGAAGTGTTTCTTTTACATCAAAACCATTTCTGCTTTTCTCGTCCAGATTCATGAAGCGTTGGGGTGAGTCCCTAGTTAAAAAATCAACCAAGAGACTAATCCATCTCTCTCTAGGTACATTCAAACCTGTGACTTTCATGATAAATCTAGACAAGAAACTGTCCACACAATCGCGATTTTGATCGAAATGAGGCATCTTCAGCTTAGGATAGAACACAGTTGAACCTGCTGAAGTCTTAGAATGATCAGATTGCAATTTTGCTAATTCTAAAGCTTTTTCTTTCTCTGCATTAAGTCATAATGCTTCAAGCTCCATAGAATTCCTATGAGCTTGATCTAGTTGAAGAAGTTCCATTCTTCTTATTTCCATTTTCTCTTTCTTTATCTTTTTTGTGCCACATTTATCCGTTCCAATTCCAATTTGAGAGACATTTCTTTATCCCTTTGAGCCATTTCTTTCTCTTTAAGTTCTTTTTTTTGGGCCAGCTCAAACTTTCTGAGTTCATCTGCCCACTTGACAGCCTCACGCTGTTCAATTCTCTCGTCATGAGCTAAGTGTTTCTCATACTTAGTCTCTGCATATTCTTCGAGTTCAGCTCCTGATTTACCTAAACTCTTACCAATGTTAATACATTCTTCTAAAGTCGACATGGTTAAAGTGTCTAATTAACCTACAATAGTATATTATCTATCCTAAAATATACAACTAATATATAAACTCTAAAGTCAATCAATCTGTGATGTAAATATGTTCTTCAATGTGAACTAAAGACGAGCACAGGTGACAATATAAGGCACAAGAAAATGAAACACAGTGAAGTGATATCTCCAATTATACAACACCACGTAACGAATATAAAGCCACTAAGGAAGACTCAGACATATTAATCAGAAAAAAGAAAACATTAAAATAACATTAAAAAAATAAACAAGACAAGTCATCGTTAAATGTATAAATAGACAAGAGTTTTAGATCAACAAACGTATAAACGTATTCACAGCACTGAAATTAGGTCATGCAAATTAAAATGATGACCGACATGACATCACAGCTAAGCACGAAAAATGGTGTTTGTTTTGCAAACGGAGGCGTATCACTCTATAGCGAAATGAACCGCTAGACCTTCAGTCAGCAAATACAGACACAGACCCTAACAGTCGTTGCAATTCCCTGAATTTTTCCTAAGAAAATCCCAGGCAATAGCAAGCCCACCAACCACCCACAAATATGCAGATAAATATAAATGGTGAACACATAAAATGATAGAGCAAACAGTAAAGTGAAGTGACGATGGACTGAAGGCCAAAGCTAGACCTATATGAACAGTATAAAGGATTAGCGCCCTAATAAATACAAGGACTTATCTTGTTTCCATTCCTGTCATTATGAGGACAACCCTGTACCAAGATACAAGCAGCTGTTATGGTTTTGTATCGTCAAGTGAACAGCTGATGATGTCTGGTTGATTGAAGAAATTCGTCCGGCCTTGATTGAACCAAGATTCTCGTACTGCGTGCCACAATTGAACTGAAACAATGGTTACTGTAAAACTGTTTTACCCTGATTTCTGGTTCGAATCAGGATCAATATTTACCGAGGTAACGATAAGTTTCTTCTACTTCTTTGATCCTTAGCCACTGACCGTCAAAGCAGTCAGTGGCCATCACGCCTGGTGGTGTGTTGTAGGGCAACAACAAATTGATTCCACTTTGCTCGGCCAGTGGCCATCCTTCGTACAGTGCCCCAACTCTGGTTCATTCTTTGCATCTCAGCCTCCACAGTCCTCCGCCAAGTTGTTTTTGGTTGGCCTCTCTTTCGTTTTCCTTCAGGGGTCCATAGCATAGCTGTTCTTGTGATGGCATAAGGGTCTCTTCTGAGGACATGGCCAACCCAGCTCCAGCGTCTGCCAGCTATGATGGTGTGCATGTCCTCTTGCTTGCTCCGAGTAAGCAGATCCTGTTTGCTGATGGTATTCGGCCAAAAGATTCAGAGAATTTTCCTTAGGCATGTTGTGTGAAAAGAAGACAATTTCGATATTTCCTTCTCTGTAACTCTCCAGCATTCCGCACCATAGAGAAGCACAAAGCTCTGATATAATCTTAATTTTGTGCTTGTACTATACTCAGAGGACTTCCAGATGTTGTTTAGACTAAAAAAGGCTGTTCTTGCTTTGTTCATTCTGTTGTTGATGCCTTTGCTTGCTCCGCCATCTGGCGTTACTATGCATCCTAGGTATGTGAAGGTGTCTGTCTGTTCTAGTTGCTGATTCCTTACTGATATGGGCTCAGGGTTGCTCACATTGAGCTTCATGACCTCTGTCTTCTTTAGATTGATGTTCAAGCCCACCTGCTGGCTATACTTATTAAGTCTATCCGTTTTTTCCTGGATGTGTTGATGTGAATGTGCTAGTAGTGCAATGTCATCTGCATATTCCAGATCTTCCAATGTAGAAAATGTAGTCCATCTTATTCCTCTTGGACTGCCCTCTGTTGTCTGGCGCATCACCCACTCTATGACTGTTAAAAATAGAGTGGTTGATAAAGGGCATCCCTGTCATACTCCTGTCTTCACCTCAAAGGTTAGGTTGCTCTGCCCAAGGCTACACGTAAAGTTGGCATAAAGCTTTTAATGATTGACACTTTGCAGCTTGGAATTCCATAAGCCCTCAGTATTTTCCATAAACTGTCCCTATGTATACTGTCAAAAGCCTTTTCAAAATCAACGAAATTAATGTACAGCTGTCTTTGCCATTCTGAGCACTGCTCTATAATGTTCCTGAGGGTAAATATATGATCTACACATCTTCTGTTCTTTCTATATCCTGCTTGTTCTTTCCTCAGTTTGTGGTCTACTGCTTTTGAGATTCTCTGTATAATTATCCTGCCTAGTATTTTGCTGGGAACTGAGAGAAGAGTTATTCCTCTCCAATTATTGCAGTCTGCAAGATCTCCCTTCTTGGGCAATTTGACAATTATTCCTTTGTTCCACTCCGTTGGTGTTGTCCCTGTTTTCCAGACTTGTGCAAATAGCGGTTCTAATAGTTCTGCTGCTAGCTCAGGGTCTGTCTTAAATAGCTCTGCATTTAAGTTATCATGGCCAGGAGCTTTTCCATTCTTTAACCCTTTGATTGCTGTGATTTCTTCTTTTCGTGGAATGTCTGTATTAACATCTAGATCATTTTCAGCCTCAGGAACATTCAATTAAGTACATATACTAAAATTGGAACGATACAGTGAAGATAGCCCCTGCGAAAGGATGACACGCAAATTCGTGAAGCGTTCCATTTTTTCTTCCCTCCAGATTTTACTTAAACTCTAACATTTATTAACCTACTAGCTTCAACGAGATATATAATAGGGAACTCTATACAGAGCTATACAACAAGAGGGAATTAGGTCATCACAAGTGGTTCTCCCCCCCGGCGTCGATTACGTGTTTCAGCATTTTAATACATACAATTTAGAAACAGAAATAAGGACCATTGTTCCCAGAGCGTGTTAACAATCCGGTTCAGGACTAGCCCATATCAGGGCATCATGACATTTACTATAGAAATTAGTAGTCCTTCTGAGCACATCGTAAGTGGGAATGAAACAGAAAAATAATGGAAAGATAGAAACGCAGTATGTTTCAGAGAAGTGTGAAAAGGTGTCTGTGTGTTGGTGTGTGGGGGGGGGGGGGGGGGAAACAATCTTGAAGAAAAACATCCTGTTCAACCTGATGGGTTATAATTAGGATATAATAGTATCTTTAAGTTTTACACAATATGTTTAATTGCCAGTATTTACTTATAACAGCGTAACTCAAAGTGTGGTTTGTGAGCTCGTGGGGTCCCCGAGGCCCTTTCAGGGGTCTGCGAGGTCAAAACTTACTTACTTACTTAGTTGTTCCCCTTCTACCGTGAGGTGTAGAGGTAAAACTATTTCCATAATTTATAATCTAAGACGCTATTTGCCCTTTTCACTCTTATGGTATAACCCACAAAAATATTCTTTGGGGTCCTCAATAATTGTTAAATTGTGTAAAGGTGTCCTGAGACCAAAACAGTGTGAGAAATGCTGGCTTATAACATTATCTCTCCTGTCCAATTATTGTAGACAGAGTAAATCAAAATTTCCAAATTGTAAGTATGTGGGTGATTTATTCCCATTGCCCTAAAATGGCAGATTCCTCATAATTTTTATGATGTAAAAGAGACTTGTGTGTGTGTGTGTGTGAAAGCTAGGAGTGTTTGTGTTAATGTTTAATTTACTCTTTATTTGACTTCAGTAATATGTATGACTAGAACCTCAACACACACCTGCATACATACCATACCATACCATACCATACCATACCATACCATACCATACCATACCATACCATACCATACCATACCATACCATACCATACCATACATACCATACCATACATACCATACCATACATACCATACCATACATACCATACCATACATACCATACCATACATACCATACCATACATACCATACCATACATACCATACCATACATACCATACCATACATACCATTCCCACACTAATTTATATATGAACTTTTATTCGTATTAAATCCTGTTTGAATACATAGTATAGTTCTCTAGGTCTGTCAATTCTCAACACCAGGTCTATAGTTATGGGTTACCTGCATGCCTGTAAATAATCTAATATTAGGATTCTCTGTTGGTCATATTACATTTTAGCAGCAAATGCTCTATTTTACTTTCTTGTAGGCATTACCTACAGTCATCATCATCATCATCAGTTGCCATCGCCACAACGAAGGTTGGCTGTAATGGATCTCCAACATTTTCTGTCTCTTGTCTTGGTGGTGCACTCTGATAGACTCTTTCCTGTCCATCTCTTGATGTTATCTTCCCACTTATAGCCATGTCTTCCCCTTGCACGTTTGCCTTGAACTCTCCCTTCTGTTATGGTCTTCTGCAAGGTGTTATGCCTTTTTATGTGGCCAAAGTATTTTAGCTGCCGAACTTTGACCTCCCTCATTAGTTCTCTTTTCATACCTAGATTTTCTAGGACCTCCTTATTTGTTTTCATCTCTTTCCATGAGATACGCCCCATTCTTCTATATATCCACATTTCAAGAGCCTCAATTCTTTCTTCCAAATGCTTATTCATCGTCCATGTTTCTGCACCATACAGAAATGCAGAATATATATATAACACTTTATGATTCTCAGTTTTAATTTGTGAGATAACTGTTTAGATGTCAGTATATGTTTCATGTTGTTGAAAGTAGCTTTGGCCATTCCTATTCTCTTCTTGATTTCTGTTTCACATCTGCCATCTTCTGTTATTATATGACCAAGATATACGTAGCTCTTGACTTGTTCCAGGATTTTCCCATTTACGCTTATCTTTAATGTGGGTTTATCGTCTTACCTACAGTAAGGTTCTTCTATTCTAAAACAGCCAGTTCCCAGTTGTAGTCTAAGAGTTTTCTTATTGTTGGGAATTTTAAATTCCCAAGAAACTTGACATGTTCTTGTTGGAGCTATGAACAGCTGATAAGCATGTCATCATTTAAGATTTGTATCCCAGGATACTGTCCATACATCTGTTTATTATTTCAGCATAATTTTTTTTTCAAATATATCTCTACTTCACAAAAACTGCTATATAACAACAAGTGATTTTTATTGAAAGTATGTTTAAGTACGGTAAGTCTTAACTTCAAAAGTGTTGTGTTTGTCACAGTGTAATGGCTTAACTTCCCAACTATAGTTCATCAATCTGGCACAAGAAATTAGAATAAACCAGATTGCTCAGTGCAAGAAGTGAGAACAGTAAACCAACAATCTATGACACATCCAGACAAAATGTAGCAATAAGATTATTACTGTATATGCAGCCGAAGTACTGAAGTACTCTGACACAAAAGCCACTTGCATTCACTTCAGTACATCATGGCAGGTTACAAAAACAGAATTCAGCAAATTATTTTTATACATTTTATTTTTTTTAACTTTCTGTATTTTTAATCTGTTCTGAGAATATTTTCAATAGAACAAAGTTATTGTAATCAACAATGGTTGCACACATACACACACAGAGGCAGACATAAACACAAAGAGAAATAATGTCATGTGTATTGCTATAGATATTAAGGTCAGCCATTATCATACATAGATCACTTAAAACAACATCAGCATCATCTCTCTCCCCTTGCTCCCCCACACTTTATTAAGATTATAGTTATGAATACATCACAAATGTCATATCAATATGACACCCCAGTGAAGCAATCATAATCTCAAAATTCTGTCTCCTCACTTATCAAGTCAGTGTCTTCAAACCTTCTGAGGTCATGTGACATCTGAACTCTGGAGTGACTAGATCATTGATTCAATCTACCACTTGTTCATAGATTAAGATGAGATCACCAGTATGTGGTCACTAATCAGAAAAGCTTCACTCAAGCTGACATATGACAAACATTCCCTACAACAAATGATAACTCTACTCAACGTTCCCAACAACCTGACTGACAAAAATGACCAGCTTTTAAAACAACATTTTCACACTTAAACCTGAATTAAACATCCACCAGTTATTCCAGAACACAACAAACAGATACAACATTCAACATTATAATGAGGTTCAAATCTGTGGTTTACACAGGAACCAAAGTCTGTAGTGCCACTGTCAGCAGTTGTCGACAGCACAGAACATACTAGAATAGAATCTATGGTTAGACTTATTGCTGATGCAGAAAGGCTGGGTTTAGTGACAGAAAATGTGATACAATACTCACACAATCAGATATGTCAGAATTTTAAGATAATGGAACTGAAAAAAAATCTTCCGACACTGAAGGAAACATTTATTAACTGTGACAAATGTGGTGAACAATTTACTCTTGTCTAAGATTGTATGTCTAATATTTTCAGGTGTGAGATTATCAGATTTAATGCTTAGATACAGACTTCGATCAATGTGTGTTTGCTTGTACAGAATAGACAGACTGAAATGGTATGACCAGATCACCAATGTGGAACTGATTAAACGAGCGAGATGAACGTTTGTGGAGCAAGATATAAGATGTTGGCCAGTTCAAAGCATTACAAGGTAGTCCCTGTCCTGCAATCCCCAGGGTAAACAAAAATAGAGAAATCGTAATTTAAAAAAAAAGGAATAAAAATAATAAAGAAGACAAAGAATGAACTTGAACAGATGACAGAAGGTAGAGTGGTAGGCCAAGAGTTGACTTGAACAGATGACAGAAGGTAGAGTGGTAGGCCAAGAGTTGACTTGAACAGATGACAGAAGGTAGAGTGGTAGGCCAAGAGTTGACTTGAACAGATGACAGAAGGTAGAGTGGTAGGCCAAGAGTTGACTTGAACAGATGACAGAAGGTAGAGTGGTAGTCCAAGAGTTGACTTGAACAGATGACAGAAGGTAGAGTGGTAAGCCAAGAGTTGACTTGAACAGATGACAGAAGGTAGAGTGGTAGGCCAAGAGTTGACTTGAACAGATGACAGAAGGTAGAGTGGTAGGCCAAGAGTTGACTTGAACAGATGACAGAAGGTAGAGTGGTAGGCCAAGAGTTGACTTGAACAGATGACAGAAGGTAGAGTGGTAAGCCAAGAGTTTGCTTGAACAGATGACAGAAGGTAGAGTGGTAGGCCAAGAGTTGACTTGAACAGATGACAGAAGGTAGAGTGGTAGGCCAAGAGTTGACTTGAACAGATGACAGAAGGTAGAGTGGTAGGCCAAGAGTTGACTTGAACAGATGACAGAAGGTAGAGTGGTAGGCCAAGAGTTGACTTGAACAGATGACAGAAGGTAGAGTGGTAGGCCAAGAGTTGACTTGAACAGATGACAGAAGGTAGAGTGGTAGGCCAAGAGTTGACTTGAACAGATGACAGAAGGTAGAGTGGTAGGCCAAGAGTTGACTTGAACAGATGACAGAAGGTAGAGTGGTAGGCCAAGAGTTGACTTGAACAGATGACAGAAGGTAGAGTGGTAGGCCAAGAGTTGACTTGAACAGATGACAGAAGGTAGAGTGGTAGGCCAAGAGTTGACTTGAACAGATGACAGAAGGTAGAGTGGTAGGCCAAGAGTTGACTTGAACAGATGACAGAAGGTAGAGTGGTAGGCCAAGAGTTGACTTGAACAGATGACAGAAGGTAGAGTGGTAGGCCAAGAGTTGACTTGAACAGATGACAGAAGGTAGAGTGGTAGGCCAAGAGTTGACTTGAACAGATGACAGAAGGTAGAGTGGTAAGCCAAGAGTTGACTTGAACAGATGACAGAAGGTAGAGTAGTAGCCAAGAGTTGACTTGAACAGATGACAGAAGGTAGAGTGGGTAAGGCCAAGAGTTGACTTGAACAGATGACAGAAGGTAGAGTGGTAGGCCAAGAGTTGACTTGAACAGATGACAGAAGGTAGAGTGGTAGGCCAAGAGTTGACTTGAACAGATGACAGAAGGTAGAGTGGTAGGCCAAGAGTTGACTTGAACAGATGACAGAAGGTAGAGTGGTAGGCCAAGAGTTGACTTGAACAGATGACAGAAGGTAGAGTGGTAGGCCAAGAGTTGACTTGAACAGATGACAGAAGGTAGAGTGGTAGGCCAAGAGTTGACTTGAACAGATGACAGAAGGTAGAGTGGTAGGCCAAGAGTTGACTTGAACAGATGACAGAAGGTAGAGTGGTAGGCCAAGAGTTGACTTGAACAGATGACAGAAGAGTAGAGTTGGTAGGCCAAGAGTTGACTTGAACAGATGACAGAAGGTAGAGTGGTAGGCCAAGAGTTGACTTGAACAGATGACAGAAGGTAGAGTGGTAGGCCAAGAGTTGACTTGAACAGATGACAGAAGGTAGAGTGGTAGGCCAAGAGTTGACTTGAACAGATGACAGAAGGTAGAGTGGTAGGCCAAGAGTTGACTTGAACAGATGACAGAAGGTAGAGTGGTAGGCCAAGAGTTGACTTGAACAGATGACAGAAGGTAGAGTGGTAGGCCAAGAGTTGACTTGAACAGATGACAGAAGGTAGAGTGGTAGGCCAAGAGTTGACTTGAACAGATGACAGAAGGTAGAGTGGTAGGCCAAGAGTTGACTTGAACAGATGACAGAAGGTAGAGTGGTAGGCCAAGAGTTGACTTGAACAGATGACAGAAGGTAGAGTGGTAGGCCAAGAGTTGACTTGAACAGATGACAGAAGGTAGAGTGGTAGGCCAAGAGTTGACTTGAACAGATGACAGAAGGTAGAGTGGTAGGCCAAGAGTTGACTTGAACAGATGACAGAAGGTAGAGTGGTAGGCCAAGAGTTGACTTGAACAGATGACAGAAGGTAGAGTGGTAGGCCAAGAGTTGACTTGAACAGATGACAGAAGGTAGAGTGGTAAGCCAAGAGTTGACTTGAACAGATGACAGAAGGTAGAGTGGTAGGCCAAGAGTTGACTTGAACAGATGACAGAAGGTAGAGTGGTAAGCCAAGAGTTGACTTGAACAGATGACAGAAGGTAGAGTGGTAAGCCAAGAGTTGACTTGAACAGATGACAGAAGGTAGAGTGGTAGGCCAAGAGTTGACTTGAACAGATGACAGAAGGTAGAGTGGTAGGCCAAGAGTTGACTTGAACAGATGACAGAAGGTAGAGTGGTAGGCCAAGAGTTGACTTGAACAGATGACAGAAGGTAGAGTGGTAGGCCAAGAGTTGACTTGAACAGATGACAGAAGGTAGAGTGGTAGGCCAAGAGTTGACTTGAACAGATGACAGAAGGTGTAGAGTGTAGAAGTGTTGACTAACAGGAAGGTAGAGTGGTAGCCAAGAGTTGACTTGAACAGATGACAGAAGGTAGAGTGGTAGGCCAAGAGTTGACTTGAACAGATGACAGAAGGTAGAGTGGTAGGCCAAGAGTTGACTTGAACAGATGACAGAAGGTAGAGTGGTAGGCCAAGAGTTGACTTGAACAGATGACAGAAGGTAGAGTGGTAGGCCAAGAGTTGACTTGAACAGATGACAGAAGGTAGAGTGGTAAGCCAAGAGTTGACTTGAACAGATGACAGAAGGTAGAGTGGTAGGCCAAGAGTTGACTTGAACAGATGACAGAAGGTAGAGTGGTAGGCCAAGAGTTGACTTGAACAGATGACAGAAGGTAGAGTGGTAGGCCAAGAGTTGACTTGAACAGATGACAGAAGGTAGAGTGGTAGGCCAAGAGTTGACTTGAACAGATGACAGAAGGTAGAGTGGTAGGCCAAGAGTTGACTTGAACAGATGACAGAAGGTAGAGTGGTAGGCCAAGAGTTGACTTGAACAGATGACAGAAGGTAGAGTAGTGGTAGGCCAAGAGTTGACTTGAACAGATGACAGAAGGTAGAGTGGTAAGCCAAGAGTTGACTTGAACAGATGACAGAAGGTAGAGTGGTAGGCCAAGAGTTGACTTGAACAGATGACAGAAGGTAGAGTGGTAGGCCAAGAGTTGACTTGAACAGATGACAGAAGGTAGAGTGGTAAGCCAAGAGTTGACTTGAACAGATGACAGAAGGTAGAGTAGTGGTAGGCCAAGAGTTGACTTGAACAGATGACAGAAGGTAGAGTAGTGGTAGGCCAAGAGTTGACTTGAACAGATGACAGAAGGTAGAGTAGTGGTAGGCCAAGAGTTGACTTGAACAGATGACAGAAGGTAGAGTAGTGGTAGGCCAAGAGTTGACTTGAACAGATGACAGAAGGTAGAGTGGTAGGCCAAGAGTTGACTTGAACAGATGACAGAAGGTAGAGTGGTAGGCCAAGAGTTGACTTGAACAGATGACAGAAGGTAGAGTGGTAGGCCAAGAGTTGACTTGAACAGATGACAGAAGGTAGAGTGGTAGGCCAAGAGTTGACTTGAACAGATGACAGAAGGTAGAGTGGTAGGCCAAGAGTTGACTTGAACAGATGACAGAAGGTAGAGTGGTAGGCCAAGAGTTGACTTGAACAGATGACAGAAGGTAGAGTGGTAGGCCAAGAGTTGACTTGAACAGATGACAGAAGGTAGAGTGGTAGTCCAAGAGTTGACTTGAACAGATGACAGAAGGTAGAGTGGTAGGCCAAGAGTTGACTTGAACAGATGACAGAAGGTAGAGTGGTAGGCCAAGAGTTGACTTGAACAGATGACAGAAGGTAGAGTGGTAGGCCAAGAGTTGACTTGAACAGATGACAGAAGGTAGAGTGGTAGGCCAAGAGTTGACTTGAACAGATGACAGAAGGTAGAGTGGTAGGCCAAGAGTTGACTTGAACAGATGACAGAAGGTAGAGTAGTGGTAGGCCAAGAGTTGACTTGAACAGATGACAGAAGGTAGAGTGGTAGTCCAAGAGTTGACTTGAACAGATGACAGAAGGTAGAGTGGTAGGCCAAGAGTTGACTTGAACAGATGACAGAAGGTAGAGTGGTAGGCCAAGAGTTGACTTGAACAGATGACAGAAGGTAGAGTGGTAGGCCAAGAGTTGAATTGAACAGATGACAGAAGGTAGAGTGGTAGGCCAAGAGTTGACTTGAACAGATGACAGAAGGTAGAGTAGTGGTAGGCCAAGAGTTGACTTGAACAGATGACAGAAGGTAGAATGGTAGGCCAAGAGTTGACTTGAACAGATGACAGAAGGTAGAGTGTTAGGCCAAGAGTTGACTTGAACAGATGAAAGAAGGTAGAGTGGTAGTCCAAGAGTTGACTTGAACAGATGACAGAAGGTAGAGTGGTAGGCCAAGAGTTGACTTGAACAGATGAAAGAAGGTAGAGTGGTAGTCCAAGAGTTGACTTGAACAGATGACAGAAGGTAGAGTGGTAGGCCAAGAGTTGACTTGAACAGATGACAGAAGGTAGAGTGGTAGGCCAAGAGTTGACTTGAACAGATGACAGAAGGTATGCCATTATCTGACAGACAAGTAAGATAATAATATGATGATGATAATGATAGCTGAGCATCACTGGCTGGCTTTCATCAAGAAAATCTGTTGACTTCTGTCTCACATTTGATTTGTTATCGCTTGTCAGATATTACAACACAACATAAACTAGGTCACTTATTGCATAAAGTCAGTTATTGAGAGTGATGGAGACAAGGCTGATGTATGTCACATACCTTTTTTGCTGTAAACATAAACATATGTGTGTGCATACACACACACAGTATTCTACAATATTAAATGTATATGCATACATGCCAAACCTCGGAGATGAAAAACCTGTACAAAAAATCCAAAACCCTGCACAAAGACCCACAAAACCTGTACAAAGACTGAAAAAAACATATCAAAAGAGTTAATTCTTGTAAAAATATTTTCAATTACAGTGCGCTGCATTATAAATGAGGCACGGGGACTTTGCCTTTTAAAGCAGGTCTTCACTTATTTTAAAACCTAAACAATAAATATCTGAGTTTATTTTACACTGTAAAAATAATGTGATGGTGTCATCATTTAGTCTATTTCTGTGCTTAATTATCACTAACAGACTGTGATATCCTGTGTTCAATAGGACCTTATAAAAGAACTCTGAGACACAGTAATAAGGGGAATGGGTTAGAAAACCTGTACAGAAATTATGTACAGGGTGTACACATCTGAAAACGCAAACACCTTGTACAGATTATGGGTAAACCATAGCATGTGGCATGTATGTATATGCTTCTTATAACAAATAACACATTCTTTTGTATGTTAGATGTGTATCCGGTCTTGTCAAATGTACTCACATTTTGTATTGTTCTAAATATTATCTCTAGTCACATCAGACTCCATTTCATATTGTATTGAATGTATACCCTTTCATGTCAACACATACACTCATTAGTGTTGTATTTTTTATATGTAGTCCCTGTTGCTGTATTCTCTCTCCCTCACACACACACATATACTTACACAGAAAGAGTTGTAAAGAAACAGCTAAAATACAATCCAATGTCATAAACAAACACAGCTGTAATGGTTAGCTAAAAAATTGCACTCACAATCACAGACATGCACATAAATGCATGCACAGACACAGCGCATGTACACAGACAATAATATTTTCTCTTCCTCCCACACACTCTCTTGTGCTGTCACAAACACTACTATTCATATTAAAATAAACAATAAAAATATTTTGGCAATAACAAGTAATAAGTAGATATATCTTATCCCTGGGGAGACAAATAGAAAACATTTGTGTAAGATATTTAACATAAATACGATATGACCAAACTATTCAACAAAATAAAAAGGTCAGGGGTACAACACGGCGCAATCTATGAGGAATGGACTGATCTACTGCAATAGACCGCCATAACGTGGGAGCACTGTTAGCAGTGTAAAGCTGACTTACACAAGTGAATGCACTTACGTAAAGCTGTCTTACACAAGTGTATGTGGCTACATAAAGTTGTCTTACACAAGTGTATGTGGCTACATAAAGTTGTCTTACACAAGTGTATGTAGCTATGTCACGCTGTCTTAAACAAGTATATGTGGCTACATAAAGCTATCTTACACAAGTTTATATGGCTACATAAAGATGTCTAACACAAGTGTATGTGGCTACGTAAAGCTGCCTAACACACATGTGGCTATTTATAAACACTTCAATGACATGAGAAGACAAGTGTTACAGTAATTATGTACAACAGTTCTGTGACGTCACTATAGCTTATTTATAGAATACAAAAGTTAAGAGTTATTCAGCACATACATGTTTGGGTTTACAGTACAAAAATGTAAAGCAGCCACTTACAAACATAAATCCACATACCTAGTATGCTGTAGACCCATTCTAAGGTGGCTTGATATAAACGTTAGTTCGCTAACACGTCAAAAACTGGACCCCTGTTTAGCCAATTACCCTCTTGTCGTGTACATACATTTTTGTCAATAAAAACACAAAATATGTGAGTGAAATATTTATTTTTTGTGTCAAAAATTAAAGATATACATGATTAATTTATTGTTGGACTTCCTTTCACTCGTTCCAGCATGGTGATAGTTGTTTGTACTTAATGTTAGATGTCCTTCAGGTTGCTGGTTTCTGTCAAATGTCAATAAATGGATGTCAATAAATGGATGTCAAAATAAGAACATTCCTTACGACGCGGACTCACTTACAATGTGGTGCCAAAGTTTGGATCCTGCCATTTGTTTTCTTTCAGTTCCATAGTGCATAATGTTTATAAACACCACCCATACACAATCCACACACACAGTATAATGTAGATACACACCACCCACGCAAAATTCACACACATAGTATAATGTTTATACATACCACCCACACAGAAACACAGTATAATGTTGATACTCACTACCCACTCACAAAAACACAATCTACACACAGTATAATGTTTATACACATCACCCACCCACCCACACGGTATCATGTTTACACACACACCAGAATGACACATCATAATTTGATGACAACTGACCCACTCACTGTGCTCCACCAAGGACACAAGTTGAAGTTTAGCTACAATCATGACATTTCATACAAACTATCAGACTGTCACAAAATTGACGTCTCCGAGTTATTCATATTAAATCTTCACCAATCTCCACATCCCATTTTACAAATATAAAACATGGATTATATCTATCTTCAATATTTAAAAAAAAAAGAGTTCATGATTACCAACTTTATGACAAAAAAACCTTTTATCATTGACGTATAAGAGTGCATGATTACCAACTTTATGAACAAACAACAACAAAGTGCTACAGATACTATCACTGCAAGAACAAATGATATACTTCAGGCACAGGTTTCTTACAAGGGGCAGCTAACAATTATCATTACCTCATGCTTTTTATAAAGACCAACAAAATAAAGAAAAGCTGAATATACGAGTATAAAATCTACATAGATCTATATATAAACACTAGGACATCTACATATGATCTATAAATAGTGACTTAATCTATACAGCACTTGTATAAACCCCGTGAAAGTACACTGTTACACAGATATAACAATCTGTGTGACTAATTCATCATAAAGCAGCAAAATAAAGACAAAACTGCAACTATGTCATGGCCAGTTTCTAGGTGAATTTTATTGACAAAAATATTCATTTGACAAAAATAATTACTGTATATACTTGAGTATAGGTCGATCCTATTATAAGTCGACCCCTAGGCTTTAGGACTTGAAAAGCTTCCAAAATGAATGACCCAATTAAAAGTTGAAGTTAAAAAAGTGATGGTTCAGTTATGAATTTATGAAAAGCTAGAACAATTTTTCCTCCAAAGCTGCTGACTAAAATATTTGTGCATTGACGAAGAGACAGTTAAAACCGGTTCATAAAACGGCTACATCAGACAGCAGATGTAAGAAATGTGGATATTTCTGGTATGTTACGATATTTTTCACTCCTTTTCAATTGAAGGGCGTGAATTCAAATTGCCAGGAAAATAGATGGATCCTCAAGTAATGATGATGATGCAACAATTTTGTTGTCGAGTTAAAACTCTTTCATTTAGTTATTCTTCTAGAGCTGGAAACCCCCTTCTCCTTGATAGTTTTGTTTTCTGTATTTCTTGAAAGGATTCTTTTATTTGATGCCACTCAAACAAGTTTTTTTTTCATCGATTTCAAATTCTGACATTGCACTGGAATTGCCTTAGCTTTCTGCAAATTCTATAACTTTCAGCGTAAAGCCAGTCTCGGAAAAAGTAAGCTTTCTTTTCAACTCACTGTAATAGTACCTTCAGGACAACATTTTTTTTTAAAACTAAATGTGGGTCAGTTTACAATAGCTGTGCATGCTGGTGTACACATGACAGGAAGAACGAAAACATGATGGAAATTTTTTATTTATGTTTGTATTTATACTGAGCGTACGTTTTTATTTTAATAATTACCACAATTAACAGTCTTATAAAATTGATTCAAACATTTTTCAATGTATTACTTAAGATATTTTGTTAAAAACATTTAATGAAGCAGCAAGTTTATATCTGAAGGATACCAGTATGCGGCGGGGATTAAAAAAAAAAGGGGGAGAAGAGAGAGACTGACTTATTTCATGAATTTTTTTTTTTTTTGACGACTATAAGTCGCAGTTACATTTTGTACAGTCCAAAAAAGGAATATATTTGTCCACTTTTACTTGAGTATACAAGTTACAAGTATATATGGTAATCTTTTTTTACCTCTTTCATTTATTCTTTTATTATCCTTTAGACACACCCCCCCGGTGTGGGGCACAGGTCGTAAACAAACTCACACCAAAGCCTTCCTGTCCTGTGCTGTCTGGGACAGTTTAAGAAGGCTTGCTGTCAACTTGTTTAAGGTCTCTACTCCTCAGGGAACTGACAGATAGTCAGTAAATGAAATATCTAACAGTACATCTAGATTGGGACTTGAAGTTTGGACAATAGGGGTAGTATTTTTGTTATTACTCCTTTACACAATTTGTTTGAATATTTCTTTCTCATAATTGAAGAACTTAGTGCTAAGTACATGACACATAAATAGATATAATCTGGGTGGTTCTGACATCAATGACATATGACTGCTAGACACAAGCACACTGACATCAACAGTTAGAGAGCAGACATGTCATTATTAGCAGTTTGTTATGTGCATTAACTGTCAGATGTCTCCAAGAGACAACCATGAGTCTTACGGCCTTTGACCTGAACACAATATCTGAAGTTACAGAGAAACATGCAAGCTTGCAAAATAATCCAAATAGGTTAGCTTAACTTGCATAGATGTCAACTTGTTGTGAGAGCTACTTTCTCCTCAATTAAGTACAGAAGATCCAGTCAGAGAGAACATATTCAACAAAAGCTGACAATATTTAAAAAACAAAAGCAGCAACAATAAAAAAAAATAATTTACAAGAATGCATAAAATTTGAGAAAAATATGTTGAACACAAGAAATTTGCAAATCTGAAAGATCAGCATTCAATTTTTGAGTAAAGGAACTAATAATATTCATATGTAAAATGGCTAAACATGAAGTAACATAATATTGCAAAATTAACATGAACCACCAGGGTCAATCAACTTGCAATGGCACTGAAATTATCGATTCTAATGCAAACTATTACATTCAGTCTCTAACATTACAGAACAGAAACTTACATCCAGTCTCCAGCACACACAAGGGAAATTATCCCATTTATTCTGTGTCACATTCATCTTGTAGCATAAAATATCACTTTCATCATGTAGCAAATATGTCACATTCATATCTTAGCACAATATGTCAGTTTCATTTTGTAGCACAACCTGTCCCATTCACTCTAATATCAAATGCTCCACTTTTCCTACAGCATCACATATCACACTTCTGTAGAGCACACAGATCAATCCATTCATGGACAAGTTATCAGCCCTGACAACCAATGCAGGTGCAGGTACAAAGTACATCACACTTTGTGATAGATTGTGACTTTTGCTTGCATCGGACAGTGTTGCTCATTTTGTAAGGAAAAAAACAACATTAGCAATTAGCAGTACTTAAACAAATATTGCTACAGGAACAAACATTTGGATTTAGCAGAAGTAAAAGTATTGTAAAGTCTGAATAAAATAAATTATGCGACTGTCAAATTCCTTTGTCACATCCAGTTGATACTGGCTGGAGCTGGTTGTCTAACTGATGCCAACATGTATGGCTATATATTGTTTGCAGTACTGGGAAAAGATAGAAGAATAAAAATTGGCATATATCCTGAATCAAATGATAAGGATATAGTTTTGAGTGGAATGTCAGAAAATGTAGAATATTTCCAGCAAAGCCAGGCCTTAAAAAACAAGGTTGCAAAAAATATATAAAACCACGCACAAAGAAAAAAAAAAGAAAGTGCAGTAGAAACTGACTCTTGCAGCAATCACATAATAAGTAAATATGTCTGATATGTGGTAGACAGAAAGTTAACTGTTGTGTACATATCCAGAACGTAGCAGTTAATGATGGGGGTGAAATCATTCACTTCACCAGTGGGCACTTGAATGATAGTGCTAAGACTGTCATTTCATTTTTTTTCTTTTTGCACAACAATGGTGTTCATATTTTGTTGGCAATTGTGTCACCCATAAAACAGCAGCTCAGTCCATTCTAAATAATACTTGTAGTTTCTGTCAGCTATAAAAGATGTGATGTTACTGCTGCTATTTACAGATTTATAATTGACATAAATATGTGACATTTTGGTATTCAGTGTTCATCTTTCCTACCCTTGCTAACATTTTTTAGATTTAAAAAAAAAATTGTTTACTCTTTTGGCAGTAAATGAAAAAAAATTGAAAGCACAGAATTATTTCTTTTTAAATTGTTTATGCCGGAACCAACTCTACCTAATGTTATTGTTACAAACACCTGAAATGAGAACCAAAAATTGGGTCACTAGTGTTTGTTTCCTTCTACAAGTTTCAATACATACAGTCGGTACATACGGTACAAATATTAACATTGCAGATTTATGAATTAACTTTCTGTGATCAAGATTTTCAAACCCCATAAGGTCAAAGGTAACCCCAGGCTTCCTTTGTCTAAGCTTCACTCTCCCCTCCCCAGTATAATTTTTCCCTGAGATCACCCCTCTTTAAAAAACAAAAACTCCCACGATAGCTATACCAAGGCAGCCTGGGGCATGTGCTGTTGTACACTGTCTCCCGTCTGAGCTCGGAATGTCTGTATGCTGTTCATAATCTTCTTCTGATGACCCACTAAGCTGATTCCCATGTTCAGGAGGTCTCGGACAGTCAGGTGACGCACCTGTCAGGATATATCCACACAAAAAAATAACAATCTAACCACCTACATAGGGTGACACTATCATCATGAGCAAGACAAGACGGAGTGTTTTGAGGGTATTTTTCATGTGTGAATGTTCCCATGCTCCAGCGGGAGTTTATTAGTCATGTGAGTTGTTGTGAGCTGGGAATGCGTGCATTGTAATAATTCAGCTACAGGGTTGTGAGCATTGCTTGAGACAAGCTGTTAGCTTTTGTGATGCGTGAATGAAGATCAGTGGAGCGTGGAAGGGTTTCACGGGTTTTAGTGAATACGCAGGAAAGGGACAGTCAGAGAGAGTAGTGTGTTGGTTGAGACGTGTGTTGAGTCAGTAGAGAGTTGAGTCAGTAGAGAGCAGACAGTAGACAGCGTAGAGCGTAGAGAAGAGAAAGGTGGATGTCTATAGTAGGGCGCGAGTAGAGGGCCGGAGTTGTGTAGTAGATGTTGCAGTAGTTATTCATGGAGTAGCCTATTTGTGGCTGTAGTTATTCCGAGAAGCAGAGTGTGTGCGGATACTCGGGATTTGTGATGTATCTAATATTTGTAATGGCCCTACATTATGCCATTGTGATGAGTTAATATGTCTTATTTATGTTGTGATGATCTGAGTGTTATGCTGTGATGATTTAATATGCCTACACTTGAGTTATGCTGTGATGATTTAATATGCCTACACTTGAGTTATGCTGTGATGATTTAATATGCCTATACTTGAGTTATGCTGTGATGAGTTAATATGTCTACAATGAGTTATGTTGTGATGCATTAATATGCCTACACTGAGTTATGCTGTGATAAGTTAATATGTATGCACTGAATTAAGCTGTGATGAGTTAATATGCCTACATTGAGTTACACTGTGATGAGTTAATATGTCTACAATGAGTTATGTTGTGACAAGTTAATATGCCTACACTGAGTTATGCTTCTTCTTCTTCTTTGATCCTTAGCCGCCGACCGTCAAAGCAGTCAGTGGCCATTACGCCTGGTGGCGTCTTGTAGGGCAACAACAAATTGATTCCACTTTGCTCGGTCTGCGGCCATCCTTCGTACAGTGCCCCAACTCTGGTTCATTCTTTGCATCTCAGCCTCTACAGTCCTCCGCCAAGTTGTTTTTGGTCGGCCTCTCTTTCGTTTTCCTTCAGGGGTCCATAGCATAGCTGTTTTTGTGATGGCATCGGGGTCTCTTCTGAGGACATGGCCAACCCAGCTCCAGCGTCTGCCAACTATAATGGTGTGCATGTCCTCTTGCTTGCTCCGAGTAAGCAGATCTTTGTTGGTGATGGTATTTGGCCAAAAGATTCGGTGAATTTTTCTTAGGCATGTTGTGTGAAAAGAGGACAATTTTGACATTTCCTTCTCTGTAACTCTCCAGCTCTCCGCGCCATACAGAAGCACAGAAAGCACACAGCTCTGATATAATCCTAATTTTGTGCTTGTGCTGTACTGAGAGGACTTCCAGATGTTGTTTAGACTAAAAAAGGCTGTTCTTGCTTTGTTCATTCTATTGTTGATGTCTTTGCTTGCTCCGCTGGCTGGTGTTACTATGCATCATAGGTATGTGAAGGCATCTGTCTGTTCCAGTTGCTAATTCCTTACTGATATGGGGTCAGGGTTGCTCACAATGAGCGTCATGACCTCTGTCTTCTTTAGGTTGATGTTCAAGCCCACCTGCTGGCTATACTTATTAAGTCTATCCGTTTTTTCCTGGATGTGTTGATGTGAATGTGCTAGCAGTGCAATGTCATCTGCATATTCCAGATCTTCCAATGTAGAAAATGTAGTCCATCTTATTCCTCTTGGATTGCCCTCTGAGTTATGCTGTGAAGAGTTAATATGCCTGCACTGAGTTATGCTGTGATAAGTTAATATGTCTGTACTGAGTTATGCTGTGATGATTTAATATGCCTAGACTTGAGTTATGCTGTGATGATTTAATGTGCCTACACTTGAGTTATGCTGTGATGAGTTAATATGTCTACAATGAGTTATGTTGTGATGCATTAATATGCCTACACCGAGTTATGTATGCACTGAATTAAGCTGTGATGAGTTAATATGCCTACATTGAGTTACCTTGTGGTGAGTTAATATGCCTACATTGAGTTATGTTGTGACAAGTTAATATGCCTACACTGAGTTATGCTGTGACGAGTTAATATGCCTACACTGAGTTATTTGGTGATGAGTTAATATGCCTACACTGAGTTATTCGGTGATGAGTTAATATCCTACACTGAGTTATGATGTGATGAGTTATTATGCCCACACTGAGTTATGCTGTGATAATTTAATATGCCTGCACTGAGTTATGCTGTGATGAGTCAATTTGTCTATACTGAGTTATGCTGTGATGAGTCAATTTGTCTATACTGAGTTATGCTGTGATGAGTCAATTTGTCTACACTGAGTTATGCTGTGATGAGTTAATATGCGTATACTGAGTTATGCTGTGATGAGTTAATATGTCTACACTGAGTTATCCTGTGATGAGTTAATATGCCTACACTGAGTTATGCTGTGATGTTAATATGCCTACAGTGAGTTATGCTGTAATGAGTTAATATGCCTACAGTGAGTTATGCTGTGATGAAATAAAAATGAAGCATCTGACTTTGGACCATATGAAATGAGCATGAGGAACTGATGTTAAGCCCTCAGTACCAAGCTCTACACATAAATAAAGTGATGTTTCTCTTCACTGCCAGTACTGCATGATTATATTCTACAGACAGAAATATAGTGAGATATTGCTCTAGTTACCTGTTCCATAGTGTTAAGTCCTGCAGAAATGAATAAACTGAGGTATCTCTCCATCTTGATGGACATCAGCCAGTCCTCCACACTTGACAGTGAGGTCATGTCTGGTGCACTGGGGTCAATAAAGTTGTGGGGTCTGCAATAATTGAGAGACAGAATGTGTAACACTTGAGAGATAGTGCCAGCATTCCACATACAAATATTTGTATAAATAATGTCAAACAGTAAACAGATATGGAGTCTGTTATTGGTAGCTGACTCCTACACACAACCAACTTGATGTGATTTTGTAGTAGTGGTTTCTGTAGCTATTCTGTTTGATGTGATGTGGCTGTTAAGCCTCATACACAAACCTAGTTATGACATGCCAGTTAAGCCTATTATACAAACCAAGTTATGACATGCCAGTTAAGCTTCATACACAAACCTAGTTATGACATGCCAGTTAAGCCTCATACACAAACCTAGTTATGACATGCCAGTTAAGCCTCATACACAAACCTAGTTATGACATGCCAGTTAAGCCTCACACACAAACCTAGTTATGACATACCAGTTAAGCCTCACACACAAACCTAGTTTTGACATGCCAGTTAAGCCTCACACACAAACCTAGTTTTGACATGTCAGTTAAGCCTCATAAACAAACCTAGTTATGACATGCCAGTTAAGCCTCACACACAAACCTAGTTATGACATGCCAGTTAAGCCTCATACACAAACCTAGTTATGACATGCCAGTTAAGCCTCACACACAAACCTAGTTATGACATGCCAGTTAAGCCTCACACACAAACCTAGTTATGACATGCCAGTTAAGCCTCACACACAAACCTAGTTATGACATGCCAGTTAAGCCTCACACACAAACCTAGTTATGACATGCCAGTTAAGCCTCATACACAAACCTAGTTATGACATGCCAGTTAAGCCTCACACACAAACCTAGTTATGACATGCCAGTTAAGTCTCATACACAAACCTAGTTATAACATGCCAGTTAAGTCTCATACAAAAACATAGTTATGATATGCCAGTTAAGTCTCATACAAAAACATAGTTATGACATGCCAGTTAAGTCTCATACACAAACGTAGTTATGATATGCCAGTTAAGTCTCATACACAAACCTAGTTATGACATGCCAGTTAAGTCTCACACACAAACCTAGTTATGACATGCCAGTTAAGTCTCATACAGAAACCTAGTTATGACATGCCAGTTAAGTCTCATACACAAACCTACTTATGACATGCCAGTTAAGTCCCGTACACAAACCTAGTTATGACACGCCAGTTAAGTCTCATACACAAACCTAGTTATGACATGCCAGTTAAGTCTTATACACAAAACTAGTTATGACATGCCAGTTAAGTCTCATACACAAACCTAGTTATGACATGCCAGTTAAGTCTCATACACAAACCTACTTATGACATGCCAGTTAAGTCTCATACACAAACCTAGTTATGACATGCCAGTTAAGTCTCATACACAAACCTAGTTATGACATGCCAGTTAAGTCTCACACACAAACCTAGTTATGACACGCCAGTTAAGTCTCATACACAAACCTAGTTATGACATGCCAGTTAAGTCTCATACACAAACCTACTTATGACATGCCAGTTAAGTCTCGTACACAAACCTAGTTATGACACGCCAGTTAAGTCTCATACACAAACATAGTTATGATATGCCAGTTAAGTCTCATACACAAACCTAGTTATGACATGCCAGTTAAGTCTCATACACAAACCTAGTTATGACATGCCAGTTAAGTCTCATACACAAACCTAGTTATGACATGCCAGTTAAGTCTCATACACAAACCTAGTTATGACATGCCAGTTAAGTCTCATACACAAACCTAGTTATGACATGCCAGTTAAGTCTCGTACACAAACCTAGTTATGACATGCCAGTTAAGTCTCATACACAAAACTAGTAATGACATGCCAGTTAAGCCTCATACACACACCTAGCTATGACATGCCAGTTAAGTCTCATACACAAACCTAGTTATGACATGCCAGTTAAGTCTCATACACAAATCTAGTTATGACATGCCAGTTAAGCCTCATACACAAACCTAGTTATGACATGCCAGTTAAGCCTCATACACAAACCTAGTTATGACATGCCAGTTAAGCCTCATACACAAACCTAGTTATGACATGCCAGTTAAGCCTCACACACAAACCTAGTTATGACATGCCAGTTAAGTCTCATACACAAACCTAGTTATGACATGCCAGTTAAGCCTCACACACAAACCTAGTTATGACATGCCAGTTAAGTCTCATACACAAACCTAGTTATGACATGCCAGTTAAGCCTCACACACAAACCTAGTTATTACATGCCAGTTAAGCCTCCCACACAAACCTAGTTATGACATGCCAGTTAACTCTTACAATCTGGCAAGCCCCATGAAGTGGCGCGGGTTTAGTACCAATTTTACGGCTCGCCCCGTGAAGTGGGGCGCGACGGTAACGATAGCTAAACTAGCGCGTAAAAACGCGGTTTTAGCTCCCGTAAAGTAAGAGTTAAGCCTCACACAAACCTAGTTATGACATGCCAGTTAAGCCTCACACACAAACCTAGTTATGACATGCCAGTTAAGCCTCATACACAAACCTATTTATGACATGCCAGTTAAGTCTCACACAAACCTAGTTATGACATGCCAGTTAAGTCCTATTCTATACCTGTCTACTATCATGAGCAAGGCAGTCCTTGTTCTAGAATCAACCATGGTAAGAGGGATAGAGTGAGATCAAGGAACACACGGAGAAGAACTGGAGACAGACATGAAGAAGACCTCTAGCAGATGGCACAGGACAAGAAGACCTCTAGCAGATGGCACAGGACAAGAAGACATCTAGCAGATGGCACAGGACAAGAAGACCTTTAGCAGATGGCACAGGACAAGAAGACATCTAGCAGATGGCACAGGACAAGAAGACCTCTAGCAGATGGCACAGGACAAGAAGACATCTAGCAGATGGCACAGGACAAGAAGACCTCTAGCAGATGGCACAGGACAAGAAGACCTCTAGCAGATGGCACAGGACAAGAAGACCTCTAGCAGATGGCACAGGACAAGAAGACATCTAGCAGATGGCACAGGACAAGAAGACATCTAGCAGATGGCACAGGACAAGAAGACCTCTAGCAGATGGCACAGGACAAGAAGACATCTAGCAGATGGCACAGGACAAGAAGACATCTGGCAGATGGCACAGGACAAGAAGACCTCTAGCAGATGGCACAGGACAAGAAGACATCTGGCAGATGGCACAGGACAAGAAGACCTCTAGCAGATGGCACAGGACAAGAAGACATCTAGCAGATGGCACAGGACAAGAAGACATCTAGCAGATGGCACAGGACAAGAAGACCTCTAGCAGATGGCACAGGACAAGAAGACATCTGGCAGATGGCACAGGACAAGAAGACATCTAGCACATGGCACAGGACAAGAAGACATCTAGCAGATGGCACAGGACAAGAAGACCTCTAGCAGATGGCACAGGACAAGAAGACCTCTAGCAGATGGCACAGAACAAGAAGACATCTAGCAGATGGCACAGGACAAGAAGACCTCTAGCAGATGGCACAGGACAAGAAGACCTCTAGCAGATGGCACAGGACAAGAAGACATCTAGCAGATGGCACAGGACAAGAAGACCTCTAGCAGATGGCACAGGACAAGAAGACATCTAGCACATGGCACAGGACAAGAAGACATCTAGCAGATGGCACAGGACAAGAAGACCTCTAGCAGATGGCACAGGACAAGAAGACCTCTAGCAGATGGCACAGGACAAGAAGACATCTAGCACATGGCACAGGACAAGAAGACATCTAGCAGATGGCACAGGACAAGAAGACCTCTAGCAGATGGCACAGGACAAGAAGACCTCTAGCAGATGGCACAGAACAAGAAGACATCTAGCAGATGGCACAGGACAAGAAGACCTCTAGCAGATGGCACAGGACAAGAAGACCTCTAGCAGATGGCACAGGACAAGAAGACATCTAGCAGATGGCACAGGACAAGAAGACCTCTAGCAGATGGCACAGGACAAGAAGACCTCTAGCAGATGGCACAGGACAAGAAGACCTCTAGCAGATGGCACAGGACAAGAAGACCTCTAGCAGATGGCACAGGACAAGAAGACATCTAGCAGATGGCACAGGACAAGAAGACATCTAGCAGATGGCACAGGACAAGAAAACCTCTAGCAGATGGCACAGGACAAGAAGACATCTAGCAGATGGCACAGGACAAGAAGACATCTAGCAGATGGCACAGGACAGGAAGACTTGGTATAAGTTTGTTGAAGGCCTATGCTCTATGGGGAATTGAAAGGTGATGACCAGAAGGAGATGTTGAATATCGTGACGTGACCTGGGTCAAGTCAGTGGACAGAGCTAACCCTCAATGAATGTATACACACATGAACAATCTAAATCATGAAGTAATATTTCTAGGCCTCCCGTACTGACCTGGGTCAAGTCAGTGGACAGAGCTAAACCTCAATGAATGTATACACACATGAACAATCTAAATCATGAAGTAATATTTCTAGGCCTCCCGTACTGACCTGGGTCAAGTCAGTGGACAGAGCTAACCCTCAATGAATGTATACACACATGAACAATCTAAATCATGAAGTAATATTTCTAGGCATCCCGTACTGACCTGGGTCAAGTCAGTGGACAGAGCTAACCCTCAATGAATGTATACACACATGAACAATCTAAATCATGAAGTAATATTTTTGGGCATCTCGTACTGACCTTGGTTTAGCCTGTTTCCTCAGGAGCTCTGGGGCACGTATCAGTTTGTCTAGAGTCTTGACAATCTGACCGAGCTTGGGTCGGTGACATCTCTCCTTCTGCCAGCAGTCAAGCATCAGCTGATGAATGGCCTCAGGACAGTCCTTGACCACAAGCAGACAACATTCATTGTTTATAATAATAATAATAATAATAAATTCTTTAAGCGCCAAACACGGCGCATAAGGCAGAAACCAGTGCTCTCCAGGTTGTTCGTTGTGACGCCACTCCTCTTAGCTCTTGCACATTATTTAGGCCCAACGTTCTTCCTTCTCTTATTATTGTTCTTCTGAGTGTTTCTTGTGGTCTTCCTTTTTTCCTCTTACCCTCAGGAACCCAGGTGAGCGCCTGTAGTGGTATTCTGTTGTTTTGCATTCGTAGGACATGACCGATATATGACCATCGTCTTTTCCTTATATAGTCGGAGACATATTTCTGCCTAGAGTCTTCTCTTATTTGTCGATTAGTCTTGAATTCTTTCCAACTGATGTTCATGGGTTTTCTAAGACATTTGTTCTCGAATGTATTCAGCTTGTTCTCCAATGATTTTGTTATTTTCCAACTCTCACAGCCGTATGTTAACACTGAGATAACATTTGAATTAAACAGACGAAGCTTGGTATGTATATTCAATGATCGTAATTTCCAAATGTTAGATAATCTATTGAAGGCGCTAGCTGCCAAAGCAATTCTAGTATGGATTTCTCTTGTTGTGTCACCATCCTGAGTCATTTTTACTGCCTAAATAATTGAAACTTTCAACTTTCTGTAGTTTTTCCCCGTTCAAGATGATATCAAAGGTCTTCGGGGGGGGGGGGGGGGGGGGGGGTCAAAGGGTCTCGTTAGAAAAGTTCATAGCTTTAGTTTTAGAGGCATTTATTTGGAGACCAATTTTAACCGAGAGATGACACAAATTATTTATTGCTTCTTGTGATTGTCTTGGTGTTGAACTTTAAGAATGCTACATCATCTGCGAAATCCAGGTCCCCCAGGAATTTTCCATTTGTCCATTTTATACCCAATTGTTCATTGTGGGTATAGTTTCTCATAACCCAATCAATAGCTATTCCAAAAAGTAGTGGTGACATAATACAGCCTTGTTTCACCCCTGTTTCTACTGTAAACCATTCTGTATTCCCTTTATTTGTTCTAACACAACATCTTGCATTGTCATATAGCGCTTTGATTATATTCACATATTTTGTTGGAAAACCATAGATTGTAAGTATCTTCCACAATGATGGGCGGTGTAGACTATCAAAGGCTTTTTGAAAATCGACGAAGGTGATAATAAGTGGCGATTGCCTTTCCACTGATTCTTCTATAATTGTTCTTTAGTGTGAATATTTGATCAATACATGATCGTTTCGGCCTGAAACCCGCTTGTTCTTCTCTGATCTTTTCGTCAGCATGCAATTTAAGTCTTTCTAACATCATGCAACATAATAATTTTCCAGGTACTGATAATAGAGATATACCACGCCAGTTATTACAGTCTGATAGATCACCTTTCTTCGGTAACTTTACAATAATACTGTCTTTCCATTGTTGTGGTGGTTGTTCTTCTCTCCATACTTCATTTATAATATCTAAAATTCTCAAGAGGTTGTTGTCATTAACTGCTTTAATCATTTCCCCTGAAATTTCGTCAACTCCAGCAGCTTTAAAATTTTTTAATCTTTTAACGGCTTGTTTGATCTCGTCCAGCGTGAATTCATCGCAAGTTATTGGCAAGGTGGTTGTGGATGTTTCATTATTAAAATCAGGTGTTACTGTTGGTGGTGGTCTGTTTAGCACCTCCATGAAGTGCTCAGCCCATCTCTTCATTTGTTCTTTTTCTGTTGGTATTGCATTCCCTAATTTACCTTTAACAGGTGTTTCCATAGCAGTAGGCTGGTGACATAGTTGTTTTGTAATTTGATAAAGGTACCTACTATTACCAGTTCTTGCAGCATTTTCAGCTTCTACGGCCAGTTCATTGATGAAATGTCTTTTATCTCTTCGAGTTTTTGTCTTCACTTCTTTATTTAACAAGTTATAAGTTAGTTTGCATTGTTTATACATCACTCAAAATATTTAGTCAAACACAATCCATGTCTGTTTGTACATATAAACAATATTTATGTTTAAAAAAATGACACTACAAAAAAAGTCTAAAGTACAGGCTTTTCAGATTTAAAAGGAGACTGCATGAAGGAAGTAGCTTTATTTTAAATTGGCTGAGAATTGGTTAGATATATGTGATTAAAGTATATGTCAAAAACATTCACTTGTGTGGCGACGTACTGCAAGCTCATGATTTCACTGTGCGATTCACACTTTTTCAATATAATGCTGTTTCTATTTGATGCCATATGCCAATTTTATGCTTAAAAAATTTGATCTTACACCTTGCACTAAATTCCGTGGGAGGCAATAATATAACATTCAAGTTCATTCATGGTGGTGGTGGAATGGCCAAGAAGCATTGTCATTGCTAGCGTAATGATGCATGACCCCAAAATGGAATGTAGTTCTATGGTAAATCTGTAACAGAGAACAAGATCTTTGTTGCTACAAGGTGCTTCTTGGAGAGAAAAATGTGGCAAAGTCCAACTGGTTCGATTTTTTAAAAGTCTCCTCCAATATATTCTGCCCACATTTAGCAGCTGTGCGTTCTACATATGGAGCCAGACAAATATTTTCAACACATACAGAACTTTGTCTTAACCAATTGTCTGATGACGAAGGCAGCTCAGCCGTGACACCTGAAGCCACAAGTGACAGAAACAGCAGCGATTAAAATTATATAATACTTTTAAAATATTTTTTATAAGTACAGTACAAACATAATATTTTGTTTGTGTTCAATATGTTTGATAATTATATTTAGTTAATAAATGTTAAGTATTTAGTGTTTGTTCTGTATCACTTTTTACTTAACTTTTATACAGCTTTACCTTGGAAATGAATTAATTTGTTTTCCATTCATTCTTATTGGAAATCTATTTTCGTCTAACGCTTTTTTCAGTTAGTGCTCAATTTTTCAAGTGAATTAACAGTGCTAATCAGGTCACTGTTTATGTCCTAACATTGACACATGTGATTGAAGTATATAGACTTTATACAACTTCATACATATACAAATTTAAAAAGCACTAGAAGATTCTCACAAACATCATCAATAACATAAAATTATAACTTGTCAACGCACATCTACAACAACATAAAGTATTAGCACATGTTTACATACAACAGTAACATCCTCAACTATGAATATATAAAAACTAAAGACATTAGGTGGGTACACAGTGGTCAAATGTCCAGGAACAAAGCTAATTTTATGACAGTGTGTGTCCATCATCATCATGTGCCATGTTGCAAGAGACAGCCCTCATAAAGCCTGAAGTAGACAAATGGCATAGAGAACACTCAGAGTTGGGTGTATAATATAAGTAAACAATTTGTTATCAAGAAGAGATGCACTGATGACTTTCTGACTGAGAACTGGTCACTGCAGACTCAAACTATTCAACTAATTACAAATGTAACAGACAGAACATGTGTCCATGTGGGGAAGACATACAAACATTAGAACATGTGTCCATGTAGGGAAGACAAGCAAACATTAGAACATGTGTCCATGTGGGGAAGACAAGCAAACATTAGAACATGTGTCCATGTAGGGAAGACAAGCAAACATTAGAACATGTGTCCATGTGGGGAAGACAAGCAAACATTAGAACATGTGTCCATGTGGGGAAGACAAGCAAACATTAGAACATGTGTCCATGTGGGGAAGACAAGCAAACATTAGAACATGTGTCCATGTGGGGAAGACAAACAAACATTAGAACATGTGTCCATGTGGGGAAGACAAACAAACAGAACATGTGTCCATGTGGGGACGACAAACAAACAAACATCAGAACATGTGTCCATGTGGGGAAGACAAGCAAACATTAGAACATGTCCTGCAAGAACTTGCTCCATGGTAGGAGCAGGCTGGCAGCATGGTTGAGAGAAAAACTGTATGGTGATGAGAGAAACCTGAAACTGCCTACTTTATGGGAGAAATAAATCTGGCAATGTCAGGACAAATGAAGAGGAATCCTTGAAGTTCTCCATAAATTAAAATGTAGATTCTCCACATGACAGTGCCAGGTTGTCTGTCAACTTTTCTGCTGTCTGTTTTCTTACACTTGTTATCATCTTTAATTTGTCCACTATGACATTGTTGTCAAGTGTCGTCTTGTTTAGTTAACCTGTCCCTGTTAATGGTTGAAGTTTTTGTCGTGTACAATATTTCTACAGGATTGGATAACTGGGCCCATGCCCAACCTTCGTTAGTCTATTTTTAGTTTTCTGGTCACATGTCCAATGAAATAAATCAACTGTCTCCTTTTCTCTGTGCTTACATTTCTGTTAGCTCTTGTCTAGCATCTTCAGCTGTTATTGTGCTGAAAAACTAAGTCTACCATATTCCCGTGATAAATATAAGATGACATAAGAACAATGATCTGTAGTGAACCTACCATGGAAATAACTCTACCATATTCCTGTGAGAAATATAAGATGACATAAGAACAATGATCTGTAGTGAACCTACCATGGAACTAACTCTACCATATTCCCGTGAGAAATATAAGATGACATAAGAACAATGATCTGTAGTGAACCTACCACGGAACTAACTCTACCATATTCCCATGAGAAATATAAGATGACATAAGAACAATGATCTGTAGTGAATCTACCATTGAACTAACTCTACCATATTCCCGTGAGAAATATAAGATGACATAAGAAAAATGATCTGTAGTGAACCTACCATGGAACTAACTCTACCATATTCCCATGAAAAATATAAGATGACATAAGAACAATGATCTGTAGTGAACCTACCATGGAACTACCTCTACCATATTCCCGTGAGAAACATAAGATGACATAAGAACAATGATCAACATCCAACCTACCATGGGTGGTGGTAGCCTGTAGCCTTTCTCTACAGCCTTGATCACATCTTGATTAGACCAGTTATAGTATGGCCTCTCACCATAAGAAACAATCTCCCACATGACCACACCATAGCTCCACACATCTGATGCTGATGTAAACTTGCGGAAAGCTATAGCTTCTGGTGCTGTCCACCTGACAGGAATTTTACCTCCCTTGGTGGTGTAAGCTCCCTCAGTTGTGTCTGACTCAATTTCACGGGAAAGACCAAAGTCTGCAACTTTGCATACTAGGGTTTCATTGACTAATATATTTCTTGCTGCTAGATCCTGGTGACAGATTTTAGAGTAAACAAAAGTTAACTTTATTTCAAGGTCTGATGCTACAAATGACAAATATTAAATTAATGACATTACATGTTCTATTTTATGTACACACAGGATGTGTTTATATCTAATATAACACCCTTCATCTTATACATAAATAAATATATATATATCATACATATATATCTACACACACACACACACACACATGTTAAAGAGGTGTAGGAAGCTGATAAATGGAACATTTAGAAATAGCACCATTATAAAACAACAAACACAATCTTGTCCTGTCTAGTTCCTAGTGGTCTCTGGTTAGACGAACACAATCTTGTCCTGTCTAGTTCCTAGTGGTCTCTGGTCAGACAAACACAATCTTGTCCTGTCTAGTTCCTAGTGGTCTCTGGGCAGACAAACACAATCTTGTCTTGTCTAGTTCCTATTGGTTTCTGGTCAGACAAGCACAATCTTGTCCTGTCTAGTTCCTATTGGTTTCTGGTCAGACAAGCACAATCTTGTCCTGTCTAGTTCCTAGTGGTCTCTGGTCAGATGAACACAATCTTGTCCTGTCTAGTTCCTAGTGGTCTCTGGTCAGACAAACACAATCTTGTCCTGTCTAGTTCCTAGTGGTCTCTGGTCAGACAAGCACAATCTTGTCCTGTCTAGTTCCTAGTGGTCTCTGGTCAGACAAACACAATCTTGTCCTGTCTAGTTCCTATTGGTTTCTGGTCAGACAAGCACAATCTTGTCCTGTCTAGTTCCTATTGGTTTCTGGTCAGACAAGCACAATCTTGTCCTGTCTAGTTCCTATTGGTTTCTGGTCAGACAAGCACAATCTTGTCCTGTCTAGTTCCTAGTGGTTTCTGGTCAGACAAACACAATCTTGTCCTGTCTAGTTCCTATTGGTTTCTGGTCAGACAAGCACAATCTTGTCCTGTCTAGTTCCTAGTGGTCTCTGGTCAGACAAACACAATCTTGTCCTGTCTAGTTCCTATTGGTTTCTGGTCAGACAAACACAATCTTGTCCTGTCTAGTTCCTAGTGGTTTCTGGTCAGACAAACACAATCTTGTCCTGTCTAGTTCCTATTGGTTTCTGGTCAGACAAACACAATCTTGTCCTGTCTAGTTCCTATTGGTTTCTGGTCAGACAAACACAATGTTGTCCTGTCTAGTTCCTAGTGGTCTCTGGTCAGACAAGCACAATCTTGTCCTGCCTAGTTCCTATTGGTCTCTGGTCAGACAAGCAAAGAATAATACTACTGCACACTCAGGCCATGTTGTACAAGATGACTAATATGAGGCTGTGTATGTAGCTGGTGACCTCATCATGTCAAACTAATTGCTACATAAACCACCATTACAAAAGTATGTCAAGGGTTTTTCCTGCAAGGTGACCAGCTGTGGTGGTGGCTCTATGTAGGGTGACCAGCTGTGGTGGTGGCTCTATGTAGGGTGACCAGCTGTGGTGGTGGCTCCACAGGGAGCAAAAATGAAAATGATAATGATATACAATCTGTTAAACAATAATGAATAAACTGGATGACACTGACAGGTGTGTAATGGTGTTGTGAAATGATGTCTGTTTCACATCACAAATTCTAATAACTCTGGCCCTACGGCGCGCCATACATTGTAAAAAGATAAAATACACCGACCAATGAAAACGCTTTCTTGGTCCTGTGTTTACAACTGCTGGGAAAATAAAGATGGCAAGGCCCTATCTGTGTAACATGATTAACTTCAGAATTTTGCTACAGCAGTATGGAAGAAGTACCACTTGGCAGAGGTTATCAAAACAATATTAGGGATGTTACTCTACCCGTAAGTAGTAATACTTTTAATAATACTATTATAGGACGGGAGAAATCTTAGGTTAAATGCATTCGAAGCTTCAGGCTGAGCTGTTTAAACTATGCATAACAGACAATGCAAGTAGTAACCAAAAAGATTATTATATAGATATGTAAAGCCTAATTCCAAGTATAATGTAAGCTTTAAATGACTAAAATCGCATCAGGAATAACGAAGATAATTAAAAAAGTAGTTTTCCTACATTGTACAAAAGGCCAAATGGTACCCAGATTGTCTAATAGTTATTGCATTCCTCAGGGATTCCATCTCGTACGTCCGAGGTCAGACTATAAATAGACTTGCCTAACAAACTTCGGTCAGTCACAATTTGAAAACACAGAGAACGGGGAAAGCAGAGCATATGTTAATGCCAGCATTTGCCTTCTGCACTTGTTAGCAGACCTTAATCAACCATTGAGGGCTAGTCTGTGTGTGCCTGAGGGTTTAATCCTTTAACCGAAAGTCTCCACATAAGAAGAGGCTTACTAACATTGCAACAAATGCAGTGCCAGTCTGTGATAGCAGGCCAGTCATAATGTATGTAACTGCTGGAGATTTCATCTGAAGATTCTATCCAGCATCTAAGGGAGCCATCTGCAGTGACTCAGATAAGTTGCTTATGGCAACTGTGCAGCTTATCCATACTCACCAAAGACATATACGCATCCATTTTGTGATGACCATAATAGTATAGAGTTTCTATAAACTTATAATAATAATAATAATAATAATTCTTCAAGTGAATGATCAAGCAAGCTAATTTTGTCTACAAGATGATAGACATTTTGACCCAAGTGAAAAACATTTGTTGAACTGTTTTATTTATTTACTGTTGTAAAATCTTTGGTTTTAAACCTTTTCAAAACAGAAAAGAGTAACTGTTTAATTAAATTGTACATATTCACCAGAAGACTTTCTTAAATTCTTTAAGTTGAATTACAGTTCTTGTTGGTGAATTTAGTTATAAAATTACCCCTAGCAGAGTCAATAACAATATTAAATACCATAATCACAGAGGCGGATCAGGAGAGGTAGCAGTTAGGGACTCAGAGTACTACATCACCATCTTCTCTGGGAACTTACATAGCTTGACCCTACCTTTGTGTCTATACACCCTTACTCTCTTCAGAGAAGGGGGTATTACTGATAAGACCAGACTCTTATCTGGCACTATCCTGGTATCATCTGATACACCTTTTGTCCAGGATATCTTATATTTAAATAACATCTGAACCTCTTGTGACAAATGGCAACTGATCATACTGTTAGCTTATCGTATCAGCTGAAGATTCCCAAAATGTTGGAGCAGAACACTTGTTTTTCATGATGTTTGTGTTACTGTACTTCATCAGTTCATATTTGCAGCATGTTTTAAAAGTTCAGAACTCAAGTAACACAACCAACAACACCTTATGTATCATTCATTGTGTACTAGGCTGGCTGATGTTGGCAATCATGTCCCTCCATGTCTTAAGGTCACTGGTGTCTTGAACCAGCTGTGTTTTCAACTTCCCAAGAAATATTGACAGTTTGTTGATGTATTTCCTTGTCCATCTTCCTCTTTTTCTCCTGGCTGAGTTGAATATACCAGTTGTTACCAGAGCCTCTAAAGTTTCTCTTCTCAGCTGAGGGCTATGATCTCAGTGGTGCATCATCCCCATAGTCAGTTATGGCTGGAGGAGGCAACAACCCTTGATGTGCCACAAGAACTTCCATAGTCTGTGCCTTATCATGTTGATTTAATTGATTTTTTCTTTCAGAACTTCCTCGTATGATTTTCTGACTTCTCAGGAATCACATCTCTACTGCTTCCAGTTTTATTCTCCATCTGTTTGAGAGCCGCTCTGGTGTAATGGCTACGACGTTGTACTGGCGACCAGGTGTTCATGGTTCAAACCCGGGCGTCAGCATTTGAAGAAATGTTTACGACCGGAAATTTGACTGAATAGCCTGAACGGCTCCTGTGATAAACCCTCTGTGGATGGAAAGGAGCGAAGCTCCTGACCGGGTTGGAAGGAAAGTCCTCAGGTTCCCCAGCCTCGCAATGACATGTCATTGGGCCGAAGGGCTGAAAGCCCAAGTGCCGCTGGTTAAGGAAAAAATAAAATAAAAATAATTCTCCATCTGTTATTTATTGTCCATCTCTGACATGCATAAAGTAATATAGGATGTGTCTACACCAAGGTAACACTCCTTTAGTCACAGTCTATGAGTTGTCTCTGTTAAGAAACAACATGATGGTGTGAAATGTTGACTTTACCTTTATAACGCTTGCCATGTCAACAAGATATCTACCTTCTGGTGTTTTGGTACAGCCAAGACAACAACTGTTTTATTTGATTTAATCCTTTCTTCCAACAAATATTTCACATTCTAGAATAATTTGTGTGTATGTCTGGACATAATAATCATGATATCCGTATTCTTGCTGATTATCTCTCACTGTGGTGCTGCCGATGGTGATAACTATCTAGACAATCTGATGTTTTAACCTACTTAAACTACGTTGTCTGCTTATCTGATGTTATCGACATTCTCTATTCATTATTTCCTCCATCTCATCAAAACCTATTTCATGATGTTTGTAACCATTTACTGACAAATAGCCTAGTGATTACAAACATTCCTGTCTTATTTCATGTTTTATTTACTGTACATAACACATGAACCTATTAAAGACTCGTGGTAATGACAAGAGAAATTCCAAGTATACTCACTCTATGCACAAAACCCATCTCAGAAAGGTACCTCATGCCAGAAGCAATACCCCTCATCATACCAACCAGCTGCATTATGGTAAACCTGCCATCGTTTTTCTGGGGAAATAAAATGTCACATGAGAGATGTGGACATTCATCACAGATCTGAGATAACTCAATCTAACTCTGACATTCTGGAGAATCTCACTGACAATTCTGATTACCTATTTTTATTTTTTTTAGTCATTTCTTTAGAACATTGGTACAGCAATTAAACTGACAGGTTTATTACTGCAGTAAATGGTACTGAATAATTAAACAGATTGACCTTTCTGTTTTTATAGGACAATAAGATCACATAACTTAGACCATACATATTGTGTACAAATCACCAACAGTAATAGTCAATATCATGTAATTTAACAGACAGAAGGCTGAGGCACATACAATGAATTGGAAAAACAAGACAATTGTTTGCTAAGCAAATTTTAGGCACAGGACCAAGATATGGTGAATGGAATATATGGTCAGACAACAGAGAAAGAGAACTGAAATAGATGGGAACTATCATGTGGTCACAGAACAGTCACAGAGAAAACTGCCTGATAGACTTGAGAAGCTGAAGAAACAGTAGAAGAAGCTGCTCGTTCTTTTATGGATGAAATGTCTGAGGGGGTGAAAAATTGTGGATAACAACTGTCAATAAAGATAATGTAGAAAACAGGAACACTACAATAACTTGGAAAGATGACACTCTGGGTTTTCTGTTAAACAATGGACAATTACAGTAGTCAATGTCTCATGTACACAGGTATTAATGTCTCATGTACACAGGTACTAATGTCTCATGTACACAGGTACTAATGTCTCCAAACACAATTGAATGTCCTTCATATTCTGGGCAGGACAACCATATGTATTTGGTACTTACTAGAATAATCTGTTGTTAGCGAGTTCTTGGTACATATACCTAAACAAAATGGCTGTCTTAACAAACATAAGCTTGTGTATCATGTGACACTTCAGTTACATCTAATAAAGTGCTACACCTCATGAAAATCAATAGTCTTGTCAATGGAGAACTTTGTCATTGACTGAGTGGCTGTCTTTTCTGGCTCTTAGATAAGATTTATTGTTAGAATGTTCACAACTGAACACTGCAGTCAGTGCTACTAATCTCCTTGGTCTGTCCAGTTGTCACTGGCAAAAACACCTCAAGAATGACTGGACCAATTCTGACAAATGTTTTAAATCTAAGACTAGGGAAAAAATGTGTTGGCTAAATTTGACTTCGCTGGAGTTGGGTTGGCCACGTCCTCAGAAGGGACCCTGATACCATTACAAGAACAGCTATGCTATCGACCCCCGAAGGAAAGTGAAAGAGGCCGACCAAAAACAACCTTCTGGCGAACTGTGGAAGCCGAGATGCAAAGAATGAACCAGAGTTGGGGCACTGTATGAAGGATGGCCGCCGACTGAACAAAGTGGAATCAATTTGTTGCTGCCCTACAAGACGCCACCAGGCGTGATGGCCACTGACTGCTTTGACGGTCGGCGGCTATGGATCAAAGAAGAAGAAATGTGACTAAAGTCAGATCAGACTTAAGGACACTTTAATTAAGTACTACAGCTTTTCAATTTAAAAAAAAATTTTCAACTAGTCTTGTTTTGACTCACTTCAAATAGCCTTTTCCGTGAGCTATTTTCAGATGTCACATGACTTCATGCAATAAAGAGGCTACACCAACTGCTTATCATGTTTGTGTTGTCTCTAGAATCTGCTGTGTGCTGACTACTGATGATTTGTACAGTCCCACGATAGTGAGAAAGATATATTTTCATTACAAATAACCAGTAAACTAAACATGCATGTTTTATTTTATGGAAGAATATATATTTCTTCTGGTCATAACTAAACAGACAAGGCTGACAATACAGAATAGTTGTAACATTTCTAGCTCACTGACAATATAGAATAGTTGTAACATGTCTAGCTCACTTACAATATAGAATAGTTGTAACATTTCTAGCTCACTGACGATACAGAAAAGTTGTAACATTTCTAGCTCACTGACGTCAATAAAACAGCAGGTCTGCTGTCAGTCAGAAGCATTTGTCGCTGGATTCATCCTACTGTTGGTGCCACCATCATAAGCTTCAATTGACAGTAGAACGATATGATACAATGCATGTTATTATTGAGTGATGCTGACGAGTGGATACTGTGGCCCTGAGGTGAATGTCTGAAACTCCATCAACCAAGACAGTTACTGTACCAGCCTCACTATCATCATCACCTTTCAGTGGCTGTCTGAAACTCCATTAACCAAGACAGTTACTGTACCAGCCTCACTATCATCATCACCTTTCAGTGGCTGTCTGAAACTCCATCAACCAAGACAGTTACTGTACCAGCCTCACTATCATCATCACCTTTCAGTGGCTGTCTGAAACTCCATCAACCAAGACAGTTACTGTACCAGCCTCACTATCATCATCACCTTTCAGTGGCTGTCTGAAACTCCATTAACCAAGACAGTTACTGTACCAGCCTCACTATCATCATCACCTTTCAGTGGCTGTCTGAAACTCCATTAACCAAGACAGTTACTGTACCAGCCTCACTATCATCATCACCTTTCAGTGGCTGTCTAATACTCCATTAACCAAGACAGTTAATGTACCAGCCTCACTATCATCATCACCTTTCAGTGGCTGTCTGAAACTCCATTAACCAAGACAGTTACTGTACCAGCCTCACTATCATCATCACCTTTCAGTGGCTGTCTGAAACTCCATTAACCAAGACAGTTACTGTACCAGCCTCACTATCATCATCACCTTTCAGTGGCTGTCTAATACTCCATTAACCAAGACAGTTACTGTACCAGCCTCACTATCATCATCACCTTTCAGTGGCTGTCTGAAACTCCATTAACCAAGACAGTTACTGTACCAGCCTCACTATCATCATCACCTTTCAGTGGCTGTCTGAAACTCCATTAACCAAGACAGTTACTGTACCAGCCTCACTATCATCATCATCTTTCAGTGGCTGTCTGAAACTCCAGTAACCAAGACAGTTACTGTACCAGCCTCACTATCATCATCATCTTTCAGTGGCTGTCTGAAACTCCAGTAACCAAGACAGTTACTGTACCAGCCTCACTATCCTCATCACCTTTCAGTGGCTGTCTGAAACTCCATTAACCAAGACAGTTACTGTACCAGCCTCACTATCATCATCACCTTTCAGTGGCTGTCTGAAACTCTATTAACCAAGACAGTTACTGTACCAGCCTCACTATCATCATTACCTTTCAGTGGCTGTCTGAAACTCCATTAACCAAGACAGTTAATGTACCAGCCTCACTATCATCATCACCTTTCAGTGGCTGTCTGAAACTCCATTAACCAAGACAGTTACTGTACCAGCCTCACTTTCATCATCTTTCAGTGGCTGTCTGAAACTCCATTAACCAAGACAGTTACTGTACCAGCCTCACTATCATCATCACCTTTCAGTGGCTGTCTGAAACTCCATTAACCAAGACAGTTACTGTACCAGCCTCACTATCATCATCACCTTTCAGTGGCTGTCTGAAACTCCATTAACCAAGACAGTTACTGTACCAGCCTCACTATCATCATCACCTTTCAGTGGCTGTCTGAAACTCCATTAACCAAGACAGTTACTGTACCAGCCTCACTATCATCATCATCTTTCAGTGGCTGTCTGAAACTCCAGTAACCAAGACAGTTACTGTACCAGCCTCAATATCATCATCACCTTTCAGTGGCTGTCTGAAACTCCATTAACCAAGACAGTTACTGTACCAGCCTCACTTTCATCATCTTTCAGTGGCTGTCTGAAACTCCATTAACCAAGACAGTTACTGTACCAGCCTCACTATCATCATCACCTTTCAGTGGCTGTCTGAAACTCCATTAACCAAGACAGCTACTGTACCAGCCTCACTATAATCATCACCTTTCAGTGGCTGTCTGAAACTCCATTAACCAAGACAGTTACTGTACCAGCCTCACTATCATCATCATCTTTCAGTGGCTGTCTGAAACTCCAGTAACCAAGACAGTTACTGTACCAGCGTCACTATCATCATCATCTTTTAGTGGCTGTCTGAAACTCCAGTAACCAAGACAGTTACTGTACCAGCCTCACTAATCATCACCTTTCAGTGGCTGTCTGAAACTCCATTAACCAAGACAGTTACTGTACCGGCCTCACTATCATCATCACCTTTCAGTGGCTGTCTGAAACTCTATTAACCAAGACAGTTACTGTACCAGCCTCACTATCATCATCACCTTTCAGTGGCTGTCTGAAACTCCATTAACCAAGACAGTTAATGTACCAGCCTCACTATCATCATCACCTTTCAGTGGCTGTCTGAAACTCCATTAACCAAGACAGTTACTGTACCAGCCTCACTATCATCATCACCTTTCAGTGGCTGTCTGAAACTCCATTAACCAAGACAGTTACTGTACCAGCCTCACTATCATCATCACCTTTCAGTGGCTGTCTGAAACTCCATTAACCAAGACAGTTACTGTACCAGCCTCACTATCATCATCACCTTTCAGTGGCTGTCTGAAACTCCATTAACCAAGACAGTTACTGTACCAGCCTCACTATCATCATCACCTTTCAGTGGCTGTCTGAAACTCCATTAACCAAGACAGTTACTGTACCAGCCTCACTATCATCATCACCTTTCAGTGGCTGTCTGAAACTCCATTAACCAAGACAGTTACTGTACCAGCCTCACTATCATCATCACCTTTCAGTGGCTGTCTGAAACTCCATTAACCAAGACAGTTACTGTACCAGCCTCACTATCATCATCACCCTTTGGCTCCCCAAGGAGCATAAGTCTTCAATAAACTCAAGCTAAATCCTTCTCTCCCCCTCCCCCTTTTCCCTCCCATCAGCTGGCACTTGTCAGTGTCATATCATCAGTTCCACATTGGTGACCTTGTCATCTCTTGTTCCACTGGCACTTGTCAGTGTCATGTCATCAGTTCCAGCACCCACTTATGACAGACGTGACTAATCAAATAAGTAACAAAAAATGATGTCAATATAAGACAACAGATTTAGAAGAACACATTTACTTACTCTTAAAAATGTATCTAAAGAACCATTGGCCATGTATTCCGTGACTATCATAATTGGGTTACCTGTCAAGTGTTGAAAAACCAGCAAGTTATACATTCAGCATTATGAACAAGATGCTGCAGAGAATACAACTACACAATCAAAATATTGCAAAGATTACATTTCTCAGCAGTCAACAAAATGTTAACCATCCTCACAAAATCTACATGTTGGTACATAGAATTTTGAGAAAAATGCCAAAAAAGTAATTTGTCACATGATCAAAAATATGGACTGTGATTGGTAAAGTAAAGGTAGTCCCACAGCTGATACTGCCGTAGGGAAGTGAAGTGTTAGAGACTTCACCATACTAGGCCCATCATCGAGTGGTAGGGTGACCAGTACCATTCACTGCCTTTTCTTTCTTTAACTCAGTCAGGTACCCATGTACACCTGGGTAGACGAGCGTGTTGCTAACGTGAATCAAACTCGGCACCTTTGCCGTGAGAGACCAGCGTGTGAGATTGGTATAATCTTATCAAACATTTCTGATATAGTAGAGTTCACATGTGTCTCAGTAAATCATCTCAAATACATTTATAATCACACATAAAGTGGTGATTTTAGTGAAAACATAAATTAGTGATTTTGGTGAAAACATAAAGTGGTGATTTTAGTGAAAACATAAAGTGGTGATTTTAGTGAAAAAATAAAGTGGTGATTTTAGTGAAAACAAAGTGGTGATTTTAGTGAAAACAAAGTGGTGATTTGAGTGAAACTAAAAGATAGCATTACAAGGCAAATCTTGTTCTTAAATGCCCAGGGTAAGATATATAGGAGACAGTGCAGGACACATAATGAGATAGCATGGACTAAACCTGGTGTACTCTCTAGCTTGCTGAGCAGTATATGGCTATTATACTTAGTGTAACAAGGCACTGAGTAAATATCTGTCTACTCCTGAAACAATTAGGTTCCTCAGATAGCAGTAGCATTAGCACATCTGATCTAGTCTGCTGTATCTATTTCTCTTGCCCCTACCTAGGAGTGTTTATTTCATGTTTCCCTTGTATGGTCATGTATTCAATTAGTATTTTAGTGGAAACATTCATATTAATGGAGGCATGTTTCATGTTGATGTACACACTCATAAAGACTTGCACAATAAGACACACACACACACATGTAAGTACACATACACACCCAGGCATGTAAACAGACAAGCTTGCACACACTTGTATTGTGTAGTGTGCAGATAATGTCTCAGCAAAGTTATGGGAATCTTTACTTGTTGTGAAAGTACTATGTATTATATCGATGTATTCTGTTTACTATATATGAGATAATCCAACAGTCTGTACTAGATAAAACAGCTGACATTTAAACAGTTGACTTGCTAGATGTTGACTGTAACACACTTGACCTATATCTGCTTGTGACTATACTGCCTAACACTGCTTGACAACATTTAAACAGTTGACTTGCTAGATGTTGACTGTAACACACTTGACCTATATCTGCTTGTGACTATACTGCCTGATACCTGCTTGACAATATTTAAACAGTTGACTTGCTAGATGTTGACTGTAACACACTTGACCTATATCTGCTTGTGACTATACTGCCTGACACTGCTTGACAATATTTAAACAGTTGACTTGCTAGATGTTGACTGTAACACACTTGACCTATATCTGCTTGTGACTATACTGCCTGACACCTGCTTGACAATATTTAAACAGTTGACTTGCTAGATGTTCACTGTAACACACTTGACCTATATCTGCTTGTGACTATACTGCCTGACACCTGCTTGACAATATTTAAACAGTTGACTTGCTAGATGTTGACTGTAACACACTTGACCTATATCTGCTTGTGACTATACTGCTTGTGACTATACTGCCTAACACTACTTGACAATAAATGTGGGGGCCTCCAACAATCAGAGCCTTTTTCTTTCTTTCTTGCCTTGTTTTGTTTTGTTTTGTTTAGTGTGATTAGGCCAAAGAGACAATATCATTCCACTCCTCACACTATGCTCAGACTATCACACTTGTATTTGAGGAACATCTATATCACTAGACTTACATTTCTAGAACTATCAATGCCAGAAATTCTAACAGTAACACATTTCCTAAACATGTGATATTTCCAGAAACAAATTAAATAAAATTTTACAAATTTGAAGTTAAGTAGTTCAATGTTATTTAAATGGTAGTTTTAAAAATGTCACCAGGTAAACACATGCAAAAACCTAACAATTTTAAAATACATTTTCTAAGAAATTTACATTTCTGACATACTGTACTCAAACATTCACAATCATTCACCACATTTTTCAATTTGATTAGTTTTTTGGTGTCACCAATACAAGGGTCTTTGACAGAGCATTATTCTGAAATGAATATCTTCAAATGCTGACACAATCACTCATGTTAGGAGCAACAGTTATAAATGTTTCAATCAATCAACCATCAAATGTTTCAATCATCAATCAGCCTGTATAATCATCCTTGCCCATTAGCTCCCTAAGGAGGATAGGCTTCCAACAAACATTCTCCTGTCTTGTGCCATCAACTCCCCGTCTGCTTCATCCCTTTCATTTCTGTCACCTGTTTTCTTCTCCTTGTCTGTCTACCTCTTTTATGCTGGAGATTCCAGAACAAGGACTGCCTTGTAATATTAGTAATAAGTTTACTCAATGTGTGTCCTATAAGTTTACTCAACGTGTGTCCTGTAAGTTTACTCAACGTGTGTGCTATAAGTTTACTCAACGTGTGTCCTATAAGTTTACTCAACGTGTGTGCTATAAGTTTACTCAACGTGTGTCCTATAAGTTTACTCAATGTGTGTCCTGTAAGTTTACTCAACGTGTGTCCTATAAGTTTAATCAACGTGTGTCCTATAAGTTTACTCAATGTGTGTCCTATAAGTTTACTCAATGTGTCCTATAAGTTTACTCAATGTGTGTCCTGTAAGTTTACTCAACGTGTGTCCTATAAGTTTACTCAACGTGTGTCCTATAAGTTTACTCAACGTGTGTCCTATAAGTTTACTCAACGTGTGTGCTATAAGTTTACTCAACGTGTGTCCTATAAGTTTACTCAACGTGTGTCCTATAAGTTTACTCAACATGTGTCCTATAAGTTTACTCAACATGTGTCCTATAAGTTTACTCAACGTGTGTCCTATAAGTTTAATCAACGTGTGTCCTATAAGTTTAATCAACGTGTGTCCTATAAGTTTAATCAACGTGTGTCCTATAAGTTTACTCAACATGTGTCCTATAAGTTTAATCAACGTGTGTCCTATAAGTTTAATCAACGTGTGTCCTATAAGTTTAATCAACGTGTGTCCTATAAGTTTACTCAACGTGTGTCCTGTAAGTTTACTCAACATGTGTCCTATAAGTTTAATCAACGTGTGTCCTATAAGTTTAATCAACGTGTGTCCTATAAGTTTACTCAACATGTGTGCTATAAGTTTAATCAACATGTGTCCTATAAGTTTACTCAACGTGTGTGCTATAAGTTTAATCAACGTGTGTCCTATAAGTTTACTCAACGTGTGTGCTATAAGTTTAATCAACGTGTGTCCTATAAGTTTACTCAACATGTGTGCTATAAGTTTAATCAACGTGTGTCCTATAAGTTTACTCAACGTGTGTGCTATAAGTTTACTCAACGTGTGTCCTGTAAGTTTACTCAACGTGTGTCCTATAAGTTTACTCAACGTGTGTCCTATAAGTTTACTCAACGTGTGTGCTATAAGTTTAATCAACGTGTGTCCTATAAGTTTACTCAACGTGTGTCCTATAAGTTTACTCAACGTGTGTGCTATAAGTTTAATCAACGTGTGTGCTATAAGTTTAATCAACGTGTGTCCTATAAGTTTAATCAACGTGTGTCCTATAAGTTTACTCAACGTGTGTGCTATAAGTTTAATCAACGTGTGTCCTATAAGTTTACTCAACATGTGTGCTATAAGTTTAATCAACGTGTGTCCTGTAAGTTTACTCAACATGTGTCCTATAAGTTTAATCAACGTGTGTCCTATAAGTTTAATCAACGTGTGTCCTATAAGTTTACTCAACATGTGTGCTATAAGTTTAATCAACATGTGTCCTATAAGTTTACTCAACATGTGTGCTATAAGTTTAATCAACGTGTGTCCTATAAGTTTACTCAACATGTGTGCTATAAGTTTAATCAACGTGTGTCCTATAAGTTTACTCAACATGTGTGCTATAAGTTTAATCAACGTGTGTCCTATAAGTTTACTCAACATGTGTGCTATAAGTTTAATCAACGTGTGTCCTATAAGTTTACTCAACATGTGTGCTATAAGTTTAATCAACGTGTGTCCTATAAGTTTACTCAACATGTGTGCTATAAGTTTAATCAACGTGTGTCCTATAAGTTTACTCAACATGTGTGCTATAAGTTTAATCAACGTGTGTCCTATAAGTTTACTCAATGTGTCCTATAAGTTTAATCAATGTGTGTCCTATAAGTTTACTCAATGTGTCCTATAAGTTTAATCAACGTGTGTCCTATAAGTTTACTCAACATGTGTGCTATAAGTTTAATCAACGTGTGTCCTATAAGTTTACTCAACATGTGTGCTATAAGTTTAATCAACGTGTGTCCTGTAAGTTTACTCAACATGTGTCCTATAAGTTTAATCAACGTGTGTCCTATAAGTTTAATCAACGTGTGTCCTATAAGTTTAATCAACGTGTGTCCTATAAGTTTAATCAACATGTGTCCTATAAGTTTACTCAACATGTGTGCTATAAGTTTAATCAACGTGTGTCCTATAAGTTTACTCAACATGTGTGCTATAAGTTTAATCAACGTGTGTCCTATAAGTTTACTCAACATGTGTGCTATAAGTTTAATCAACGTGTGTCCTATAAGTTTACTCAACATGTGTGCTATAAGTTTAATCAACGTGTGTCCTATAAGTTTACTCAACATGTGTGCTATAAGTTTAATCAACGTGTGTCCTATAAGTTTACTCAACATGTGTGCTATAAAGTTTGATCAACGTGTGTCCTATAAGTTTACTCAACATGTGTGCTATAAGTTTAATCAACGTGTGTCCTATAAGTTTACTCAACATGTGTGCTATAAGTTTAATCAACGTGTGTCCTATAAGTTTACTCAATGTGTGCTATAAGTTTACTCAATGTGTCCTATAAGTTTAATCAACGTGTGTCCTATAAGTTTACTCAACATGTGTGCTATAAGTTTAATCAACGTGTGTCCTATAAGTTTACTCAACATGTGTGCTATAAGTTTAATCAACGTGTGTCCTATAAGTTTACTCAACATGTGTGCTATAAGTTTAATCAACGTGTGTCCTATAAGTTTACTCAACATGTGTGCTATAAGTTTAATCAACGTGTGTCCTATAAGTTTACTCAACATGTGTGCTATAAGTTTAATCAACGTGTGTCCTATAAGTTTACTCAACATGTGTGCTATAAGTTTAATCAACGTGTGTCCTATAAGTTTACTCAACATGTGTGCTATAAGTTTAATCAACGTGTGTCCTATAAGTTTACTCAACATGTGTGCTATAAGTTTAATCAACGTGTGTCCTATAAGTTTACTCAACGTGTGTCCTATCCATCTCTTGTTCCAATGGCACCTGTTGGTTCTCCATAAAGTTGTACTGTATTGTTATTGCTATAATGCCTAATTATTTAAACAACCAACTCTGTCTTTACCATTGGTAGATGCAGAATGAGCGGTCAAAAATAAATCAGAGCTGCTTTCCTGTGTAAATAACTGATAATTGCCAGCATACGTCACCAGCGCCAGCTACTGCAACTTATCACAAATGATAAATGTGAAACTACTCACTTTTTGTGACAACACCTTCCAGAAAGATGACGTTAGGGTCATCAAACTGTCCCATGATGCTAGCTTCGGTCAGGAAGTCTAGTCTATTTTTTTCTGTAGCTCCTGGCTTCAATGTCTTGATAGCCACAGTCATCTCCAGGCGACCTGGTATACGTAGCTTTCCTTTGCACACATCTCCAAACTCACCTGGTGAAGGTAAGGCATATTAATAGCACTAGAACAAGGCACAGACAGATATGTTCAAAAATGAAATAGTAAAAGTTTACCTCAAGTCAATTGTAATTACTGTTGACAGGACAAAAATAACATATCAGATAAAAATCATAACACAAGAACAAAGCACAGTGAATGATTGTTTCTGACCACCAGGTTTCATAGTTAATCGTTACTGTTGATCAAAATCAACGTCATTGCACTCTGGGCAAACCCATAGGTGATCAGTCTCACTCAGCAAATGTTGAATGGTATGAATGCTAATTAAAAGCTACAAACTTTCAAAAATTGGTGCTTGCGTAGAATAGAAGGATTAAAATAGTATGACAAGGTTACCAGCGTGGAACTGATGACAAGAACCAGTGGAACAAGAGATGAGAAGATGATAGAACACACACACTGGGGAAACCTGTTGATAGCATTATAAGGCAGTCCTTTTTCTGGAACCCCCAGGGAAAGAGAGGCAGAGGTAGACCAAGAAGCACATGGAGAAGAGAGCTAGAAACTGGTGAAAATGATGAGAACGTGGAAAGAACTTCAAATGATGGCACGTGACAGGAGGACTTGGCATGTGTTTGTTGAAGGCCTATGCTCCTTGGGGAACGGAGGGTTATGAATAAATGAATAACTGAATGCTAATTGTTCATGAGGCGTGCTGGTTGTATACACGCTGGATGCATCCTCTGAAACATCCATCCCTGATAGTTGTGGCTGTGCGTGTTGATGTTAGAGGTTCAGATAGTATGTGTGAGTAGACAATGTAAACACTCTGATGAAAACAAGGTGATAAAATGCACTGCTAGACAAGACGTACAGATGGTTGATGATTTCTAAACTCTGTTGACACACTGTACTCCAACAGCAGTAAAACGAACTTACAAGGTTTATTTACATACAGTAGAATCCGCTTCACTCTTCTGCGGATTTATCTCATAGATTTTACATTCAACTTGATATAATTCCAATTCGTACATTTTCTCAATCAGCGACATCTGTAAATCATATATTCTTGCACATGTCTGTCACTGCTCTGCTCTCGTCTAGTTTCTCCACTGTCATGTCGTCTGGGTGATCTTCTAAGAAAGTTAGTTTATCTTTATAACGTTTCACTTAGTGACCTTCTGGTGTATCTTGCTAGAAGACTGGCCTAAAACTGCCAGGGATGTTGATTTTCTACCAGTTTACCTGATCACTACGTCTGTCTCTGTTTTATCTAAAAGTCTATCTTCAAATATAAACAGCAATCATACCTGCTCACCATCAACTCCGTCTGTCTTGCACTATGCCTTACGAAAACCCCTCTTGCTCCAAAATCTTGAAAAACTCACATAGCTTGAGAAAAACTTTAATTAACTACATCTAGCTTTCGCTCAACCAGCATATTCACTATCAACATGGCATATGAGAACTTGGAGAGCTAGATAGCAGTACATAATTCTGTGATCACAGAAAGCTACCTGATTTAGGCTTGCTATCTCGTTTGCACCCTTCCAAGGGTCTCGCCATGAACAACTTTAACACTTGGGAGAAAACCCTTTTCTCTACCTACGCCTAACGCGTCTCAATCTCAACTCACTAACCTTCAAAAGTCGATTTACAATTACGATTATTTGTCATGGAGAGTTCACCTACTCCACGCAGAGACTCCCAAGCTGAACACTTGCTTAGTTCGCACTATTTACAAAAACAACTCACTTACAACCCTCCAGGGACATAATTACAAGTCGTCTCCCTTTGTTTAATAATACTAAAAGTCCCCATCTCTTCTTTTACTACCATAACTTGCCCTGTGCTTATGCAAAACAGTTAAACCATTTTTAGGAACTGACCTTATCTCATAACCTAAATCCCCGATTTATTTTTAATTCCCCTTGTCTCACATCCGAGAACCATTCTCTCAGACGCTCTCTGTCACACAGTCTTATGTTTGATGCCGAATTTCAGCAATCTTAAACTCTATGATTCATCAACTGCAGCGTCATTCTCTAACACGTGATCATTAATTGTCTTTAGTGTTACGCCCATATCCATATCCCACGATGCTGTGAGAGATCATGCATTTTCCTCAAGAGCTTTGCCTCTGACAACACAGCAATAAGTAGGGTTTCCCAAGCTGAACAAGTTCAAATGTAGGGTCTAGATCATGAGAGACACACCCACTGTCATGTAGACATGTTGGGAACAGCCAAAGGCTACGTAAGGCAAACATGTGACAAAAATGTCTAAAGGCAGCATAATAGTTAGAGGATAAACAAACCTCTTCTAACAAAAAAACAAAAAAATGATAAACACACCTCCCTAATGAAACTTCCCCTACTGAAAAGAAGGATAAACACAACTCCTTTAACAATAAGCTAAATGAAAATGGTAGACAAATGTCTACTGGCGTGACAGACATGAGAAGACTGATAAACTAACCTCCACCAATGACTGACTCAATGATGATATGGCAGGCATCTATCTCTCTAGTAAACTCTCGCACTGCTTGGTTTGGGTCTTCATATGTATGAGGATCGACGTATGTCCGCACTGAACTATGAACTGACCCCGGGGAGGGGAATAATGGCATTGTTACTGTGCAGGAGAGAAGAATATTGATTCATGATGACATTAACAATGTTATTATTGTAAAATGTATAACAGTAGAAATACCAACATGTATGAGTATCAGACAACCTTATCATACCAACTGGTGTAGGTAATCATGTGACACCACAACTTCCTATCTAAAGTCTGGTGTTACTGACTTTGTTCTATGTGATATGTTCAATTGTCCAGTAACTCCTTTCTTTATTACCCTCTTTATTCGTTTTGCTTCTAGAGAACATAACTAAAAACCGTTCTATTCATAAATACAATTAAATAAACTATCATTTGTTTTTGGATGATAATTATTTAAATGCATTCACATAAAGAGAGGGTTTCAGATATGTTCTAGAGAGGGTTTCAGCTATGTTCTAGAGAGGGTTTCAGCTATGTTCTAGAGAAGGTTTCAGCTATGTTCTAAAGAGGGTTTCAGCTATGTTCTAGAGAGGGTTTCAGCTATGTTCTAGAGAGGGTTTCAGCTATGTTCTAGAGAGGGTTTCAGCTATGTTCTAAAGAGGGTATCAGCTATGTTGTAGATAGGGTTTCAGCTATGTTCTAGAGAGGAATTCAGCTATGTTTTAAAGAGGGTTTCAGCTATGTTCTAAAGAGGGTTTCAGCTATGTTCTAGAGAGGGTTTCAGCTATGTTCTAAAGAGAGTTTCAGATATGTTCTAGAGAGGGTTTCAGCTATGTTCTAGACAGGGTTTCAGCTGTGTTCTATAGAGGGTTTCAGCTATGTTCTAGAGAGGGTTTCAGCTGTGTTCTAGATAGGGTTTCAGCTATGTTCTAGAGAGGGTTTCAGCTATTATCTAGAGAGTCTAGAGGGTTTCAGCTATGTTCTAGAGAGGGTTTCAGCTATGTTCTAGAGAGGGTTTCAGCTATGTTCTAGAGAGGGTTTCAGCTATGTTCTAGAGAGGGTTTCAGCTATGTTCTAGAGAGGGTTTCAGCTATGTTCTAGAGAGGGTTTCAGCTATGTTCTAGAGAGGGTTTCAGCTATGTTCTAGAGAGGGCTTCAGCTATGTTCTAGAGAGGGTTTCAGCTATGTTTTAAAGAGGGTTTCAGCTATGTTCTAAAGAGGGGTTCAGCTATGTTCTAGATAGGGTTTCAGCTGTGTTCTAGAGAGGGGTCAGCTATGTTCTATAGAGGGTTTCAGCTGTGTTCTATAGAGGGTTTCAGCTATGTTCTATAGAGGGTTTCAGCTGTGTTCTATAGAGGGTTTCAGCTGTGTTCTAGAGAGGGGTCAGCTATGTTCTATAGAGGGTTTCAGCTATGTTCTAGAGAGGGTTTCAGCTGTGTTCTAGATAGGGTGTCAGCTATGTTCTAGAGAGGGTTTCAGCTGTGTTCTAGATAGGGTTTCAGCTATGTTCTAGATAGGGTTTCAGCTGTGTTCTAGATAGGGTGTCAGCTATGTTCTAGATAGGATTTCAGCTGTAATCTATAGAGGGTTTCAGCTATGTTCTAGATAGGGTTTCAGCTGTGTTCTGGATAGGGTGTCTGCTATGTTCTAGATAGGGTTTCAGCTGTGTTCTAGAGAGGGTTTCAGCTATGTTCTAGATAGGGTTTCAGCTGTGTTCTAGATAGGGTGTCAGCTGTTCTATGGAGGGTTTCAGCTATGTTATAGAGGGTTTTAGCTGTGTTCTAGAGAGGGTTTCAGCTATGTTCTAGAGGGTTTCAGCTGTGTTCTAGATAGGGTGTCAGCTATGTTCTATGGAGGGTTTCAGCTATGTTCTAGAGAGGGTTTCAGCTATGTTCTAGAGATGATTTCAGCTATGTTCTAGAGAGGGTTTCAGCCATGTTCTAGATAGGGTTTCAGCTATGTTCTAGATATGATTTCAGCTATGTTCTAGATAGGGTTTCAGCTGTATGTTCTATAGAGGGTTTCAGCTATGTTCTAGAGAGGGTTTCAGCTGTTATAGAGGATTTCAGCTATGTTCTAGAGAGGGTTTCAGCTATGTTCTAGAGAGGGTTTCAGCTATGTTCTAAAGAGGGTTTCAGCTATGTTCTAAAGAGGGTTTCAGCTATGTTCTAGAGAGGGTTTCAGCTATGTTCTAAAGAGGGTTTCAGCTACGTTCTAGAGAGGGTTTCAGCTATGTTCTAGAGAGGGTTTCAGCTATGTTCTAGAGAAAGTTAAAACTGTGTTCTATAGAGTGTTCCAGCTATGTTCTATCAAACTAAACAATCAGCTAGAAATACAACTGGGTGTTTTGTTTACAATCTATAACCGACAGGAAAATTCCAACATTATTTCTTACTATTATGAAAAATAAATTACTGTGTAAAAAAATCATTGTAGATCTTTGTAAATTATAAGTAGTAATAATGGCTGACAAAAATAAGATAAAAGCAGTTAGCAAGGGAGAACATTTGTTAGCAATAGCAAGGATGAACATTTAGCAGCACTAAGAGAAGATGAACATTCTACATACAGATATTTGATGTAGCAAGGGAGATAATATGTTTACCAGATGTGACAAAATGTATATATATTTGTTGTAGCAAAGAAGATGATACGTTTAGTGAGAATTTTTTTTTTACACATTTGATGTAGCATAGCAAGGGAGATACTATATTTGCAGCAACAAATCATACAAACTTTCCCATAAATATTTCTAAATTTTGATGTGAAATTTCCTGTTAACAAACAATAATTTTAGACCAGGCGCTGCTCAGATAAACTACAGCTTGCCAAAAAAGTATGTAAGTTAAATAAATGAAATGAGATCTAATGCAACAAAATGTTGAACCTGTAGTGTCATTACAACAATTAGATATGTGTTTATATATATGTGGCACGTGTCATGATATACTGGAATTAATGAGAGTGACACAAGAGAACTCTTTTTACGGATTGTGTCATTAAGTATTCTTAGGAAATTAACACATTAACCACCTCAGGCCGCTGTCAGCGTCTTGGGAGTTTCTCCACTGCGGCCATCTACCACTGAAGGCGCCAGGCCTTATTCGTAGTAATAAATAGAATAAAAAATGTACTGAAACACTTTCTGATCTAGTCCAAGTTTTTAATTTACCACAGGAAGTCATTTTTAAAACGTGGATTGTTGTCAAATTAATATTATATTCATATTTTTCTTCTTTATAAGTTAGTTACCAAACTATGTGAAATTATTAACCATGGCAATAGGCAATAATTTAAAAAAAAAAAATAAATAAAACACCTGTATGCCTAGCCTAATTGCTAAACAAGCTAAAACACGTTTCAAAAGTAATTTGATAGGTCTAGGTCTAGCTATACCAACGGGCTGATCACCCGTTTGCCAGTCACTTCGATTACGGAAACAACAGCAAATGGATTGATTTGCCGTTGCCCTAAAGACGCCAATAGGCGTGATGGGAAACAATGGCAAAGAAAACCTATCTGCTGGTGCCCTAAGACGCCACTAGGCGTAATGGCCACTGACTGCTTTGACGGTCGGTGGCTAAGGACGGAAGAAGAAGAAGAAGGTCTAGCTATGACGAAGACAGTGACAACATTGTGGACAGTGCTTTATATTTAATTTTAACAGCAGTAATAACAATATTTGTGATGATACAAGAATTAATTATAGTGAGGATACTGCTAGTCACATTACATTTTTATTACATTAGTTGTCCCGAACGGCTCTATTTTCAGTGAAAGAACCGTTTTAGACTATGCCGTACACATGATATTTCAAGCAAAACACACTAGCAACATGTCTTACTGTAAATAAGATATATATATATATAGTGTCTTTTCAAATGTGTAAGTGTTTTCAAAATTTTTGGGATTTTTTTTCAAGTTGAGTAGATGTGATTAACAAAGTTACTGATAGAGTAAATATTAGTCAAGTTGTGTGTTCTGCTTGTTATAACAGTACATGCACAAAATGACATATCACTCATCAAAATATGTTAAACATGAAGATAATTATAGCTTCATGTGACCATACACCTTGAGGGTGACAAAGTCAATACAAATTAATTACCCCACAGCGTGTTTTTCAGTTCAGTAATTTTTTTTTTTTAAATGAATGAAGAGACATATCCCGTTCAACTTCTGATGGGTTATAATTAGGATATATATTGTTTTCAATTCCAAATAATATGAACAACTGCCGATATGAGAAAGTGGCATCACATTTGTCAAATCATTGTAAATATGGACAATCACAATTGTGCTTATACGATAAATAAATAAAAAAAATAAAAAATCAAGAAGAAACTCTGAACAAGAATAATATTAAAGTGGAGGGGTGTAAAGGCCTGGTGGTTCCAGTTATATAACTGACTTTAACAGATATTTAATTGACTTTCATCTGTTAAAAGTCATATGCATTGTAAGAACAGCATCAGACCTTCACATTCCCAGCCACTATATATTAACAATTGTTCGTGTTAAATGCTGTTTGACTATATTATGCAGTTCCCTACGTCTGTCTATTCTTAACACCTCTTCTATATTTATAGGTAATTTGGATGCTTGCAAATAATCTAATATTGGTATTCTCATTTGTTCATACCTCTTACATTTTAACAAGAAATGTTCTATATTATTGTCTTGAAGACATCCTGCACAGTAAGGTTTCTGTGGTATCTAGGGAATTGAAAATTCCCAGTAATAAGAAACTTCTCAGACTACAGCTGGGAAAAGGCTATTTCAGAATAGAAGTTCAGTAATAAATGTGGTAATAGCTACCGTAGCCAGATAAAGCCGGAAACAGTACAGCCACGCACTTACAGCAATAAAAAAATGGTATAACAAAATGATGTTCTTCTTGTGCATCCTGAATCTGCTCTTTAGTAAGAAAAGGCACAGACAGCGAGGAAGGGAACAGGTAACCCCATGTCGTAAAGCTGAATCTAATATATAAATTAAAAAATAGAATGGTATGAAATCAGTTTTACAAGTTAACAATTAACTTTCCTGTGTTTCCTTTGTAAACTTTCCTGTGTAAACTTTCCCGTGTTTCCTGTGTTCCGTTAACTTGTAAAACTGATTTCATACCATTCTATTTTTTTAATTGATATATTTGTTTCCTTATTAGTTTTACAGCAGCCTCCTCATTATTTATTGTCAAAGCTCAATCTAGTACAGTCAAGTCTTGAACACTGCCCTAATGCAGTATCTGCTAAGCAACTACCCTTACCGTTTATATTTTTTGTCATGACGATGTTATGTACTTCAAATAATATCAACAGTAAATATATTATTCATAAGGGATATATCAAGGGAAGTAACAATGCAGTGTGCAGAAAGTGCAAGGGAAACAACTTTTACACATTTTAAAGTGCAATGTTTGTGTTTTTATGCATTTTAATTTTTAAAAATATCTTAAGGTTTTGCACATTCTAGCATCAAAACGTATTTCTTTTGTAGAAAAACAAACAATGTTCTATTTCAATGTTAATTTCTGCTTTATTTTTTAATATAATTTAAAAAAAGCTAAAATTTTATGAACTAGATTGGTTTATATCTTACTTTTCTTTAATGACTGAATTTTTGCTGATATCAGGTACAATCATCATTCATTATCTAGCAGGCATTAGATGCCTGCTCATTTCCCTCTTTTTGTTGACACTTATTAAGTGCTTAATAATGAAAGAAATCTTCACCTTGCAGCAACAATAGTTACATTCTACAAACTTATTTATAGCATTAGCAAGTTGTTGTTTTGTAACCTCAGGGTAGGAGAAGCTTAGTGGTGATATACCAAGAACACATGGTGAAGAGGACTGGAGACAAACATGAAGGTCCAAGACCTTGAGCTGATGGCACAGGACAGGAAGATTTGGCATATGTTTGTGGAAGGTATATACTTCTACAGGAGCCTGAAGGATGATGATGATGATGATCACGTGTCATGATTCTGAGCGTGTGTGTATATGTTGTGTCTGAGCGTGTATATATGTTGTGTCTGAGCGTGTATATATGTTGTGTCTGAGCATGTGTATATGTTGTGTATCTGAGAATATGCATATGTCATTGATACAACTTACATCCCCCGTAACCTCCATTAATGTGATGCTCCACTGGTGGGTACTGGATGACTGGATGGAGAAAAGAAACAAAATACAGATGCATGGACTCATGGATATAATTTGTGGAGTGTCAATTGTAAATAAAACTTAATGATAACCTTGGTTTGAGCAGCACATATGTGTGTCATAAACTGACTTAGTTACATCAGCCTGCCAAACTGGGCTTCATTGTTGGGAGATGGTAATCTATGTTGGTACAATCATGCTCCTGCATTGTTGGATTCTGTACCAATTAGTTTGACATGATGATGTTGACAACTTTATATTGGTCACCTTGTAAACAAACAAACAAACACAAGATAGGTACACAGTGTGGTATAATTGAAGGATACAACATAAACGTTGTGGGGTTTACCTTTCTTTAGCCACAATCCCAAACAGGAGACAAAGACAAGATATATAGACAGGTAAACAGAAAAACACAAGAAATATAGACAGTTAAATGGAAAAAGACAGACAAGAAATTTAGACAGTTAAACAGAAAAAAAGACAAAGACAAGAAATATAGACAGTTAACAGAAAAATACAATAACAAGAAATATAGACAGTTAACAGACAAAGACAAAGGCAAGAAATATAGACAGGTTAAGAGAAAAAGGTAAGTTACAATGGATCTCCAAGTTAAACAATGAGTTAGTAGTCAAAGCTAATCAATAAATGAACAGTAAAAGTTAAACAATGAGTGAACAATAAAGGTTAAACTATGAGAGATCAGTAAAAGTTAAACAATAAGTGAACAGTAAAGGTTAAACTATGAGAGATCAGTAAAAGTTAAACAATAAGTGAACAGTAAAGGTTAAACTATGAGAGATCAGTAAAAGTTAAGCAATGAGTGAACAATAAAGGTTAAACTATGAGAGATCAGTAATAATAATAATAATAATAGCCCCTTCAGTCATAACTGACTATGGGAATGCGCCCCTGAGGTGACAGCCCTCAGCTGCTTATTTTCCTCGTGCTCCTTTCGACATTTTCTCCTCACCTCTGCTTCTTGTGTGAGCCTCTCTTCGCCCATCTGAGGTGGCGCCGTAAATAGCATCGCCACTTAGTGCGATCGGCAGCTTTATCCTCCCATGTTGCTGGATCCATGTCCAGTGCCCTCATATCTCTCTTGCACACATCTTTGAACCTCAGCTGTGGTCGCCCAACTGTTCTCTTGCCATCTGCTAATTGTCCGTAGAAGATATCTTTTGGGATGCGACCATCATCCATGCGGCGAACATGGCCAAGCCAGCGAAGTCTGCGCTGTCTAAGAAGCGTATACATACTTTGAAGGCCAGCACGTGACAACACCTCGACATTTGTCACTTTATCTTTCCACGAGATGCCGAGGATGCAGCGTAGACACCGCAAATGGAAGGTATTGAGCCTTCTTTCTTGCTTAGCATAGGTCGTCCAGGTCTCGCTGCCATATAGGAGTGTGCTGGTGACGCAGGCATTATATACCGCAGCTTTGGTCTTCATTGTGAGTTTAGAGTTTCCCCAAACACGCGATGTGAGGCGGGCAAAGGTAGCTGCAGCTTTGCCAATGCGGCTGTTGATTTCTGTATCCAGTGAGAGTTTGTCATTGATGGTAGACCCTAGGTATGTGAAGTGGTGCACCACTGCCAATTCATAGTTATCGATAGTGATAACTGGTGCAGCACCCACATCCTGACTCAGCACATTCGTTTTCTTTAGACTTATTGTGAGGCCAAAGTCCTTGCATGCTTTAGTGAAGCGATTCATCAAGCTCTGAAGCTCCTGTTGGCTTTGAGTGACGACTGCAGCATCATCAGCGAACAACAAGTCTCTTATAGTGACCCTTCTGATTTTTGTTTTTGCCTTCAGCCTTGAAAGATTAAACAGACGGCCATCTGACCTAGTGTGAAGGCATATTCCTTCAGTTGCATCTCTGAATGCATGTTTCAAGAGTAAGGCAAAGAAGATTCCGAAGAGGGTCGGAGCCAGAACACAGCCTTGTTTAACGCCACTTCGTATATCAAAGGGCTGTGACGTGCTTCCAGCATATTGGACTGTTCCCTTCATGCCGTCATGGAATGACTTTATCATTTCCAGCATTTTAGAAGGGCAGCCTATTTTCAGGAGGATTTTAAAGAGTCCATCCCTACTAACCAGGTCGAATGCTTTTGTGAGGTCTATAAAGGCGATATATAAAGGCCTTTTCTGCTCTCTTGATTTTTCCTGAAGCTGGCGGAGAGAGAAGATCATGTCTGTTGTTGATCTGCCAGCTCGGAATCCACACTGTGACTCTGGATATATGCACTCAGCTAACTTGTGTAGTCGCATTTAGATGACTTTGGCAAAAACCTTACCAACAATACTAAGAAGAGAGATGCCTCTGTAGTTATTGCAATCACTTCTGTCTCCTTTATTTTTATACAGTGTTACACTCTTGGCATCTCGCATGTCTTGAGGAATAGTTGTCTCTTCCCAGCACTGGCACAGCATCTTATGCAGGGGATGTAATAGCGTGCTCTTACAGCATTTGATTAAATCCGGAGGAATCCCATCACTGCCTGGTGCTTTGCCAGAGGCCAAGCTATCAATGGCCTTGCTGAGTTCCTCTAATGTTGGTTCGGCATCCAGCTCCTCCATAGTTGGCAGACTGTTGATACCATCAAGGGCTGCAGGCGTAACGGTATTGTCTCTAGCGTAAAGCTCAGAGTAGTGCTCGACCCACTTCTCCATCTGCTTACCCTTATCGGTTAGCTTCTCTCCGCTGATGGTTTTTAGCGGTGCCGTCTTACTTTTATGGGGGCCAAGTGCTTTCTTTATACCGTCATACATTTGTCTAATGTTGCCTGTTTGCGCTGCGATCTGGATGCTCTCACTGAGCTGGAGCCAGTAGTCATTTGCACAGCGTCGAGCAGTTTGTTGAACTTTGCTTCTCGTAGCCCTCAGGATCTGTAGGGTTCTGGCACTCGGTGAACGTTTGTATTCATTCATAGCACTGCGCTTAGCTTCAATGACAGGTGCCATCACATCTGATGAAGCATCAAACCAGTCATTTGACTTTGCTGTTTTCTTACCAAAGGTGGCAAGTGCAGTACTTTGAATGGTGTTCCGTAGATGCTCCCAGTTCTCTGTAATAGTATCACCATGCTGAGGGCTACTGAGCACTTTCTCGAAGGTCGCAGTGAATTGAGCGATCATGAAAGGGTCTGACATCTTGCTGGTATCAATGCGTGGTTTCCCTTCATGTCTGACACGATAGAGTTTTCTTGGTTGTGCTCTGATTTTGCAGCAAACCAAGGAGTGATCTGTATCACAGTCTGCACTATGGTACGAGCGCGTAGAGAGCACGGACCTGAGGAGTGGCCTTCTGACGAGAATCAGGTCAAGTTGGTGCCAGTGCTTGGATCGTGGGTGTCTCCATGACACCTTATGCTGGGGTTTTGTCTGAAAGTAGGTGTTGGTCACGCAGAGGTCATGGTGGACGCACAACTCTAAGAGCCGTTGTCCATTTTCATTCATCTTGCCAATACCAAACCTGCCCAGACATGAAGGCCATGAAACATTATCGGCACCCACTCTAGCGTTAAAGTCACCAAGGAGAACAAGCTGTTCTTGCCTAGGTATGCTTTTGATAATTGCTGTTAGATTCTCGTAGAACTCATCTTTAGCTTCTGAGGCAGAGTACAGAGTAGGAGCATACACACTGACAAGGGTGATGGGACCTGTGCTAGTTTGCAGGCGGAGCGTTAACAGGCATTCTGATCCATTCTCGCCTGGTTCAACCATTTTAGTTAGCGATTTTTTGACCGCAAAACCTACTCCGTGTTCTCTAGCTTTATTAAGATCTTTCCCTTGCCAATAAAACGTGTAGTCCTTCTCGCTCACCGTTCCAGAGCCCGCCAGGCGCGTTTCCTGAAGTGCAGCTATATCCACCTGAAGTCGTTTAAGCTCATCATTAATTATAGCTGTCTTCCTTACATCGTTTACATCCTGTAGGTTTTCGGATAGTCCAGTCAACATAGTCCGGACGTTCCAGCATCCCAATCTGAGAGTTTGCTTATTTCTATTTTTTCGATAATTGCTTGGTGCAAAATTTTCTGTCCACAGTTCGGGTTTGACCCTAATCCCCATGCACCCAATGAGGAAAGCAGACAGTGGCGGGACAACACCTTATTGACTGGGGGCTGCCCAGCTTGAAGCGGGCGGTAGCTGTCCAGTGAGATCCTAGAACCTCTCCCACTGTCGGAAGTAGCCCCTGGCGCCATGCCCTACGCCAATTGGGCAAAATGCTTATAACCGGTAACTGCTACTTCCCGTGTTTTGCCGACACCTATAGGGTGAAGCTGGAGTGTCCTCTCCAGGGCGCGAGCTTGGGCACAGTTATATGGAGATCAAGCTGTTGCCCATGCAGCATGTTCCCCCTCTCCACACAGCCGGTAGATCCAAAGGAACGGCAGTAGCCGATACAGTTTGGTACCAGCCATGTCGCAGGAGTTGCCAGAATAATGTCGAATCGACATTAGACTGCCTTAGGGACTCCGACTCCGGATTTATCCTCAGGGTTTACTCCCGAAGCCAATTCCATAAATGGATATTCCCGCAAGGCAGTGGTGGTTTGAATTCAGAGTTCCTTCTCTTAGATAAGCTACCAACCAAGGATCACGAGCCCTATCTGCCCGAAGAGAGATCAGTAAAAGTTAAACAATGAGTGAACAGTAAGTGTTAAACTATGAAAGAACAGTAAAAGTTAAACAATGAGTGAACAGTAAAGGTTAAACTATGAGAGATCAGTAAAAGTTAAACAATAAGTGAACAGTAAAGGTTAAACTATGTGAGATCAGTAAAAGTTAAGCAATGAGTGAACAATAAAGGTTAAACTATGAGAGATCAGTAAAAGTTAAACAATGAGTGAACAGTAAAGGTTAAACTATGAGAGATCAGTAAAAGTTAAACAATGAGTGAACAGTAAAGGTTAAACTATGAGAGATCAGTAAAAGTTAAACAATGAGTGAACAGTAACAGTTAAACTATGAGAGATCAGTAAAAGTTAAACAATGAGTGAACAGTAAAGGTTAAACTATGAGAGATCAGTAAAAGTTAATGAGTGAACAGTAAAGGTTAAACTATGAGAGATCAGTAAAAGTTAAACAATGAGTGAACAGTAACAGTTAAACTATGAGAGATCAGTAAAAGTTAAACAATGAGTGAACAGTAAAGGTTAAACTATGAGAGATCAGTAAAAGTTAAACAATGAGTGAACAGTAAAGGTTAAACTATGAGAGATCAGTAAAAGTTAAACAATAAGTGAACAGTAAAGGTTAAACTATGAGAGATCAGTAAAAGTTAAACAATGAGTGAACAGGAAAGGTTAAACTATGAGAGATCAGTAAAAGTTAAACAATGAGTGAACAGTAAAGGTTAAACTATGAGAGATCAGTAAAAGTTAAACAATGAGTGAACAGTAAAGTAGAAAATAACTCACCGTGGCTGTAAGCATCACAGTTTTTCTTTTCACTGGAGTCTGGACGGTTTCTGACAAATTTACACACACACAAAAATGTAATTACAAAAGAATTGCAAAAATGAATATTTAATAACAACAATAAAGCAGATTTTCCTATATCCAGAGATTTACTTTAAGGATGGATTTTCAGACAATAGTGTATGAGTGTATGTACAATGACATGAGATGCTATAGCAAGACATGGCATATGTTGTAGATGTAAAATGACATGACATATTGTAGCAGATGTAACATGACATGTAGTAGATGTTACATGACTTAAACAGTAGTGTAAAAAACATAAATGACATATGATGTACTGACATGTCACAGAAATCAACAATGTTGTTATACCTACCTCCTGAGTAAAATGATAATCATGATAGTAGCGATGGCCATACACAAGATGACAGCTACAATAGAACCAGCGATGATTCCGATGGGAGTGCTCATTGCTGGAGACAATAACATACAAGGTTTCTATTCATCATCAACATTATCATCAATCTATAGCTCCAGGTGGAGCACAGGTCTTCATACCACACCTGTTTGTCCTGTGCCATCCATGCAAAGCATTTCCATGTCATCTTTATAAGTGACATTATGAACAACATAAAGTTTTAACATACGTAACAATGTCTTTTGTCTTATTATCTCAGTGAACAGATGAGGTGCCTGTTGTCTCTGATCAATATACAAGTAATATTTCTGTTATGTCATTGAACTACTGCTAGTGCCTGTTATGTCAGTGAACAACTGGTAGTGCCTGTTATGTCAGTGAACAACTGCTAGTGCCTGTTATGTCAGTGAACAACTGGTAGTGCCTGTTATGTCACTGAACTACTGCTAGACTCTGTTATGTCAGTGAACAACTGGAAGTGCCTGTTATGTCAATGAACAACTGGTAGTGCCTGTTATGTCATTGAACTACAGGAACAGTGCCTGTTATCTTGTATTTACAGGTAATATTTCTGTTATCTCACTGAGCTACTAGTAGAGTGTCTGTTATCTCTGATCTACAGGTAATATTTCTGTTATGTCAGTGAACTACTGGTAGAGTGTTTCTTTTATCTGATGAACTACTAGTAGTGTTTCCCTTATCTTATCATACTAATAATAATGTTTCTGCTATCTCATCATATTAATGATAATGTTTCTGTTATCTCATCATATTAATAATAATATTTCTGTTATCTCATCACATTAATGATGTTTCTGTTATCTCATCATACTAATGATAATTTTTCTGTTATCTCATCATATTAATGATACTGTTTTTGTTATCTCATCATATTAATGATAATGTTTCTGTTATCTCATCATATTAATAATAATATTTCTGTTATCTCATGGAAGGGGACGTGATCTGGAAAATATTAGGTGAGCAGATTAGATTATGGGTTGTCATTGCTTGAAGACGTGATTGTCTTTAATGTTATGTTAAATTGTAATAGTAGAAGTAAGGTTACAAAGCGTGTGAACGCTAGTCAGTTCAATTGTGGAGGTTTGTTCACTCCGAACTGTTTTGAGATACGGGTGTTTAGCTATTTGTGGCTAGCCCGTGCAAGTAGTGAGACTGAACGGTGTTTTTTTAACAGCCGGGTCTCGTAGCTGTTTTAGGGGGAGGATGTGTATTCCCGTGGGCAGTGAGTTTTGGGCATCGATCTGGAGAGGTCGCCCCATAGTGTGTGTTCTTGATGGTAAGCCTGTACAGTGCTGAATATAAGAGGCCATGATTTGTGTAAGGCCATTATTTCCTGATAGAGGATAATTGTGTTATGTGAAGACATGTTGATAAGTGATATTATTGCAAACTGCTGGGTGAGCAGTATTGTGAATATTTTGATAAGGATCCATTAACTTACACATGTCATATAATAGCGCTAAGATGAGTAAAGGCGAGATTATTGCAGACTGCCAGGTATGGAGTCGTGTGAGAAATTGCTGGTAGGACTCATTAGATTATGATAGCGCTTATGTGAGTGTAGCACGGCGATGATGTGAGCCGTTTGCTATCTATGAGGAGGCCATATTTACGGATCCATTATTATATATTATAGCGCAGGAGGAGTATCTGGAGGATACCATATTTATGTTATGGAGTATCTGGAGCAGTAGCACGGCGATGATGTGAGCCGTTTGCTATCTGTGAGGAGGCCATATTTACGGATCCATTATTATATCTTATAGCGCAGGAGGAGTATCTGGAGGATACTATATGTATGCAGTAGAACGGCGGGTGGTCGATGATGTGAGGATCCGTTTGCTATCTGTGAGGAGGCCATATTTACGGATCCATTATTATATCTTATAGCGCAGGAGGAGTATCTGGAGGATACCATATTTACTGGAGGATCCGATATTTTTGCTAGCGGATCCATTATTATGCCATATTTATGCAGTAGCACGGCGATGATGTGAGCCGTTTGCTATCTGTGAGGAGGCCATATTTACGGATCCATTATTATATCTTATAGCGCAGGAGGAGTATCTGGAGGATACCATATTTATGCAGTAGCACGGCGATGATGTGGTCCGTTTGCTATCTGTGAGTGTGAGAGGCCATATTTAGGATTGATTAGAATATTATAGCGCTAATGTGAGGACAGGTGGATAGCGCTGAGTTGAGGAGTATCTTTAAAGAGGTCATGGATATTGTAGTATCTGCATGATTCTGAGATGTGAGAAGTACTTTATTATTGTATTGCTATAACTTGTAGTTGACTATAACTGTGTATTCTGTGTTAACGTGGCGTGTTGTGGTGTATTAAACATTCGTTAACAGTACACCTGCCGTTATAACCATAAATGACTTCTACGTGCGTACCTGTGTGTGAGTGATTGTTCCAACACGCACGCACACTCAATCAACCATAAAGAAATCAGCATAAACATATAAACATATAACATTTGGTGGACCAAATCAACGGGTCGTAACACCCACATTACATTCGCGTGATAAGAGAGTAAATTAGGTCAGATTCTGGACCAGTCATTACAAGTGGGAACACTGAACTGTGTTATGTTTTGCTCTGTGTGGGCGTGGCTTAATTCAACTGTACACAGGTATCAGCTGACTGCGCATATCCATCCTCATATCTTGGCGTGTGTAGCAACTAAACTAACTTTATCAGTTGGTTTCGATATCTGATAGCGACATTGATGCCATAATTGTTACAGTGCTTGTTCCAGTCTTTCCATATGCAGATTCAACTATAGGTGCAGTATTTTGGAGAGTTCGTCTGCACGTATACCTCAAGTGATTGCGGGGTTGCTGTGATCGGTTCCTGTCGTCTGATGCATTGTTGAGGACATACTGTGCAGTGGCAGAGATCTGAAGACAAGAGAGCTTAGTCCTTCTACCTTTCTGCAGTGGAGTAGTTTTAACGTCAGAACTTTGTGATATCCAGTGTGTTAGCGAAAGGGTCAGGATTACCTTCAGTTAAGTGCTTTTGTTGTGTGTAAATGTTGCCACTTCTGTCCATGTCAACAAGCCTCAATCTGCACTATCCTATTCTATTAATAACTATTGTTGTTGTTGTCGATAATTATATCGATTAATTATGGAATATGATGATGCATGAATAATGTATGGCTATGTACAGGAATTGATGATGCAGTGATTGAGAAATAATTGCATTTTCTTAAAAAGATACTTGATTTGGTATAATGAAAGTTTAATTAAGACATATATGGTTGACTAAGTAAACAAGTCACAATGGATTGTGATACAGATCCAGAGGATATGAGACCTGTATTAGAGTATCTGTTTCAAGAGGGGACAGATTATCAGGGATTAAAAGGCCCAGAGCTTGAGTCACATGTTATGGACAGGTTTTTGGTCTGTGCATCAAGAGCTCTAAGAGAGTTTGCTGATGAGAGATTTCAGTCAATTCCTCATGTGAGTATGGCTAAGGATCTAGCGAGGTTGTTAGTTTTGGACCTTCGTCTGTTTTTGGACAAGCATATTGGTAACAAACGTGATGAAATATTGAAGATTATGCGTACGTTATGGCGCGACGACATGCATAGTGACCAGAAAGAAGAGTTAAAGGATGAGAAGCAAATAGGAGACATAAAACAGAGTACACAGGAGCTAAGGGAAAGTTGCTTAAAAAGTACTACTGAAGTGAATAAGCTACAGAAAAAAGTGACTAAACTTACAGGTGATTTATGTAAATCAAATTCTGAGCTTGCTTGTGTTCGAGCAAAATTAGACTCGGCATTAGGCAAAATTAAAGAGATGGAAGCTCAGATGGGGAAAAAAAATGGCGAAGTTAGAAATCTGACTCAAAAAGTTCAAGAGAAGACGGAGATTTGTGGAAAATTAGAAGTTCAGATTAAGAAATATGAGAAGTTGTGTAATGAAACACTTATTGATCTGTTAAGTGACGATGAGATTTGTGGTCGCCAAATTAAAGAAAAGGATACTATATCCCTAGAGAAGGTTGATAGGCTTAAGGATAGCCATGTTATTGAGATTGAGAGGGTTGATAAAGAGAGAGTGGAAGAGTTAATGATGGAGAAAGACAAATTGATTAAGATTGAAAATTTGCTAGCAGAGGAAAGCTGCAAGGTCTTAAAAGCTGAGAGTTTAAACAAGAAATTAAGTGAACAGATTGCACTTAGAGACATTGAGATTGCAGAAGCAAGAAGAAGAATATATGGTCTGCTTGACGTAGTCTTGAATAGCAATATGTGGTCTTCTGTCAATGGTGACAGTGATAGACAGAAAGTTGCTTATCATCAGAACACTAAAGCAAAAAGCCAGCCTTATACACTTTTTGCGGATTCTACGGTCAAGAATGATGGACATAGGTCGTTTCGTGGGAAATATAACTTCCAACGCAATACCAATGCTATTTCCAATAATATTGTTTCTTGGCGACAGTCCAACAAAGAGAATTCTACAGTAATATCCAGTCCTGTAGATAAGGTAGATAACAGTGCTAAATCTCAAGTCAGTGTGTTAAAAACCAACAGCGTATTTATTGACAGATCTGATAAATTGGTTACAAGTAACAAACATACTACTGCTTGTTCCATGAAGGAAACAAATGTTGTGAAAAAAAATAAAGAGATTGTCAAACCTTCTAGTCATACCCAGTCAAGGCAGTGTGACTCATTTTTAAACACATTGCCACAAGCAAAGAAAAAAATAATTTTGATAGGAGACATAACCCTAAGGTTATAAAGTACCAAGGGAGTTCATCCTACGGTAACGTTTCTTCTCCCAAAAAACAAGAAAAAATGTGACAGATCTCAACATTGTGATTCTAAAAGTTTAGAAAACTATAGCAGAAGTAATTATATGAAAGTTCATCAGTCTAGTAATAATTTTTCTGCTAAAAAGCCAGTTCTATCTGATGGACATTGTTATCTGGGAAGAAGTATTAAGAATAACTATTGTAACTGGGATTTAAATCAGTACAACGGTGTTAATAGAGCAAATAACAATGCTCTCAAAAGAAATTATACAGATCGCAACCAGGTTAACTGTGCTCCACATAAGAGCAAGATTATTAGCAATCAGAGTAATAGGAACGGTAATAGGTTCTTAAATGCTTTTGCTTGTCATGCTGATAGATTTGAGAGATCATCTCGGTCTTGTGAAGGTAGTAAATTTTTTTTCAGCCTACCGCACTGACAACTGTGAATTATAGGTCAAGTTGTCCCTGGGACGTCTATGTTGTCTGCTATGTGACGAGAGTTGTTGACATCGCAGGAGGGCCACAACCTTACACCACGGAGTTCGGGTAATTGTGTAGTGAACTTTTCCGTGTTTCCTCATAATCTTACCATGGATTAAAATAGATATTTTCATTTGTATTGTCTCACAGCGAGCGACTTTGTGAGGAATCACCATTCTAATTTGACATTACCTGCGAGAGATATAGATCACTATGTACCATTTATCCATTCAAGCGAGCCTAGACAGTACGTTAACCCACCGTGTCATGATGTCACCTTGCGTGTTGATGAGATGTTCGCAAGACCTCGAAGGAATTTTTTTTTTTTTTTTTTCAAAGGTCCTGTTTATTTTTTGTTCTGTTTACAAACACTGAATGTTATTGTATTCTTTAGTATAGAACTTTATATGTGGTTAATAGAATATTATGTAATCTTTGTAACATTTGATTGCCATAATGTTTTGGTTGTTACTTATATGACTGTATTTTAATTATGCATTAAATAATTTCTATGCACAAACTTATTTACTGAGACGATGTAATAGTCATTTTCATAGATAGTCCTGAGTATTTTATTCACTACTTAAAATTTTGGGTTTGTTTTTCATCATGGGTTTGATACCATGTTTAGTTAACATATTTATATACAGATTATTTAAATTAATTGTTTAGTGAAAGGTAATTTTAAACATAACTTGTATGTATTATTAATGATTTTGCGTTGAAGTTAAGGACGTATTCTGAAACTTGGTTTCCATTTTTGCTAAATTATGACATTTGATAATTTAAACAATTTGATTTTTTGTCAGCCAGAATTAACTTAAATTTCCTATTAAATTAAGTGGGTAGAATTAACAGCGACGGCTGATACTCTTGTTCATTTAAAGAATTTAGATATCTGATTATAATACATAGTTAAGATAAATAATATTACACTTATATATATTTATAACTTCGTTTGTAGTTAACAGTTTATTACCCAATGTGACGTTTCTTTGATGTATTTTTTTTTAAAAGAAGAGAAAAAAAAACTTACACGTTTTTCATGTATGTCTGTTTAAAGATAAGATTATTTTTATGTTACTCAGCTAATTTAATTGTTAGTCGTTAATTATAGCTACATATTACTTAGAAATAAAAATACTATTTTTATTTAACCTAACGTTAAGAAACATTTTTTGTATTGTAATTTTTTTGAAAAAATGTGTTTTGGACATTGTGATATTTATTTTTTTTTTTCTGCGCCAGCGCTAGATTGTATGTTAAGGTTACTATTATGTAGTGACATTAATTCTTTGAAAATGTTTTGATGTTCGGATGTATTTTTTTGGTATTTAGCGCTTGACTATGCGTCAATGCGAAACTTGTGTTATCGTTAATAATTTTTTGTTTGGGTGATATTTGATGTAATTTATTTTTAGTTATGTATAAGTTTATAATTTAGTTAAATTACTTATTATGCTGTGCTTGTCATAAGTTTTTTTTTGTGTTAGTATATAAATATACTTTAGCATTTTTGTATTTTACAATACGTTGTTACATTTGGATAGTTATTGTTAGGTGTTGTTACCAACTTTCTTTACATTTGCATCTTTACTGTCATCTCTCTTTGTTGACTATTCGTCATTTCTTTACATCTTGTCTGTTGTCTTTTCAATATTGTCTGATATTTTGTTTATGCTTCCGTGTTTCATCTTTGATGTAATTCATACTTCTTGTATACTTTTTTTTTCGTGTTACGCTATTTATACTTTCATTCTTTGTATTGTTAAATTAATTATATGACTTTAGATAATGTAATTGGTTCTTATAGTTCTATTTGTTTTACATGTATGGAATTGTTGTCTTCATTGTGTAATTATGATTCTATTTGATTCTTATCATATTCCCATTTCATATTTTGTCTTTTTCTCTTACGATAGTTTATTTTCTGTTTAGTTTGTACTATGTATACTTAGTTTGGTTTTGTATTAGATTAATTTTTTGGTATGCTTGAATGAGTATGTTGGATGATTTAGTCGTTATCTTACATTTATTGATGATATTTTTGTAGATGTGCTATGTTCTCTTGTCATAGGTATATTTTTGTAGGTAATTGATAGAACTTCATTAAATTTTTAAAATTTTTGGGAATTAATTAAAGAGATATTTGACATAACTTCATTGACAGTTAAATTTTTGGGAGTTTATTTTTGTACGTATTTCATATAATTTCATTAACCTTTAAATTTTTGGATCTTAAATTTTCTAAAAAATGATAAATCATTTTTTCCCGGACGGTGTGGCAAACTGTTACCAGTAATTTTAATGGAAGGGGACGTGATCTGGAAAATATTAGGTGAGCAGATTAGATTATGGGTTGTCATTGCTTGAAGACGTGATTGTCTTTAATGTTATGTTAAATTGTAATAGTAGAAGTAAGGTTACAAAGCGTGTGAACGCTAGTCAGTTCAATTGTGGAGGTTTGTTCACTCCGAACTGTTTTGAGATACGGGTGTTTAGCTATTTGTGGCTAGCCCGTGCAAGTAGTGAGACTGAACGGTGTTTTTTAACAGCCGGGTCTCGTAGCTGTTTTAGGGGGAAGATGTGTATTCCCGTGGGCAGTGAGTTTTGGGCATCGATCTGGAGAGGTCGCCCGATAGTGTGTGTTCTTGATGGTAAGCCTGTACAGTGCTGAATATAAGAGGCCATGATTTGTGTAAGGCCATTATTTCCTGATAGAGGATAATTGTGTTATGTGAAGACATGTTGATAAGTGATATTATTGCAAACTGCTGGGTGAGCAGTATTGTGAATATTTTGATAAGGATCCATTAACTTACACATGTCATATAATAGCGCTAAGATGAGTAAAGGCGAGATTATTGCAGACTGCCAGGTATGGAGTCGTGTGAGAAATTGCTGGTAGGACTCATTAGATTATGACAGCGCTTATGTGAGGAGAGTATCTTGAGGATGCTATTTATGCAGTAGCACGGCGATGATGTGAGCCGTTTGCTATCTGTGAGGAGGCCATATTTACGGATCCATTATTATATCTTATAGCGCAGGAGGAGTATCTGGAGGATACCATATTTATGCAGTAGCACGGCGATGATGTGGTCCGTTTGCTATCTGTGAGGAGGCCATATTTACGGATCCATTATTATATATTATAGCGCAGGAGGAGTATCTGGAGGATACCATATTTATGCAGTAGCACGGCGATGATGTGAGCCGTTTGCTATCTGTGAGGAGGCCATATTTACGGATCCATTATTATATCTTATAGCGCAGGAGGAGTATCTGGAGGATACCATATGTATGCAGTAGCACGGCGATGATGTGAGCCGTTTGCTATCTGTGAGGCATATCTACACGGCGATGATGCGAGCCGTTTGCTATCTGTGAGGAGGCCATATTTACGGATCCATTATTATATCTTATAGCGCAGGAGGAGTATCTGGAGGATACAATATTTATGCAGTAGCACGGCGATGATGTGGTCCGTTTGCTATCTGTGAGGAGGCCATATTTACGGATCCATGATTAGAATATTATAGCGCTAATGTGAGGACAGGTGGATAGCGCTGAGTTGAGGAGTATCTTTAAAGAGGTCATGGATATTGTAGTATCTGCATGATTCTGAGATGTGAGAAGTACTTTATTATTGTATTGCTATAACTTGTAGTTGACTATAACTGTGTATTCTGTATTAACGTGACGTGTCGTGGTGTATTAAACATTCGTTAACAGTACACCTGCCGTTATAACCATCTATGACTTCTACGTGCGTACCTGTGTTGTGAGTGATTGTTCCAACACGCACGCACTCAATCAACCACAAAAAAATCAGCATATAACAGTTAATGTTTCTGTTATCTCATCATATTAATAATAATGTTTCTGTTATCTCATCATACTAATAATAATGTTTCTGTTACGTCAATAATTCTCACGGAGTGTTTTCTTTTACCTTAATAAATTACTGGTCATTATTTTGTCCTCTCATGTCAATAAACTCATGGTTGTGTTGCTATACAAGGAGGTGAGACTAAAGTTTGAGGTAAATAAATATAAAAAGCCATGAATGCCTGAACTAAATCAATCAATCAAGTTATGATTGTAATACTCATGCACTCAAGTTATTCATTTAGTAATCCAGCAACACAGTTATAATTTAGGTTCTACAGCACTGGTTATAAATGTATAATTTCAGATGTAAAGTTTAAAACGTAGCACAGAAGCTTTAAGCAATGACATGATGAAACTCTTGGCTGTAGAATGGAGAGGTAAGGACAAAAATGTACACGTACAAATGTATATCAAACTCACATTCTTTCTGTCCTGTATGTACAATAAGTGGCTCACTGAACTCTCCCCAGCCATTGTTGGTGGTCTCACATCTGACCTGTGACACAGGTGATAACATCTTAACTAAGTCTCTTAACATGGTGAAAGAGATAGAGACTTTGAGTGATGGAAAGAGACAGAGACAGATTGAGAGACAGACAAAGAGAGAGAGACTGAAATATAAAGGAAGAAACAAATAGATAGAATGTGTGAGCAATCTGTAGACACAGATGTTGATGAAGGGAGAAGATAGAAACGAAAATTAAACCAAAAACAGGATACAGAAAAATAAAGAGATAGAAACAACAACAAATTCAAGTGATTCCATCTATTCCTCATCAAACAACAAAACAATCAAGTGGTCCCGCCTACAGCTAACCACATACAATAATATTCTTCTAGCTCCTCCCACCCCTAACCATACAAAAAAACTGTCAATGGGGATTAACCGACACCTAACCTTTAAGCAAATATTTTAATGGCTTCAACAAAACATAACCATAAAATAAAACATTCAAGTGATTCCATCCACATCTAACCATTTAATAAAACATTCAAATGGCTCAGTGAGTCCATAAAAATATGGCTAAACTGTCAGGTGGTATAATCTACACCTCACCATAAAACAAAACATTATTATGCCTTTACCATAATTTAACCATATAATAAAACACTAAAATAACTCCATCTATAACAAACCATATAGCAAAACATTAAAGTGGTTCGTCCCTTCCTTAACCATACAAATCAACTGTTCAAGTGACACCATTCCCCCCAAAAAGATAAAAACACATCCAAGTAGCTCCACCCCAACCTAAACATATTAAAAAAAAACCAAAAAAAAAAAACACATTCAATTGGTTCCAGTCATAAGCAGCCAAACAAGAAAACATACAAGCCTTGGTGCAACACTTGCCTGGAACTCATACTCAGTGTCCAGCATAAACTCTGTGATGGTCAAATTCTGAACAGTGGTGTGATCTCGGATTTCATTCTGGCCCTGAGACCTCGGGTAATACTTGACTTCATACCTCAGCACTGAATTCTGTATCAACATTCAAGAGAAGCATGGAAGATGTAGTAACAATAGACATGCACTCCCGACTTAGCCATCAACTAACAATATATCATTCCTGGCTTATACATCTGCCAACAATATATCATTGCTGACTTAGTCATCAACTAACAATATATCACTCCTGACTTAGTCATCAACTAACAATATATCACTACTGACTTGGACATCAACCAACAATATATCGCTCCTGGCTTAGTCATCAACCAACAATATATCCCTCCTGGCTTAGTCATCAACCAACAATATATCGCTCCTGGCTTTGACATCAACCAACAATATATCCCTCCTGACTTGGACATCAACCAACAATATATCACTCCTGGCTTTGACATCAACCAACAACATATCCTTCCTGATTTAGACATCAACCAAAAATATATCCTTCCTGACTTGGACATCAACCTACAATATATCCCTCCTGACTTAGTCACCAACCAAGAATATATCCCTCCTGGCTTAGTCATCAACCAAGAATATATCACTCCTGGCTTTGACATCAACCAACAATATATCCCTCCTGACCTAGACATCAACTACCAATATATCCCACCTGATGTGGACATCAACCAACAATATATCTCTCCTGATGTGGACATTAACCAACAATATATCCCTCCTGATGTGGACATCAACCAATAATATATCCCTCCTGACAGACATCAACCAACAAAATATCCCTCCTGACCTAGACATCAACCAACAATATATCCCTCCTGTCTTGGACATCAACCAACAATATATCACTCCTGATGTGGACATCAACCAACAATATATCCCTCCTGATGTGGACATCAACCAACAATATATCTCTCCTGATGTGGACATCAACCAACAATATATCCCTCCTGACTTAGACACCAACCAACAATATATCCCACCTGACTTGGACATCAACCAACAATATATCTGTTGCATGACTCTTTTGGCTGCCACTTCTGTTGGTGTATGTGTGGGGGTTGTATGAAAGAGATAGTGCTATTGTCTGGCACAGCTGACAAGGTTGACGTCAGCAATGTCGGGCTTACTGTTAGTGGCCGACAGGTGTGTAAATATAATGGGCGAATGTCGTGAGTTCTTTAAATTCGTATGTCTCTGATGTCACCCACACAACAGTAACGTTAGGTCAGGAAATAGACCAACGGATAATGCGAATTAAGTTTTCAACTATGACAGCAACATCGACATCATGGACAGCAAATCACAAGTTAGAACAGCAGGTATAATCCATGGCAAATAGGTTGCAGAAAACAGCAACTCATCATAAATTGTGAAAGTACATATAATCCATCAGAAATTGGTTGCATTAACAGCAATTCATTATAAATGGTAATAGCCGGTATAATCCATGGCATTAATAATATATTGAATCTCTTCCCTTCAAAAAAACACTTTGGACACACTAGCGAGACTATAAAAATCGTCTCGAAGCTCTGCCAGATACCTAATGACCGAGATTATTGTTTCTCAATACAACTCAGTACATCTTCACTCAAGCGCGAACTAACAGCTTGAGATGTGAGCTCAGCTCACCCGTATCTCTCCCCCAACTACTCAAAACATTTGAACACTTTCTTTATGTTTAAAAAAAACTAACACATACTCAGTTGAGCTATGTTCAAGCACTCAAATAAAAAATCATCTCATAACTTTAAACGTGCTTACTAGCGTGTCTATAAAAAATCAGACCCGTACATAAAAATCCCAAACACTTAACTCCCACTCAAAAACATGACTTAACAATATCCCTCTTGACTTAGACATCAACCAACAATATATCCCTCCTGATGTGGACATCAACCAACAATATATCCCTCCTGATGTGGACATCAACCAACAATATATCCCTCCTGACTTAGACATCAAACAACAATATATCCCTCCTGATGTGGACATCAACCAACAATATATCCCTCCTGATGTGGACATCAACCAACAATATATCCCTCCTGACTTAGACATCAAACAACAATATATCCCTCCTGATGTGGACATCAACCAACAATATATCTCTCCTGATGTGGACATCAACCAACAACATATCCCTCCTGACTTAGACATCAACCAACAATATATACCTCCTGACGTGGATATCAACCAACAATATACTCCTCCTGACTTGGACATCAATCAACAATCTATCCCTCCTGACTTGGACATCAACCAACAATATATCCCTCCTGATGTGGACATCAACCAACAATATATCCCTCCTGACTTGGACATCAACCAACAATATATCCCTCCTGACTTAGACATCAACCAACAATAATCCCTCCTCATGTGGACATCAACCAACAATATATCCCTCCTGATGTGGACATCAACCAACAATATATCCCTCCTGATGTGGACATCAACCAACAATATATCCCTCCTGATGTGGACATCAACCAACAATATATCCCTCCTGATGTGGACATCAACCAACAATATATCCCTCCTGACTTAGACATCAACCAACAATATATCCCTCCTGATGTGGACATCAACCAACAATATATCACTCCTGATGTGGACATCAACTATCACAAGATCAAACATAAACTGCTATCCGGTTTCTTCTTCAAGTACCATGCATGCAGACATAGGTGATCATGTCTCTCCACAACTTCCTGTCTACAGCAGTTTATCAAATATTGTTGTTGACATCTTTCAATGGCATGATGTCAAACTTTTCAGTTTTTTTTCTCTCTGCCACCACTCATCTTTTTTTCCTTCAATCTTTCCTGTTATCACAATACGAGTATATTCCAGCTTTCCTCTAGTCATAATACATCCAAACAAAGTGGATTGGTTCCTTCTAAAGTGAATAATATGTTTCCTTTGTGAGCTGGAGTCTCAGTCATAACTAAATGAAGAAAACTAAAATGTAGCAGCCATTTGAGAACTAACGATTGCAAAAGACAGAGAAAAATAAAGATATGTCATAAACAATATAATAGATGTGATAATCAATGTCCCTTTATTTGTTCTTTATGGAGCACAAGATGGCTGCAGCAGATTTGCTTGTACTGTAGCTGTTTGTACAGTTATTTATTTGTCAAGCTCAAGTTGCTAGTTCCACACATAATCTCACCCTTGTTATCTCTTACGACATGCCTGCAGGGAGCAGCAGTGGTGCAGTTTATTCTGTTTCATCAAACATCATGTGTGTTAAGAATAGAATTAATATGTTATAATATGTTGCTACATGCAGGCATATATCCATTGATTTGAGGAGATATAGCTGTCTGTAGTGAAAGTCATTTTTTATGTAAGATTTTTCACTTATATTGAACGCCGCATATTTTGCTACGTCACCGGTCACTAATCACGTAATATATCACGTGTTTTGCATTCTAACGGTCAGCCGTCTTGGCCTTACGTATTTTTGAAGTCGTCCGGAGTAGATATACATTTTTTTCAAGCTCCCAAGATTTTGGAGACTGTGATCCTGATAATTTTGTGGCATTGTTATCTCGGAGGCCGCCACGTATTTGTATTATGCCGGATGGTACCTTAACTTGCCCAGAAGTTACTACCATATCCAGGGAGTATTTTTATTACGAATAATGCATCTAAGTTATTTCTGCCGCATTGCTTGGGTTATCGTGATCTACACGAACCTCTAGACACAACGGCCAGAATTGAAGGAGAGGAGAGAATTGTATTTTATTACCCTGCCACGTATTATGATGCCTATAATTGTGATATACGGACTGAAGATGATTTGTTGTGAAGAACTACATTATTGAAACATGCTTCTATGCCACATGTTGTTGATTGATGAAGCCAATTGTGATGAAGAGTAAATATGTCACCATGTTTGCCGCTGACCTGCCAACTTGCCGGCTCATGTTTTGTCTATCAAGTTTTGTTCCTGAGTACCGTAACTGTCCATATGCATTCGTGTTGATAGCATGATCAGCTCTACAAGTTTGACTGATTGTATTTTATAACATTCTAAGTTCCACAAGTTTGACTGATTGTATTTTATAACATTCTAAGTTCTACAAGTTTGACTGACTGTATTTTATAACATTGTAAGTTCTACAACAATGTGGAAGCACAGGGAGTGGATGAATAAGACTAGACATTAAAGATACACTCAGAAATGATTGAATATTGAAATAATAAATACAAGAACAGAAGACAAGCAAAGATGAGAACTGGTGTGACAAAAACGAAGCTGTTCACTATGGTTAGATGAAGCTGTTCACTATGGTTAGATGAAGCTGTTCACTATGGTTAGATGACGCTGTTCACTAGGGTTAGATGAAGCTGTTCACTATGGTTAGATGAAGCTGTTCACTATGGTTAGATGAAGCTGTTCACTATGGTTAGATGAAGCTGTTCACTATGGTTAGATGAAGCTAGACTGGTGAAATGAGGACATTCTAAACTCAATGTTAGTAAAGTGATGATTCGGGAGGAAAACATGATACAAGAAAGTGGAAAGTGGTCATCGGCTACACAGACGACAACTACAAAATAAGAGAATGAGATGATGCAGTCACAGCTACATAACTAGATATTTCTTTAGCAATAGCAGCCATGCCCTGTATAGCTAGGGAGGGTCTCTGAAGCAGACATGCCCTGTATAGCTAGGGAGGGTCTCTGAAGCAGACATGCCCTGTATAGCTAGGGAGGGTCTCTGAAGCAGACATGCCCTGTATAGCTAGGGAGGGTCTCTGAAGCAGACATGCCCTGTATAGCTAGGGAGGGTCTCTGAAGCAGACATGCCCTGTATAGCTAGGGAGGGCCTCTGAAGGAGACATGCCCTGTATAGCTAGGGAGGGTCTCTGAAGCAGACATGCCCTGTATAGCTAGGGAGGGTCTCTGAAGCAGACATGCCCTTTGTCGTGAATTATTCTAATCCACATATATAAATTATCAGGTAAATATAAAGCCTAACAAATACATTTAATAAAGAAAAGAGCAATGGTAAAAGAACAGTGCTGTCACAATGACTGTACTCGAAATCCCCTTGTTTTCTACTTCGTCGGCAAATTGTAACGCTTTCACGTTGATAGTAAAAGCCTACTGTGTCGCTGCACGCTTTCTTCAATGAAACGTGTACTGTATTTCTTGGAAAAACCTTGAGATACGCAAGCTGATCAATGACCTAGATTTAATATTTCATTCATTCCATACACGGCGTAACTAAAAGACAGATAAAGCAGGAGAGAGAGAGGGGCGAATGAAGGCAGGAAGCATGCAATACTAAACACGCGTCGCGCGATACACAATTGCTGCCATCACGCGTGTAGGCCACATGCACTAACTTTTTTTCAGACGGACAGTGATAAAAACACTAACCTTCCCAGAGTTAGGTTTTAAAAAACCTGGAAAACGCTTATTAGGAAAGATGACATTAGATGGGTTTACGTTTGAAAACATGACAGTACCCAGACACCACATGGGGATGGAAGTGAACAGGAGGTGGTAGAAAATGCACATTTTGAACGCAGCCACCTAGCTCCCTTAGATTGAGATATTTGGATTCCTTAGGGCTTGCTGACACAGAATATGTTAAGTGTTACGCAAATAGTCCAGGAATTAATAAATTATAACCAAAATAAAATAGTGGGGGTGCCTGACAGCATGAAATCATTTCTGCTCATAAAATTTTTTTATAACGTGTTTGAAAAAACATTACGTTACGGAAATAGCCTACCATGTTAACTCCTATTTGATTGGAGCGCAACAAATATAAAGCTAAACACGATTGGTCAGGCTATAAATACTATCTTGTGTTGTCAGGGGAAACGTGAAAAGGAGTATTTTTTTTTTTAAAAGATGTGTAGACATGGTTTGATTGGGTAGAGCTGCGAATATACTCAATTCAGAGCGTCTGTTCATTGCCACATCTTGTAATAAACCTACTAAGATGCAGTGCGTTGAGCACCAGTGTATATTTTTTATAAAATAAAGCCTGGGACATCGGCAGATCGGAGTTGTGCTATATTCATTGCCAGTCAACGAAACTGTTTATTATTTCCATAAATTGTGGTAAGCTTGAAATATTCAATATCTTTTAATGAAAATTGAATGTAAATTGATAATTTATGTCTGTATATATGTGTAGTTCAGTGGCGAACATGATGTAAAGCCTATGGTACTCCAGCCTGAACAGAAGGTGTCGGAGGAAAGTAAAACTGCATGGAATGGCCAAACAGTACACTGACACCTAGATTATTGACTAGAAAGAAATAATGCTGGAATTGCAGAGGCGTAGTAACCATTAGGGAGGGAAATACTGGTATAAAGTATTTCAGATGAAGCTGACAGTTGGCCTAACGCTCTGAACTCAATGTTTGTGATGTATTGTGCTCAGTGTAGACATAGAGTATAAATAGTTCTGAAGTAGGAGGTACAACCTTCTTGTTTCAGGGACCGTGGTCTTAAAGTTATTGAGCAGCACCTGGTCAGAGCTTTGCTGAAGCCAGCGGTGGACAGCATACTCCTTGGTCCATATAGCAACCAGTGGGGTGGCTCCAGAACTCATTAAAGTAATAGAGCAGAGGAGGCCTTTACTGCAGTCATCACGAAAGATAAGAGAGTGTGGCCATGGAGCTCAACATTATGTACCCCCATCTTAAAATGACACTGTAAAATAAAATTAAGAGGGGAATTTAATTGTTTTAATGCCAGGAACTGAGAACATCTCCAATACTAGTTCCAACAAAGACAAACTATTGAAGTCATGATGACAAATACCAACAGAGCTTGAACAAAACAAAACCAGTATTACCTCAGATTACTACTACACAACTGACACACATAGGATACTATTAATAATATATGTCACTACAAGATTCATATTGATAAATTCTGTACATATAACTTGTAATTAAAATTGATTGTGATTCCTGGTTCCCTTTGTATTTGAATCAGGACACATATACATTCCTGACAGCACTGAATACATATTGTTATTTGAAAAGTTATCAGTGACTCCTTTAAGATATCCTTGTAGAGTGTTTTATGTATGTGAGTGTCACTGTGTTGTCAAGTGTGGTGGAATAAATTAAATTGTTTATCTGTCTGTTGTTGTTATGACTTACACTTCATCATACACATACCCTAGACATATAACGTAGTCATCACACTATTCCAGAATAATTCTGACTGAGGTATACATATGTGGCAGCAAGTAAGGTTATCTATAATACACTACTCTTATTAGATATAGATACCTTCACAGCTGATCTCAGTCAGTACACTAAGTCCCCTATAAATATTTATAACATCCCACTTCACCACACCCTTATAGCTAGGGAGGGTCTCTGAAGCAGACATGCTCTGTATAGCTAAGGAGGGTCTCTCAAGAGACAAAGACAAAGCAGGACTTTTGCTCCCTCAGGCATGTCATATATGATGTAGTAACCTCACCATGTGATATATGAGGTAGTAACCTCTCCATGTGATATATGAGGTAGTAACCTCGCCATGTGATATATGAGGTAGTAACCTCGCCATGTGATATATGATGTAGTAACCTCACCATGTGATATATGAGGTAGTAACCTCGCCATGTGATATATGATGTAGTAACCTCGCCATGTGATATATGATGTAGTAACCTCGCCATGTGATATATGAGGTAGTAACCTCGCCATGTGATATATGATGTAGTAACCTCGCCATGTGATATATGATGTAGTAACCTCGCCATGTGATATATGAGGTAGTAACCTCGCCATGTAACAGAAATTGTTACAAAAACCACCACTTTAAGAGCTTATAAATGATTACTTCAGGTTTCCTGTACAGGGACTAGCTGGAGTGGTGGCTCCGTGCTCCATAAGGGGTGAGAAAGAAAATGATAGTGAACCTATAAATACCAAATGTACAGAGATGTGGCGCACTGTGTTTAGCCTTATATATATATATATATATGCTGAAAATGTTAACAGAGTTTATCGAGGAATATCCACGAATACTTCCTGAACTATGATAACCGAGATATACCGTATATCTCCAAAAGAATATTACATTTCTCGGCCCCATTATTCTAACCAGCGAATCCCTGGGGAGGTCAGCAGATAGAATTTCTGGCCTAGGTAAGAGGGGAAATAGCTCCACAATAAGATTGACATTAAACCATCCACTTGGAATATTTTATTGACACAATAAATAATATTTTATTGACACAATAAATAATATTTTATTGACACAATAAATAATGTCCTTGGATCAGAATGATAAAAGACTGGATTTATAATCGGCTTCTTTCTTCTCAGCACATCTACATATGCGTAAAAGCAATTCATAACAACAACAATAACATATCTCCAGTTGTGTTACGTGTAGGAACTACATATACGTTGCAGTTACCTCCATTTGGACATGTAACTGACTCCACTAAAAGTCAATGCTGTCAAATATTCATCCCAGGACAAAGCCTCCCAACCTGGGAATACTTGTCTTCCCCCCGCCCCCCCACCCCCCCCCCCCCCCCCCCGAGGGTACGATAAGCTTGTCAAAGGAGTACGGGGAATACTTGGTAAATAACTAGATTAACTTACTGAAAAGTGCCAAAAGTTGCAGCATTAGTGAAAAAAGTTGTAGACTGGAGAGAGGTCTGTTCTCAATAAAGCCAAAAGCCAGAAACAAGTTGGAGGCTGAATATGTTATGTGGCTATCTCCTTCAACAACTGTGCCGAGAATAACATTTTTAGTTGACAAGAAACTTAATCAAAGGTCTCACTAATTGAACTACTTTATGTTACTAAAATGGTATGTACCGGTTCAAGTTTTCTGTCTGATAAGTAATTAATCTGTTTATTTATGTTCTTATGTGGATAAACATGGTAGACTCTACAATTTATGTCCTCTCATTCTGGATAAGGGATGCAGGAAAGTTAACTAAACGTCAAAAGGGTTGGGAGAGAGAAAAAGGCTGGGAGCCCCTATCCCAGAACATAATATTATACGTCAGGGCTGTGTCTCCAGTGACCGTCATGTGATCTGCTGCCACGTTAGTCATTGGTCAGACAAGTTAAACTTATTGTCTCTGTAGCTATTTCTGTGACATCATGAGGCTGCCATCGTCATGCCCGTCATCATATTAGTCGTATCTTACGACTTGCATGACCATAAGGTGGTCATATTCTTCCTTTGTCTTCCCTGGGACCCCTGTCACCTGTACGGGAATATTCTTTCTTTGTCTTCCCTGGGACCCCTGTCACCTGTACGGGAATATTCTTTCTTTGTCTTCCCTGGGACCCCTGTCACCTGTACGGGAATATTCTTCCTTTGTCTTCCCTGGGACCCCTGTCACCTGTACGGGAATATTCTTCCTTTGTCTTCCCTGGGACCCCTGTCACCTGTACGGGAATATTCTTCCTTTGTCTTCCCTGGGACCCCTGTCACCTGTACTGGAATATTCTTTCTTTGTCTTCCCTGGGACCCCTGTCACCTGTACGGAAATATTCTTTCTTTGTCTTCCCTGGGACCCCTGTCACCTGTATAGGAATATTCTTCCTTTGTTTTCCCTGGGACCCCTGTCACCTGTACGGGAATATTCTTCCTTTGTCTTCCCTGGGACCCCTGTCACCTGTACGGGAATATTCTTCCTTTGTCTTCCCTGGGACCCCTGTCACCTGTACGGGAATATTCTTCCTTTGTCTTCCCTGGGACCCCTGTCACCTGTACGGGAATATTCTTCCTTTGTCTTCCCTGGGACCCCTGTCACCTGTACTGGAATATTCTTTCTTTGTCTTCCCTGGGACCCCTGTCACCTGTACGGAAATATTCTTTCTTTGTCTTCTCTGGGACCCCTGTCACCTGTACGGGAATATTCTTCCTTTGTTTTCCCTGGGACCCCTGTCACCTGTACGGGAATATTCTTCCTTTGTCTTCCCTGGGACCCCTGTCACCTGTACCGGAATATTCTTCGCCTTGTTATTTGTCCTCTTGTATTCTAAAGTAGAATCCAACATCAGGTTGTGCCTGGGGCTGGTAAACGCATCATGTAAAACAGATTGCTACACAAACCACGGCTACAACAGCAAGAGAGCCAGCTACACTGGATGTTCCATGCTCATTAGGAAATTGACGAATGATGATACACCAGTCAAGTTGGCGTGTTTTCACTTCTTCTTTTCTTCCGCCTTTATATGTCCCATCTTCTGTCGTTTGTGACGTCAACTTTATAATAGTCACAGCACCATATATATATATGCGGATAAATCACAAGAAGAGAGGAGTTAGTCATGCTGACAGAGTGAAGAAAACACTGGAACAATGGAACACAAAGACAAGGGCACTTTAAGGGGAGGTTAAACCCCCAAAATAAAAAACACAGAATTATAAGTTAATAGCTATATCTGGTCATTTATACAAGCAAAATGACTGAAAAAAAATACAAAACATTGAGGTATATACTAAAAACTTGCAATCTATGGTGGAAAAACAGTGAAAAAAAAAGCAAATTTGAGCTTTTTTTTGGGTATTTTGTTGCCCAAGATATCTCAAATGTGAGTACAACTTGAGTTATGAAATTTGGCTGTTTTATTTGTTAATGTATGATAATGATTGTATACTAAAATAATTTTGATTGGTTTGATATCTGAGTTTTTTTGGATTTTAACATACCAATCGAAAAATAGTTGACATTTTTAAGGGGGGTATCTTAGCTATTTCTTAACAGTTTTGTAGTTTGTTAACATATATCCTTTATTTTAGTTTATTTTGATGACCACTATGTGTACAGCAAGTGGCCCAAAATTTACTGCTGTATCAATAGTTTTTGAAAAATCATGGGCAACGTGCCCACATTTGTGTGAAAAATGAGATTTTGAGAAAATTAAGAAAAAAGGGAGGAATTACACTTTTACACAAACTTTACTCACCTCAGTATCCCCCTGCTATGTAGGAATCATCTCTGGTATTTTCCTTTATTGATTCCATGTTCTCTGTCATACTTTGCAGCTTACTTTTCATTAAATTCTTTATTTCAGCAGACTATATGCGCTTTTCGTCAGTTTCCGAAAAAATGCATCCTTTCTCTGGTAGATATGTACTATGTGGGAAGAAGCGATTGCTCTACCCTCAGCAGACTCAGTACATGTAGGAGAGGCTTTGCTCTCAATATTCACAAGATTAGGATACCCTTTTCAGATATTAACTGACAATGGTTTACAGTTCAGCGGGAAACTGATGGAGGAAGTTTTTAGGTTTTTTCAAAATATTCTCGTCCGCACATTTTATCATCTACAATCGATTGGACAAGTGGAAAGATATAACGGGACTCTACTTACAAATTTATGTAAGCTCGCACAGGAGAAACCAGAATCCTGTGATTCGTTCTTACCTGCAGCTTTATTTGCGTATAAGGAGGTACCCTACCACTCTACTGGAATACCTCCAGCCACGTTATTATTTCGATGACCCATCAAAGGACCCCATGGTTAATAAAAATCAGCCAGTCAAAATTATTTTTACACATGAAACTATGTTTGAAAAACTTGAATTCTGTTTGCTTCAGGGAAATGAATATGGTACCGAAAATTAAAATCCATGCATTAGAAGCATTATAGCATCACAAATATACCAATTTGTATATTTTACATATATAATTAGGTAAAAATACACTTACCTGACATACTTTAAAAATTTATATAAAATCATCCATAAAGGTTTTAGTAAAAATAAACATACAGAAATATGGGCAAATGGATGTACTTTCCAGTGCAATATGTATCTAAAATTTGATATTTTCAATGAAATTCTTCATTTTTGGGGGTTAAACCTCCCCTAAAAAAAAATTTGGAGTATGATTGAGTGACAGACTGGGAAAGTGAAAAGGCATAAATAAACCGGAAGTATACAGAGAGGTTATATAAAAAAAATAAAATAAAAACATTAGGCAGAACAGAAATTAACTGATAAAATTGGAAGATTTATGAAGATGAAATAACTACACAAAAAAGGACAGATATATATGAAGAAAAAAAAACTTGTAACCGGGAGAAGTAATGCAGAACTAGTGGAAGACAGAAAGATATCAATGGTAATAAATAAATCACATGGACTTACGGGATGACAGGACAAGAATGAGGATAGAAAGAAGGTGTATGTAGTCAAAGGAATATAGAGGTGACAGAATTAGAGACAGTGAGGGGAGGAGGAGAGGGGAGGGAGAGAGAAGAAGAAATAATGAGATGTGTCTAAGAAAGTCAAACTGACCTTGATGCTAGTTGGAACACTCCAGGCAATGGTGATGTGTTTTGGTCCAATGCTACTTCTTCTCACGTCAACCACAGTAGCTAGAAACATGTCAACATAGTTTTAAACCAAAGTTATGACGTATACAGATGTTCATGTCATAGACACGTCAAGAGTGCTAGATGAGGGAGGATATGTAGGTACGGCATAAACACAGGACATGTAGGTACATCTCAATCACTGATGTCTAAGCACACAACTCAAGAATACTAGCTGTGCCAGGACATGTAGGGACATCACAAACACAGGACATGTAGGTACATCACAAACACTGATATCTGCTCACACAACATGAACGCTAGCTGGTATATCAACCCAGGAAGCCAATCGATTATATATATATATATATATATATATATATATATATATATATATATATATATATATATATATATATATATATATATATATATATATATATAATATATATATATATAAAGTTAAACCAGCGGATGTGGGTGCTGCACAAGTTATCACTATCGATAACTATGAGTTGGCAGTGGTGCACCACTTCACATACCTGGGGTCTACCATCAATGACAAACTATCTCTGGACACAGAAATTGACAGCCGCATTGGCAAAGCTGCAGCTAAATTTGCCCGCTTCACATCGCGTGTTTGGGGAAACTCCAGACTCACAGTAAGACCAAAGCTGCAGTATATAACGCCTGCGTCACCACCACACTTCTGTATGGCAGCGAGACACGGACAACCTATGCTAAGCAAGAAAGAAGGCTCAATATCTTCCATCTACGGTGTATACGCCAAATCCTCGGCATTTCGTGGAAAGAAAAAGTGACAAATGTCGAGGTGTTGTCACGTGCTGGCCTTCAAAGTATGTATACACTGCTTAGACAGCGCAGACTACGTTGGCTTGGCCATGTCAGCAGCATGAAAGATGGTCGCATCCCGAAAGATATCTTCTACGGACAACTGGCAGATGGCAAAAGAACAGTTGGGCGACCGTAGCTGAGATTCAAAGATGTGTGCAAGAGAGACATGAGGGCACTGGACATAAATCCGGAAACTTGGGAGGATGAAGCTGCCGATAAAAGGGGCGATGCTATCTGCGGCGCCACCTCAGATTGGGCGAAAAGAAGCTCACACAACAAGCAGAAGAGAGGAGAAAACGTCAAAAGGAACACCAAGAAAATAAGCAGCTGAGGTCTGTCACCTCAGGGGCGCATTCCCATAGTCAGTTATGACTGAAGTGGCTATTATTATTATTATTATTATTATTATAAACCAGCTGTATTTTCACTTGATTGACTTTCAGTTGTGACACTAATCAAAGTGTCAGATTGGGTGTGATAACGTCTGATAGAAAAGCCTAAAAGACATTAGACAGTATCATAAAATTGCAATTTTTCTGTAATTTCAAAACTACGATGGTAGTGCAGATACAAAATACATGAGACATTGTGTCATTTTCTTAAATTGCTCATAAATACAGGGGCTGGTGAGTGGGGAATTTCCCGGAACTGTCTTACAGCGAGGCTAAGGTTGTGGTAAACATTCAACCTATAACACAAACAACTGTCTTATGGTGAGGCTGAGATTGAGGGAAATATTCAACCTATAACACAAACAACTGTCTTATGGTGAGGCTGAGATTGAGGGAAATATTCAACCTATAATGCAAACAACTGTCTTATGGTGAGGCTGAGATTGAGGGAAATATTCAACCTATAACGCAAACAACTGTCTTATGGTGAGGCTGAGATTGAGGGAAATATTCAACCTATAATGCAAACAACTGTCTTATGGTGAGGCTGAGATTGAGGGAAATATTTAACCTATAACACAAACAACTGTCTTATGGTGAGGCTGGGGTTGAGGGAAATATTCAACTTATAACACAAACAACTGTCTTATGGTGAGGCTGAGATTGAGGGAAATATTCAACCTATAACGCAAACAAATGTCTTATAGTGAGGCTGAGATTGAGGGAAATATTCAACCTATAACACAAACAACTGCCTTATGGTGAGGCTCAGGTTGAGGGAAATATTCAATCTATAACACAAACAACTGTCTTATGGTGAGGCTGAGATTGAGGGAAATATTCAACCTATAACACAAAAACTGTCTTATGGTGAGGCTGATATTGAGGGAAATATTCAACCTATAGCACAACAACTGTCTTATGGTGAGGCTGAGATTGAGGGAAATATTCAACCTATAGCACAAAAACTATCTTATGGTGAGGCTGAGCTTGAGGGATATTCAACCTATAACATCAAACAACTGTCTTACTGCGAGGCTGGGGGTGAGGGAAATATTCAACCTATAACACCAAACAACTGTCTTACGGCGAGGCGGGGTTGAGGGAAATATTCAACCTATAACTCCAAACAACTGTCTTACGGCGAGGCGTGTTTGGTGGAAATATTTAACCTATAACACAAACAATTGTCTTATGGCGAGGCGGGGTTGAGGGAAATATTCAACCTATAACACCAAACAACTGTCTTACGGTGAGGCGTGGCTGAGGGAAATATTCAACCTATAACACCAAACCACTGTCTTACGGCGAGGTGGGGTTGAGGGAAATATTCAACCTATAACACCAAACAACTTTCTTACGGTGAGGCGTGGTTGAGGGAAATATTCAACCTATAACACCAAACAACTGTCTTACGGCGAGGCGGGGTTGAGGGAAATATTCAACCTATAACACCAAAAAACTGTCTTACGGTGAGGCGTGGTTGAGGGAAATATTCAACCTATAACACCAAACAACTGTCTTACGGTGAGGCGTGGTTGAGGGAAATATTCAACCTATAACACCAAACAACTGTCTTACGGTGAGGCGTGGTTGAGGGAAATATTCAACCTATAACACCAAACAACTGTCTTACGGTGAGGCGTGGTTGAGGGAAATATTCAACCTATAACACAAAACAACTGTCTTACGGTGAGGCGGGGTTGAGGGAAATATTCAACCTATAACACAAAACAACTGTCTTACGGTGAGGCGTGGTTGAGGGAAATATTCAACCTATAACACCAAACAACTGTCTTACGGTGAGGCGGGGTTGAGGGAAATATTCAACCTATAACACCAAACAACTGTCTTACGGTGAGGCGTGGTTGAGGGAAATATTCAACCTATAACACCAAACAACTGTCTTACGGTGAGGCGTGGTTGAGGGAAATATTCAACCTATAACACCAAACAACTGTCTTACGGTGAGGCGGAGTTGAGGGAAATATTCAACCTATAACACCAAACAACTGTCTTACAGTGAGGCGGGGTTGAGGGAAATATTCAACCTATAACACCAAACAACTGTCTTACGGTGAGGCGTGGTTGAGGGAAATATTCCACCTATAACACCAAACAACTGTCTTACAGTGAGGCGGGGTTGAGGGAAATATTCAACCTATAACACCAAACAACTGTCTTACGGTGAGGCATGGTTTTGGGAAATATTCAACCTATAACACCAAACAACTGTCTTACGGTGAGGCGGGGTTGAGGGAAATATTCAACTTATAACACCAAACAACTGTCTTACGGTAAGGCGGGGTTGAGGGAAATATTCAACCTATAACACCAAACAACTGTCTTACGGTGAGATTGAGGGAAATATTCAACCTATAACACCAAACAACTGTCTTACAGTGAGGTGTGGTTGAGGGAAATATTCAACCTATAACACAAAACAACTGTCTTACGGTGAGGCTGAGATTGAGGGAAATATTCAACCTATAACACCAAACAACTGTCTTACAGTGAGGCGGGGTTGAGGGAAATATTCAACCTATAACGCAAACAACTGTCTTACGGTGAGGCGTGGTTGAGGGAAATATTCAACCTATAACACCAAACAACTGTCTTACAGTGAGGCGGGGTTGAGGGAAATATTCAACCTATAACACCAAACAACTGTCTTACGGTGAGGCGTGGTTGAGGGAAATATTCAACCTATAACACCAAACAACTGTCTTATGGTGAGGCGTGGTTGAGGGAAATATTCAACCTATGACACCAAACAACTGTCTTACGGTGAGGCGTGGTTGAGGGAAATATTCAACCTATAACACCAAACAACTGTCTTACAGTGAGGCGTGGTTGAGGGAAATATTCAACATATAACACCAAACAACTGTCTTACGGTGAGGTGTGGTTGAGGGAAATATTCAACCCATAACACCAAACAACTGTCTTACGGTGAGGCAGGGTTGAGGGAAATATTCAACCTATAACACCAAACAACTGTCTTACGGTGAGGCGTGGTTGAGGGAAATATTCAACCTATAACACCAAACAACTGTCTTACAGTGAGGCGTGGTTGAGGGAAATATTCAACATATAACACCAAACAACTGTCTTACGGTGAGGCGTGGTTGAGGGAAATATTCAACCTATAACACCAAACAACTGTCTTACAGTGAGGTGGGGTTGAGGGAAATATTCAACCTATAACACCAAACAACTGTCTTACGGTGAGGCGTAGTTGAGGGAAATATTCAACTTATAACACCAAACAACTGTCTTACGGTGAGGCGTGGTTGAGGGAAATATTCAACCTATAACACCAAACAACTGTCTTACAGTGAGGCGTGGTTGAGGGAAATATTCAACATATAACACCAAACAACTGTCTTACGGTGAGGCGTGGTTGAGGGAAATATTCAACCTATAACACCAAACAACTGTCTTACAGTGAGGCGTGGTTGAGGGAAATGTTCAACCTATAACACCAAACAACTGTCTTACGGTGAGGCGTGGTTGAGGGAAATATTCAACCTATAACACCAAACAACTGTCTTACGGTGAGGCGGGGTTGAGGGAAATATTCAACCTATAACACCAAACAACTGTCTTACGGTGAGGTGGGGTTGAGGGAAATATTCAACCTATAACACCAAACAACTGTCTTACGATGAGGTGGGGTTGAGGGAAATATTCAACCTATAACACCAAACAACTGTCTTACGGTGAGGCAGGGTTGAGGGAAATATTCAACCTATAACACCAAACAACTGTCTTACGGTGAGGCGTGGTTGAGGGAAATATTCAACCTATAACACCAAACAACTGTCTTACAGTGAGGCGTGGTTGAGGGAAATATTCAACCTATAACACCAAACAACTGTCTTACGGTGAGGCGGAGTTGAGGGAAATATTCAACCTATAACACCAAACAACTGTCTTACGGTGAGGCGGGGTTGAGGGAAATATTCAACCTATAACACCAAACAACTGTCTTACGGTGAGGTGGGGTTGAGGGAAATATTCAACCTATAACACCAAACAACTGTCTTACGGTGAGGCGGGGTTGAGGGAAATATTCAACCCATAACACCAAACAACTGTCTTACGGTGAGGTGGGGTTGAGGGAAATATTCAACCTATAACACACAAAAACTCGCGCATGTCATGCGACCTGACTGCAGCTGACCATCTTGCAGGATGTCTGCTACAAAGTACTTGACGTGCTAGGGCAATTTTGTTTTCATGATGAGATTGCTGGATGCAAGGACACGACAATTCTATTACTACACTACATGTCTGACTTGAAATGTCTTGTACTCTAGCACTCTATCACTAAGTTAGCTCATCTTCACACTGAAACAACAACAGACAACCACAACAAGAAAATGACCAACTTACATCCATGTTGTCCGGTCTGTATGACAAGGGGATCACTGAACTCACCCCAACCAAACTCTGTCTGGGCACGAACCTGAAAACACACACAAACAAGTGTCAACATTATGTCCATGTTATATTGTATAACTGTAACAAAACAACAGCATCAAATACGTGTCACTGTATATCATCCAATGTCGTGTCGACTGATTAAACAAAAACATACCGTACTTACTTAGTCGTTCCTCTTTTAACCTGGGGTCTCAACAAATAACAATAATATATCTTTTGCCGTATTTTCACCATGCAGGCTTCTTTCAATCAAAGACAAGTGTCTTTTGGTTATATAGGGACGGGACTATAGATTAGCAAAATAAAGTATGAAGACAGATAAGGTGTGAATGTTGGTCGGTAGTGTGGGTCGTTATTAGTCCAGCTAAGGTGCTACAGAAAAAAGTCTCTCGGTCCAACACTGAACACACGATTACTATGGCCATACGCCCAAACACTTCAGCACTGGAGTACGTCAATTTCAATTGGTATTTTCCTATTCCAGGATGTTTGAAGGTACGTGTTCGTGAATGAAGCTGGTCTTCAGCTATCTGTCTAATGGAAGAGATCATTTCTTAGGCTCGACAACAATCAATCCGACTACTACACCTACTGTCACTGAAGTGTTATCATAGTCCATCAATCCGACTACTACACCTACTGTCACTGAAGTGTTATCATAGTACATCAATCCGACTACTACAACTACGGTCACTGAAGTGTTATCATAGTCCATCAATCCGACTACTACACCTACTGTCACTGAAGTGTTATCATAGTCCATCAATCCGACTACTACACCTACTGTCACTGAAGTGTTATCATAGTCCATCAATCCGACTACTACACCTACTGTCACTGAAGTGTTATCATAGTCCATCAATCCGACTACTACACCTACTGTCACTGAAGTGTTATCATAGTCCATCAATCCGACTACTACACCTACTGTCACTGAAGTGTTATCATAGTCCATCAATCCGACTACTACACCTACTGTCACTGAAGTGTTATCACTGAAGTGTTATCATAGTCCATCAATCCGACTACTACACCTACTGTCACTGAAGTGTTATCATAGTCCATCAATCCGACTACTACACCTACTGTCACTGAAGTGTTATCATAGTCCATCAATCCGACTACTACACCTACTGTCACTGAAGTGTTATCATAGTCCATCAATCAACTCACCTACGACTGAAGTGTTACATACCATCAATCTGTACTACACCTACTGTCACTGAAGTGTTATCATAGTCCATCAATCCGACTACTACACCTACTGTCACTGAAGTGTTATCATAGTCCATCAATCCGACTACTACACCTACTGTCACTGAAGTGTTATCATAGTACTACATCAAAGTCATAGTCCATCAATCCGACTACTACACCTACTGTCACTGAAGTGTTATCATAGTCCATCAATCCGACTACTACACCTACTGTCACTGAAGTGTTATCATAGTCCATCAATCCGACTACTACACCTACTGTCACTGAAGTGTTATCATAGTCCATCAATCCGACTACTACACCTACTGTCACTGAAGTGTTATATCATAGTCCATCAATCCGACTACTACACCTACTGTCACTGAAGTGTTATCATAGTCCATCAATCCGACTACTACACCTACTGTCACTGAAGTGTTATCATAGTCCATCAATCCGACTACTACACCTACTGTCACTGAAGTGTTATCATAGTCCATCAATCCGACTACTACACCTACTGTCACTGAAGTGTTATCATAGTCCATCAATCCGACTACTACACCTACTGTCACTGAAGTGTTATCATAGTCCATCAATCCGACTACTACACCTACTGTCACTGAAGTGTTATCATAGTCCATCAATCCAAATACTACAACTACTGTCACTGAAGTGCTATCATAGTACATCAATCCGACTACTACACCTACTGTCACTGAAGTGTTATCATAGTCCATCAATCCGACTACTACACCTACTGTCACTGAAGTGTTATCATAGTCCATCAATCCGACTACTACAACTACTGTCACTGAAGTGTTATCATAGACCATCAATCCGACTACTACACCTACTGTCACTGAAGTGTTATCATAGTCCATCAATCCGACTACTACACCTACTGTCACTGAAGTGTTATCATAGTCCATCAATCCGACTACTACACCTACTGTCACTGAAGTGTTATCATAGTCCATCAATCCGACTACTACACCTACTGTCACTGAAGTGTTATCATAGTCCATCAATCCGACTACTACACCTACTGTCACTGAAGTGTTATCATAGTCCATCAATCCGACTACTACAACTACTGTCACTGAAGTGTTATCATAGTCCATCAATCCGACTACTACACCTACTGTCACTGAAGTGTTATCATAGTCCATCAATCCGACTATCATAGTCCATCAATCCGACTACTACACCTACTGTCACTGAAGTGTTATCATAGTCCATCAATCCGACTACTACACCTACTGTCACTGAAGTGTTATCATAGTACATCAATCCGACTACTACAACTACGGTCACTGAAGTGTTATCATAGTCCATCAATCCGACTACTACACCTACTGTCACTGAAGTGTTATCATAGTCCATCAATCCGACTACTACACCTACTGTCACTGAAGTGTTATCATAGTCCATCAATCCGACTACTACACCTACTGTCACTGAAGTGTTATCATAGTCCATATCATAGACCATCAATCCGACTACTACACCTACTGTCACTGAAGTGTTATCATAGTCCATCAATCCGACTACTACACCTACTGTCACTGAAGTGTTATCATAGTCCATCAATCCGACTACTACACCTACTGTCACTGAAGTGTTATCATAGTCCATCAATCCGACTACTACAACTACTGTCACTGAAGTGTTATCATAGTCCATCAATCCGACTACTACACCTACTGTCACTGAAGTGTTATCATAGTCCATCAATCCGACTACTACACCTACTGTCACTGAAGTGTTATCATAGTCCATCATCAATCCGTCACTAGTGTTATCATAGTCTACAACTACGCAATTATTTGTCTGACAGTTCAACTCTGGAGTTGTTATCATTTAGTCATCTAATCAACGCAATTATTTGTCTGACAGTTCAACTCTGGAGTTGTTATCATTTAGTCATCTAATCAACGCAATTATTTGTCTGACAGTTCAACTCTGGAGTTGTTATCATTTAGTCAGCTAATCAACGCAATTATTTGTCTGACAGTTCAACTCTGGAGTTGTTATCATTTAGTCATCTAATCAACGCAATTATTTGTCTGACAGTTCAACTCTGGAGACAGTTCAACTCTGGAGACAGTTCAACTCTGGAGACAGTTCAACTCTGGAGACAGTTCAACTCTGGAGACAGTTCAACTCTGGAGACAGTTCAACTCTGGAGTTTGTTATCAAGTCAAGTTAACCACTAGTCTTCCTCTTTATATACAACGGAAAATGGACTAAAGAATAGAACAAATAAAATCATGAAACAATCCAAATAATTAGTCAGCAAATACATATATCAATCTTCAAATATTCAATATTTCTTGCCAGATCACAACTACCTCCTGTGTATTACTCAGAGAAAAAAAAACCCACCCGAACCCTGTTCATTTCCGTCCCTATTTCCATATCTGCGAAATAAATCACCAGATTTTTGTATCACACGTACAACAGCCCTCCCTGTCACTGCTGAGTGGATGCCTCCATTTATCAAGACTAGCCCAGACGTAGAACCAGCAAGAAAGAGAAAACACCACAGATGATAATGTCTTGCTTTATATCAAGTAGCTTTTTTTACCCCCTCAAAGCTGCTATTATTAAACTGAACAAATCGTCAATCAGGTGTTTCCTTTCCTACATTCATTTTCCCTTCTCCCAAAGGGGGAACTCTGACCTCTGATGTCCCCTCAATCAAGAGTTACTGGCCTTACTTCAGGCGCCCCCCTCCCGCCTGGTTTTTGTTTGGCTTCATCCAGACATAACACAATACGAGATCTCCATTCTTGAAGGTTCTCCGGCCATTGGTGAGTTGGACAATGCAAGCCGTCTGTCCTGAACATAGAAGATGTGTCCCGGAGAAATGGGAAGAATTATGGAGGTTAAAAAGTGGGAAATTTACTGGTCTAAAGAGAAATATGAAAAGCGTCTTTTCTTTCTGAAATGAGATGATTTATATGACATACACTCAAGTTTGACGTGCGCCTCTTTGAGGTTCGTTTCAATGAGAAATTATGACGAACACCCCCACCCTTCCCATCCTCTTGTAATACAATTGATTCTTTTTCTTTCCAGAAATGGACAAAATGGTTAAAAACTTAAATGTTGAATATGTGACTGGAAACGGACTTAACTCGGGGCCCAAAAGTACGTGGACTGGCTCAGATTAGAGACAACGGGATAACGGATGGATTTAACTTACAGCCCTACAAAATGACTACCGCTCCGCCTGTGAGTGATGTTAGCTTACAAGTGAGCAAACACCTGACGATACTAGACAATTTGATATGGACAGAAGTGAACAACATAAATCACAAACATGACAAGACACAGGAGGTTGTATAGACAGACATGGTCGCCACATTTACCACCTGGCAGGATACTTAAAAGAAGAAGATACATCTGGGTGCTGTCTGGCCGACTACTGAAACCAAAAATACAAGTTGTCATTACCTTCAAGCACAAGGATGAGTGTGTAGAACAAGGTCACATTAAAAAGATGGTCATTTACCCAGTCAGAAAGTCGAGGTCAAAGCCCACAGGTCCAATGCTAGCTTCCGTAGTTAGTATGGTAGCGCCACTAAAAGGAGTTAAATGAAGACCAGGAAGTTCACAAAAGGTGGCCGTCAACACGGATGTGTGTGTACACCGACTGAGAAGTTTACTAATAATGAACGCTCGAGGTCGTCAGTTATCAGCTCATCGTGTTGGTTTGGGTGTGGCTTCACCACGCATGTGTGTGAGTGTGGGTACGTGAGTGCTGTATGTGCACGGGTGTGTGTATGTGTGGGAGAAAGCTACCAGCTCGACTAACTGAAATCTCTAGAGGAATCATGAACTGAATTATGTCTAGGAATATGAGTCACAGCCAGCAGACAAGATGAATGGCTCACTATGCCACAGTGTTGTTTGTGGTTCCTTATCTTTATCTGACCACAGTAACCGTACAGACACTTGGTCAGTTGGGGTCAAATGAAAGAGCGAATCGATGGGCCACGTGACCTATGGACAAACTCGACACATCAAAAATGAGACTGGATCATTTTTCTGATACCGCGGTTGTTATTTCTGGGTTTTTTGTTAGGTGTGGACAATCACTGTTTTTATTTTTGAGGCAGAGGGTGAGAATAGAAGTACTGATAGAAAGATTAACATTTAGACATAGAAAAAGGCGTACTGACATACACATCAGCATCATCATCATGATGTGGCGTATATGCCTTCATCAAGTTCACGACAAACTTTCCAGTGATGTCTCCTCCAAGGTATTTACGTGTTTTTTTTTATTTTAAACTCTGTATCTCATTCCATTCTCTGCGATTTTAAAGATCTCCCTCTATGTCTCCCTCCCTGGGGGATCCACAATAGGTACTCCATGTATTGCTATAAATAGCTTTCCTCAATGTGTGTCCTACCAAATGGCAACGTGTTTTCCAGAGTTTTTGTTCCACTAGTACACGCGCTTCTTCCTCCTAGCTTGGGACCAGATGTGATAATCCTTTAAATGCAAGCCAAGCTGAGAAACTGGAGCTCATGTCTTCAACACAACACGTTTCGGAATGGCAGAAAAGCCACGGGAAAAGCCTAGATCTACAGTGTAGATAATACCATGGAGTCTTCAACTTGGTATTGGCCTGCAAAAGAGCGAGAAGGGGTGAATGGAAAAAAAAGCATGCCAAAGGCATCCAAATTGGACGGCCAATTTAGTGCAGTGCAGAAGTGGTATGCCAGACCGGCTCACAGGGTGTGAGGCTTGACATACACCGACCAAGATAACAGGTTACTTAAGAGACCTCGATCTTGGTTTTCACCTCCACATACGTTTTAGTTGTAGCTACCCGCTCTCTCTATTTTTCCTGATCAGACAGAGAGGACAAATAAAACATTTACAATATATATATATATATATATATATATATATATATATATATATATATATATATAAATATATATATATATATGTATATATATATATATATATATATATATATAACTATTCAGTCTGCTATTATAATCCGCCTGGAATAAAATGCACGTATTGCCTCAAATGATAACCATAAAACAATGATGAATGATAGATAAAATGTACACATGCCTTTGGGACTTTATTTTTTTCCGGAGGTCCACTGTGACAGAGAATTATGAAAAATAGATTTTATTATCTACATTTTTCCCCACTTCGACGACCGTTGCCTCAATTGGCTGTGTGTGGTTCCCGGAATCGGGGGCCTCCCAGTTCCGAGGCACAGTTCCGTCTCCGTTGTCGCTCACTGGTGCAGTCACCTCACTGAACTATCGTATGGACATGAGGTATAGCATACTATATAGGCGTGAGGTGGCAGGGAAGCAAACCCGTAAAAATTGCTTGCTGAAATCGGATGTGTCGGGCCGAAAGGCGCAGATATCGCAGCATAGCTGTAAACCACGACACAACGTAATTACCGCTCAAATTGGCCAGAGTTCTGAGAGATGGCTGAGCGAACGCAAACAAACAAACAAACAACAACATCTACATTTTTCTTCCACCTGGCTTCACCTTGCTTCCTTATAAATTATGCACGTTTTTTTAAAACGCAGAACTCTCCTACACTTAGATATCGGCCTCTTTCTTAATTTAGCCACGCCTAATTCTTTCTTTTCTCTACACTAGGAATGTTTACTATGATGCACGTAGCGAGAGAGAAGGGGTAGATGAGCTAATGAAGAAAAACCAAGGGGGCGATAAGTTGAAACGTATTTTCGGTAGACATTGATCAGGAGGAATAAATCTGAGTAGAACGTAATTAAGCTACAGAACGACGAAGATCTAAGACCGTCCGCTCGTTGCCAGAGTCCAGCAGGCAGCGAAAAGGTGGCAAATTTGCCTTTTATTCAGAATTCGAACACAGAAATCCCCAAAGGTGTTATGTGTAACACTGGTCAGCGATTTTTCTACCATTTTAATATATATATCTCTGCCTTTAAAATCCATTATTCAGTACCCACAGATTTTTCAAGAACCTACTAGCTTCTATTTCTACACCATTGTTATAGTGGATTTCTTAGTATTTTCGATTTGGAGTAGTTCAATTTCTGTGTTTGCGGTAAATATTATAATAGAAGTTTGAGTGATTTAATTGTTAAGTCCGTCATTTTATTTCACTAAGATTTTTCGGTGTAGAGTGATTTATCTGTTAAGTCCGTCATTTTATTTCACTAGGATTTACTGTGCTAATTGACTAGCGAATTTAAATAATCTATAGCTAAATTGTTCCGGCTGTAGCGTTAATCTAACTAACTGATATTAACCAGTAGAGATATTTTAATCGACTAGTAAATGCACTATTCATTTTGAGTACTGACGATATATATATATTTATTTCTAATCCATTATGAGTAAATTTATAAATGACTAGCGCTTATTTCCCGGGTTTTTTTTTTTTTTTTTTTTTAACGGTAAATAAGCTATACCCGGTTAGTTCTATTCAAAGTTAAATAACCGAGTGTAAATAAATTATAACTCTGCGGGTTAAGTAGGGTAGAATAGTGGTGTAGTGGTTATTGTGATTATATGGTTGTTTCTTTTTTCCCGTATCTAGTACTGGGTCACTTACCCAAAAACCTACCAGCGGTCTAAGCCTACGCCTAAACCTGAATCGGAGAATAACGGATCTAAGTCCAAAAATAACATTCGTATATATATATATTGGGTCTTCAAGGTGAACTTGTCTGGCCTCTTATTTACACCCAGAAAGAGACAGAGTACCAACCCAAAGAATATTAAGAATAACTTTTTTTTAACTGGGCCTATAGCTATCCAGATTTCTTTTTCCCCATTTAATTTACATTCAGCCCGTTGGGTCAACATACTCAAACATTAACATTTCCCGACATTCGACCATTTGTGGTGTGACAAGGAACTTTATACTGAGAGAATTTACCGACCTGACATTTCTTTATGTAAAATGGGAATCTCAAGCTACTGACACTGTGAGCACTGTAAATTTTCTTACCTGGAGTAATTAATGTGACAAACAGAAATCCTAATAACAAGTAACGAAATAAACGTTCCCCGAAGAAGAGGATTTAATCAATCTTTGTGGAGCTGGGGTTTATTTTGCCAAAATAACACTGGATTTGCTGTTGTGACCCATGAAACTATGTTCCAGATGCTGTTAAATCTACAATACGGTAAGAAAGAATGAACGTGGCCACGGGCGACTGAGAAGAGAGGAATGAATGAATGAATAATTCTCTTTATTGTATAATCCATGTACTCACACTGTTTATTTCTTATTTCGTTTTGCTAATGCTGTCCATTTCAGAATAGATTAACTTATAAACTCTGTTCTTTACAGTATAGGCAAATTCTAGACCATAGCGCAACTCTTTTTGACCTTTTGGGGGGTTAATAACTTTCTTCTAACGGGATCTTGTCTCAACAGAGGGAGGGGTATTACACCTATGAGTCTATTCCTTTACTAATTCTAATACCTATGATATTTTTTAATATATTTTGTTTGATATTCAATAATAGCTGTTGTAAAGTTTCTTTATGGTAAATAAAATTTACATAAAAATTAATTTAAATGTGTTGGTCAGCTCGTCCCAAATATCCCCATTCCATTAATATAGTGTTTCACATTTGTGCGTCTAATTGTCGTCACTTATCTCTGTGTGTGTGTATGGGAGTGGTTGATATATATATATATATATATATATATATATATATATATATATATATATATATATTTATATATATATATATATATATATATATATATATATACATATATATATATATATATATATATATATATATATATATATATATATATATGTGTGTGTGTGTGTGTATATATATATATATATATATATATATATATATATATATATATATATATATATATATAGAGAGAGAGAGAGAGAGAGAGAGAGAGAGAGAGAGAGAGAGAGAGAGAGAGAGGTATACTGTCTGACAAACAAAGTTCTGTTGTAGATATAGGCTGGACCATAGAGGATCTTCTCAAAATCCAGGGACAGTCTCTACCTTCTTCACCATGTTTCACTCGTGAAATCTATTCCTTTACCTTATCTCTCACTGAGTTACCACCTGTTCTAGTTCTATTCAGACGGGACCACAATATATCTTAAATACCTATCAAAAATCTACGACACCCACCACACACAAAACTCCACCAATTTACACAAAAGATCTGCGAGACCGAAAGCCTTAATTTATAGGTTAAGTTATTTCAAGTAAAAATGTATGATGGCTTTCCTTTACGAGAGATTATCCACATTCTAACATTGCGTCGCTTAGCAAACACACTTCAATTATTAAAATTATGAAGATAATTACCCTAGATCTATATCACTACAGTTAAAATTATGAAGATAATTACCCTAGACCTATATCACTATAGTTAAAATTATGAAGATAATTACCCTAGATCTATATCAAATAGTTAGTTAGCATCTGTTTACATGATAACCCAATTATAAACACTAGTCAACCAAGTGTCGCTTACCCAAAACAGAAAAAAAGTATCCGTTGGTTCAAACAGAAAAGGTATCCCTTGATTATTCGTGACAGAATTACGATGACTTCGAGTATTCACTTCACATAACAAGTCCGTGTTCCATGCTGCTAGTAAATATGAAGGTTTTTAGGGTTCTCTTAAATAGGGAAAATGGCCACACTAAGAGCCTCTGATCTCTGCCATCATGCGTGCAGGTGGTAACAAAGTGTCAGCGGGACTGCCCGTGACAAAGACACAGGAGAGCCGAAGAACCTCCCCAATACGACAGTATAAAAGAATTAAGGTCTCTCGATTGACGGGATGTTTTGAGAAGCGGCAGGGCCCGAAAAGGATCTAAAACTGAGCCGCTCAGGGGACATGAAAAGGGACCAAGCCACGGCTGCTAGATTTCACCCGTCTAATTCAATAGGCATTTAGTAGAAGAAAAGTAGGAGATGGCGTCGACGAAAATCAGAGGTACTTTTAAGCGTGTTTTGATAGGCAGGTCGACAGGAAAATGTGAGGCAACTTACCACAGGCAGATAGATTTACATATAGATGAACAGAGAGATGATCGAGCTAGAAGAAGAGAAGATGTTTCTGTTTGTATAACAAATAAATCTACTGCTGTCTGACTTATGTTCAAATGTCATTCGGGAAGGTTGAGTGGTGTAGTATTTAGACTGATTAATTATGAACGGGGACATTTCAAAACTAAATTAATAATGCAGAAGATAGCAAACAAACAAGCAGACAAGTCACGATCTGGGTTTAGGACGATAAAGAAAAATGTCTCTGGAATGTTCACATGTGCCCGTCATGGTTCCAGCAGAAATAGTTTCTACAGCAACTGAGATTTGGCTTCCATGTTTGGTTGGAAATCCGTTGCAAAAACGTGTAAATAATCACTTTACAGTACTACAGCCACATTTCATGACGTATAAAATGATTGTTTCCTAACGTTTGTTTTATGGAAGAATGTTTAAATAATCTTTGATAACATGAAACAGATTTTGCATCATTTTGCAATATAAAGTTGTTGTTGTCATCTTCTTCTTCTTTGATCCTTAGCCGCCGACCGTCAAAGCAGTCAGTGGCCATCACGCCTAGTGGCGTCTTGTAGGGCAGCAACAAATTGATTCCACTTTGCTCGGTCGGTGGCCATCCTTCGTACAGTGCCCCAACTCTGGTTCATTCCCTGCATCTCAGCCTCCACAGTCCTCCGCCAGGTTGTTTTTGGTCGGCCTCTCTTTCGTTTTCCTTCAGGGGTCCAAAGCATAGCTGTTCTTGTGATGGCATCGGGGTCTCTTCTGAGGACATGACCAACCCAGCTCCAGCGTCTGCCAGCTATGATGGTGTGCATGTCCTCTTGCTTGCTACGAGTAAGCAGATCTTGGTTAGTTGTTGTTGTCAAATATCAGTATAAAATACAGATGCAGTGAAACATCTAAAGATAGATGACAGACAAAGTCGGCATATCGTTTATCTTCACTGCCTCAAGTGAGCTTGTGTCTTTTATGTTGAATCCTTGGATACATTTCAGATAAACAAGCTCAGTGTGCAGACAGCTGTCGACTGTTTGTTAAAGATAAACTATACAGCCAATGGTAGGAAAAAAGCACGAAATTTCGACAGATTCTACCAAGCTGGACAGGTCTGCGTGGGTGTGGGTCAAATTTAAGCAGGCACCCTGGTCCTCCAGGTTGGAGGTTTTAGCACAGGGCCGATACCCTTGTCCATGTAAAAAAGAAACCACGTCATGTAAACGGTGAACAAACTTTGCTGCAGGATGGACATTCGGAGTCTGAAGCTCGTATGACTGTCAGTGGTGAAAGCCGAAAGGAAGCCACTTGCACGAAAACGGACGTCCTGATCGCAAAATATGAAAGTAGAATAAGATTTTGGAATGTCAGGACAATGAATGAGACAGGAAAACTAAAACAAATCACAATGGAAATAAGAAACTACTGACTACATATCCTAGGGATAACCAAGAGCAGATAGTCTGGGACAGGTAGAATTAAAACAGCAACCGGGGAAACACTACTTTACTCTGGAAGAGAGGATGGTCATCACAGTAAAGGCACAGCTATTATCCTTAAAAGGGAATACAAGGGTCCTTACTTGAATGGAAAGCGATTAAAAATAGATTAATAAGAGTGAGACTGAAAGAAAGATTCACCTACATCACCATAATAAAATGCTACGCGCCAACAAAAGACTCTCTTCCCACATAAAGAAATCCACAAACTAACATGGGAATCACCAAATGGTCGCGACAGACACAAGATAGATCACTTAATGATCAATGGTAGGTGGAGGTATTCATTACAAGACATGAAAGTAAGAAGAGATGCAGATGTGGGTGTGATCACCACGTAGTAATAGCAGTAATATAGGTGAAGCTTAGAACTATTGAACCTAAGTTAAGAAGACAACAAAAGGTACGACATAAACAAACTGAAGGACCCCCTACCAACAAAGCTTTTGTGGCAGATATAAAGAAACGTTATCAGTGCCAAAAGTCAGCAGGGTACAGAGGCTGATGACTTTGACGAAAAAGTTAGTGTCCTTTCAACGACTGAAAGTAGTGAAGCATGTTTGGGATTCCAGAAAGGAAGATACAAGATTGGATAACATCGGCTACACCGAAAATCATAGGGATGAAAAAAGAAATCAAAAGAAAGAAAACAGAAGCAAAGTCCCCTAGGTTAAAGGAAATATATACTGAACATTAGTCAGCTGAACAAGGAAGTAAAACGTCAAACCCGAGCCAACGAAAGAAATTTCATAGAAGACCTTGCTAGACAGGCAGAAGAAGCAGCACTGAGGAATGAGTAAAGCACAGTATACAAAATAACAAAAACCATCAGTGGAAAATGAGGTGCAAATAATATTATATTAGTAAGAGACAAGCATGGAAATCTCATCACCACAGAACAGAGGCAAGAAGCAAGATGGGCAGAACAATTCTGAGAAACACTAAATAAGACACCACCAGAGATGAAGCTGAACATTCCTGAGGCTGAAAACGACCTGAATATCAATGCAGATGCTCCAAGAAAGGAAGGAATTGTCACAGCTATCGAATAATGGAAAAGTTCCTGGCCACGAAAAATTAAGCTCAAAGCTATTTAAAATTGACCCTAAATTATCAGCAGAACTCTTAGAACCACTCTTTGCACAAATCTGGCAAACGGAGACAACACCACTTGAATGGAAGAAAGGAACAATTATCAAATTACCAAAAAAAAATGTGACCTTATAGACTGCAACAACTGGAGAGGAATTACCCTCCTTTCAGTTCCCAGCAAAATATTGGGCAGTATAATTATCCACAGAATCTCATGAGCAATAGATGATAAACTGAGGAATGAACAAGTAGAGGATTTAGACCGAACAGAAGATGTTCAGATCATTTCTTCACCATTCGCCACTATGCTGTCTGGCTGCTCGTGCCATGGCCGATGACTGATTGCTCGTGTCAGTCTTGTCTCGGAGATATAACCCCCCTGCACCGGGTAGAGAGTGTCAAACCTCTTGGTATCGCACGCACGCCAAAATGGGCCTGGTGTACCATACCGCTGAGTCTAGGATGCTCCATTGGGGTTGAAACAAAGCCCACACCTCACCTCCCATAACTGGCTCAAGGGTATGAAAGAGTGAATAACTCGTCCCCTAAAGGGCAAAAGAGTGAATAACTCGCGCCCAGGGATTCAAACTCAAACTCAAACTCACCATCAGAACATAACAGAGCAGTGCTCAGAATGGCAGAGACAGCTATATATAAACTTTGTTGATTTTGAAAAGGCTTTTGACAGCATACACATCTTATGGAAAATATTAAGGGCTTATGGGATCTCTAGCTGTATTGTTTCCCTCATAAAAAGCCTCTATGCTGTGTTGAGATGAGCAACCTTACTTTCGAAGTGAAAACAGGTGTACGACAGGGTTGCCCTTGTCAACCATTCTATTTTTAACTGTCATATACTGGGTGATGCGCCAGACAACAGAGAATACCCCTAGAGTCTAGAGGAATAAGATGGACAACGTTCAACACACGAGAAGATCTAGAATACGCAGATGATACTGCACTACTCTCGCATTCACATCAGCACTTCCAAGAAAAAAAACAGACAGACCGAATAAATACTGCCAACAAGTGGGACTGAACATCAACCTGAAGAAGACAGAGGTCATGACACTCAATGGAATAAATCCTGAGCCCATAAAAAAATAAGGATCCAAAAGGTGGAACAAACAAATACGTTTACATATCTAGTAACCATAGTAACACCAGACGGCGGAACATGCTAAGACTTCAGTAACAAAATGAACAAAGCCAGAACAGCCTTAGGAAATCTAAACAACATTCGGAAATCTTCTCAGTATAGCACAAACACCAAATTAAGATTATATGAGAGTTGCGTACTTTCTGTATTTTTGTGTGGCGTGGAGTGTTGGAGAGTTTGTATAGCGTGGAGTGTTGGAGAGTTTGTATAGCGTGGAGTGCTGGAGAGTTTGTATAGCGTGGAGTGCTGGAGAGTTTGTATAGCATGGAGTGTTGGAGAGTTTGTATAGCGTGGAGTGTTGGAGAGTTTGTATGGCGTGGAGTGTTTTAGAGTTTGTATAGTGCGGAGTGCTGGAGTTTGTATAGCATGGAGTGCTGGAGAGTTTGTATAGCGCGGAGTGTGGGAGAGTTTGTATAGCGTGGAGTGTTGGAGAGTAACAGGAAATGTCCAAATTATCCTCATTCCACACAACTTGCCTAAGGAAAATTCTCCGAATACCATCTCCAACCAGGACCTGCTTACACGATGCAGTCAAAATGCGCACCATCACTGAGGGAACACGCTGGAACTGGGTTGGCCATGTCCTCAGAAGAGTCCCTGACACCAATACAAGAACTGATATCATCTGGATCCCAGAAGGACGGCGAAAGAGAGGCAGACCAAAGACAGCCTGGCGGAGAACTGTGGGGGCCGAGTTGCAAAGCAAGAACCAGAGTTGGGGCACTGCATGAATGATGGCCACCGACAGAGCATGCCGTAAGAGACGACTGGTGAGATTGGGAACTCATCATATGAAACAAATCGTTACCGAAACAACCACTGCAATAGCATAAAAATGCTTCTTGTGGGCTTATGATGGACACCAGTTACACTGGTGTTTCCATGCTCCGCAAGGAGCAAACAGAGAAACACCTCTGCATCCAAGTGCCTTACGCACAAAGGAGTGGCAATGCGCTCACCAGAAATCTAAATGGCTATTCTAACCTCACTCAAAGTAATCCACTATAGTAGCATTATGATCAATTATCGTGAAATACACTAAATTACTCTTACATTAAAGAATAAAATAAAATTACTCTTTAACAACTAGAACTGAATTCATTACAAAAAGGAGATTTAACACGAAAACTATCTCTTCCATTACTGAAGAAAATTACCTTAACCTGCCTTCACCCACGTGTCAATTCACCCAATATAAAATAGCGTAACGTTATAGGCTTACAACGCGTGATAACTAAGCGTGTTATGCAGACTCCATGGCGCCACTTTTATGTAACAGTGCATGATGCTTTTCATGAACACGTGGCTGCCATCTTGCCAACAGTTAATATTATCTAAATTCCAGTCCCTGATAACATCTCTGTCCAGTTCCATGTATGAAATAGTTTCCTACTATGTATGCCTTTCTTGCCCGGTCTGATGAATGAAATAATTGCTACTAAACTCTTACAGCCGCAATCTGGACTTAACACTAGTAAAATCTATCCACACATTATTTTCACTCATCTTATCATGTCAGAAATAAACATAATGTCCTAAAAAAAATCTCCTTAGGAAACACATTTATCTATCTATTTTGTTAAACATGATGCCAAATATGTAGAGTCCTACATCCCTATATTCTTTCTAACACTATCACCTTCTACCTAAATTAACTCATGTGTCATGTCTTTGTTCTTCTTCTGCCCATACAGGGCGTGCCTATCTTCGTTTATTCTCTCTGGGCTGCTCTTGCGAAAAGGGCCCATGCTGGCCATCGCATTCTTTATATAGGCCGTTAGGCTTAACCACTCACAAGAGTAGTGCGCGCGCAGTAATTGGGCCACTTAAATAACACAACAGATTGATGCTCTAGAAAGAGCGAAAACACAAATATCACACAAAACCATTTCTATGCTTTATTGTGGCCTAGTAATATATCTTCTTCTTGAAGATGTTGTGGTAAAAAGGCAGTGAACTACGGAGACAATGGGGATGACAAGATGGCGTGGTTAAACTACCAATACTCTCTAACCATCACACTCACTACTACAAACTACCAATACTCTCTAACAATCACACTCACTTTTACAAACTACCAATACTCTCTAACCATCACACTCACTACTACAAACTACCAATACTCTCTAACAATCACACTCACTTTTACAAACTACCAATACTCTCTAACCATCACACTCACTACTACAAACTACCAATACTCTCTAACCATCACAATCACTACTACAAACTACCAATACTCTCTAACCATCACACTCACTACCACAAACTACCAATACTCTCTAACCATCACACTCACTACCACAAACTACCAATACTCTCTAACCATCACACTCACTACTACAAACTACCAATACTCTCTAACCATCAATACTACAAACTACCAATACTCTCTAACCATCACACTCACTACTACAAACTACCAATATTCTCTAACCATCACCATTGTCACTAGCCCTATAAGAAGAAGTCATATCTCTAAAGAAGGAATTCATGGCGGACTTGGCTTCACTTTGGATGGCGTTATGCTTTATAAGGTGCCAACACGGGCATGATGATGAGAAGACCTGACTTCCTCTCGGCTGAGATCAGGGTAGTTTAGCTTTAATCTTGTCAGTTTGGTTTGGTTTTAAGGACCGTCTTCATACCACACGGACAACTCCGATACCCTCCCTTAGATCACACAATGAGGATCTCAGCACAGTGCACGAACTCCGTAGCACCGGCGAGGATCCCAAGGTGTGTAACAGGAATCACGCATTCTATAAATATTGTTGTGGCGGGTAGGTCTTCCCAATTTTGTAAATTTTGCGATGGCAGCGGCTGTATGGCCTACCCTTTACGATGTCAAACTGCCAACGGACTTTTAACGCGCGCAACTTGCATACGGGACCTCCTATTTTTCCGTCCGTATCCAAGAAGGCTAGGTATCTGATCTCACTACTTTCTGGTTTGTGTAGAACAACCGTGTCATTTAATCTGGTGACAGATCATCTCTAACATAAATGTATTCACAACCCCCCCCCTCCCCCCCCCCCCCCCCCCCCCCCCCCCCCCCCCCCCCCACCCCCATGTGTAAGTTTGTAAAGAACTATTTACTGTCTATCCAGCCAAAGCAAGAAATAGACGTCCATTTCTGCAACAATGCGACTGCAGAACCCCCCTCCCCCTCCCCATCCCCCAAGCAAGCAGAGACCCTATATCTGATGTCACAGTCTAGGTAAACTTCTTGTAAAGTCCATGACCCCTGGTGACATAAGCCGCTGTTTGGTAGATAAAACATTGTGACGTATAATGGAAATAGAGCCTACAATAATCTGACAGTCTTCGTAATCCCGTTAGCACTCTATGATTTGCTAGCAAATCCATGCATTTACTGCCTGTGGTTACTCACACAAGTTATTTTTCATCCACGCCTCTTTTCTTGAACATAAGCAAATCGAAGTGTTTACAAACTTTCGTGACCTGCTCGTCATAACAGGTAGCGAATCAGGTTTGTTTACCTCGGCTTATCACGCAAACTTATCTGTCAATCATACGATACCTGACAGACCGCACGTGAAAAACCACATAATCTTTTGAAGTAGACTCACGGGCAAAATCTTTCCCCGAGTGCGCTTTGAAGTTCGTACTCAGGGGAGGCAGAAAAACCCCTGGGCTCTTTGATCTCAGAAGCGGGCATTCGTACAGAGAAAATCTTCGAGAACCCCGTTACCCATATAAGTCTTTCAATGACGATCGAAAGCGCTCGACGAAAGGCCGACCGTAAACTTTTATCTGGGTAACTCATGTTTCTGATTCTCCGGTACACACAATAGTGTGAAAGGTAACATCATCTATGGATCAGAGAAACATGATGATATATAAACTGTGTTTTCTTAAACCTGCTATCAGTTGTCACTCAGAATTTTTGGATAGTCTAAGCACGTAGTTCTAGAACCATTGTGGAACATGTGTTAATAGCATTCGTGGGGATCTTTCCTTCTGATTTTTGGTAATAGAAATTAGTGCTTACGTGTTAAAAGTATTAGCTTTACCATTATAATTCACTTAGATTTTCTAGCTGGTAAAACTAGTGAAATAAAATAATGCGTAGTTATTTCATACCAGATGTTCAGTTATAATGTTAATTTTCACCACCCACTTTCTCACACAAGAAGAGGCGGTTTTAGTTGACTGATTTATATGCTAGGCGCGACGGCGGATAGTGACAGAAAAGAATTCACGTTATGTTTCATTTTGTGTTTTATTATAAGTGCCTATTATTTAATACCATACGATGACAAACAGACGCCGACAATTTAATAGCTATTAACGACAGGCGATATTTATGTAAGTGCGCGTATGGATAATTGAATAATAATTAACATTGTACGCTTACTGCCGGTGCGAGAGGGGGCGGGAGAGTTGCATACTCCATCTGTCCTAATCTCAGCGCTAGCGAAAACTGACCGTATAGGCGTAAAGGAAGACACCGTGTGCCTTTTAAATTTAATCAGGACTGACGGAGTGGATAAGAGATCGTCTTGTCCCCGTCTGTGTGCATATATGTAGCTATATAGAATAGCAGCATTTTTCTATAAATGTTTTTATATATTTCTGCAGACCTGATCAAGGGCGTCCAGCGGTCTTTTTCTTTACTGATTGGTTAATGTTGTCTTTTCTTGGCTTGTGCGTCACCAATTTCATTTGTGAGCAAGGATTAGCCAACGATACATGAGAAACATTTTAACTTGTAGAGTTAACTGGACTTACAAAACCCAGCAATATTTTTTTCAATTTTATCAGCCCACTGGGTTGTGGATAAAATAACCTTTATCCCCGACTACTGACAGTCGTATTCAAGTGTAGCATCCAGAATTTACACTGTTTCAGAATCGGCACTCTACAATAGAGCCAGCCGATAGGATTACCATCATTTATCATATGTAACATGTTTAGCAACCAGGTGTTTCCCAAGACTAGAAGTATTTTCCTCTTTTAACGGTGAACCCCAGATCACGGTTCTACATCAACTATTGGCGGTGACATATTGTTCATCCATGAAAAACCCACACCAGATTTGGCGTTCACCTCACTAGTCTTTATTGTTAGAGGATGGACTGGGCCCAATTTGGAAAATAAACCTGACCTTTTTTTATATTCAGGATAATTGTATTTCCAAGGGATATCACCAACAGTAGGAAGCGTGATTGAGTGGCCACTGTATGAAAAAGAGAGTGAATATTTTTCTTGGTTACAGGGACTTTACCAGCATTGGATTTTACTTAAACTTGTTAACTTTACTGGGTAGCCTATAGTAGGAACCTGTTTACTTTACTGTCTACTCTGTAACATAGTGCTAACCTTTGACCGTTGGGTTATTAACTTTTTGGGTTCTTTTTTTCTCCAGAAGGGGAGGGCACATTTATTCTGCTATTTTCATATTTTATTTGATCTTTCTTTAGATATTCGATGTTGTCAAGTTTAAATGATAATAAACAACAGAAGAAACTTAACTTTGTGTGTTGGTCATACCCATACCCAATTAACCGTAGTTTTTCCCGTTTGTGTGTCTTGTTGTCACATAGCTGTGTGTGTGTGTAGTTAAACTTATATTTATATGTATGAGGAAGGCAAGGTTGTCTTGTACTAAATTATAGTCGTATAGATAGGTTGGAATAGAGAAACTTACTCATTCCATAGACATATTTTGTTCCTTAAACTATCACCCATGAAATCTATTTCTCACACCTTTTTCTCAAGTATCTATCACCATCCACTCTATTCAGACGGGCTAAAAATAACTCTCAACCTATCTTTACGACAAGCGAGCAAGCCTACTTCAAGTCTTTCACATCACACAAGGACGGGTGCATGTACCACAGTCAGGATGTTGACAGGTGGCTTGGCGTTCATGGCCGTGTCACGTGGCCAACCAGTTACGGTCACGAGAAAACACTTCTTGGCAGAAATATCAGATACGAGACACAGTAAACGTGTGAGATAATCATGGCTATGACAAAGACCATATCAATAGCTGCATCTGTCACGGTGTTTGCAAACCAATTATTCACACAGACATCAAAGATAAATCAAACAAATCGTGTAGTAGATTATCGATCTCTGTCCACAGCTCTGACTATTGGTTATGTGAGCATACGGGCATGTGCGTTAAAAAAAATTACTTAAACATAAATGACTGTAAGTGGAAAGGTGGTCCCATAATGGATACTGCCGCAGGAGAGTGAAGTGTTAAAGACTTTACTATAATAGGTCACAGGTTTATTTTTTGTCTCCCCCTACGTTCCCGTTGGGTCTACAGTAAAATCTAGACACCGTCAGTGTCAGTCTCCATTTAGACAGCCCCTGAGGCAGTGGCGGTTCCAGGGGGTTGTCATTGGGGGTGCTGCACTGTTCATTGATTTAAAATACTATACGGTACATAACACTCACAAATTGTGACCACCATGTAAAATATCAACCCAGACACAAATGATTAGTGTTTTATCTCATCTAAAATCTGTCAAGAACATCTGAAAAGTTATTTTAAAAGTTTACTGCAACTAGGAGTAATCCTTGTCAGTCGAAGCAGTTTCCCGAGTTTCAAACCAGGTTACACAGACATTTATGCTGCTATTTCTCGTGTTTAAAATTTTCATTGTAACTTCCCTTTAATTACAGTTCCTTGCACTTGGGAGCTGTCTTTCGTTGCAGCACTTGTTAACTCTTTGACTCCGCAATTATTTTTCGCCCTGTGCCGTAATTTTCATTCGTGAAAGTCTAAAAACCACTCTCAGAGCGTTGTTCCGGAGTCAAAGAGTTAAATAAATTCAACCCAAACGCAGCTGTGTATAACAAGCATTCGCTTATAAGAGGTCAAGGTCACTTGAACTGAAATCGTTCGCAGCACACCACGATACGGTCTTAGATACATTTTTTTTGTCTTGTATTCAACCCTTCCGGTGTAACCTCAATTTTTTGGTCTGTCCGGATTAAGTATTATAGTAGTCCTTTTTTTATAGGGACTGCTGCAGCTCACCAGCACATTAAAGAAAGCCGCCACTGCCCTGAGGTCACTTCAATCATGCATCTTTTGCTCGTTTACACTAGCTGACCAAACTCTGTGTTGTTGGTCGGCACGTTTCTTAAAGTATTTTTTTAAATTAGACGGGAGTAGGCGAGCAGTGGCGGCTCTGCGCCTTTTCCTCTCCCCTGAACTGTTCGGTTTTTCGGACCCTTTGCTGGCCCGGCCGTTTCTCAAAACTCCCCGTGAACCAAGAGACTTTAATTCTTTTATCCTGTCGCATCGGGGAAAATCGTTTCCCAGTGTCTTTGTCACAGGCAGTTAATATTGTCATCTGCACACAAGATGACAGAGATCAGAGGCTCTTAGTGGGGCCATTTTCCCTAGATAAAAGAGCCCTAAAAATCTTCCTGCTTACTAGCAGCAATGAACACGCTTTTTTTTATGTGAAGTGAATACTCGGTCATTGTAATTCAGTTATGAAAAATCAACGGATACATTTTCTGTTAGAAACTAACGGACACGTTTTTCTGTTTTGGGTACAACAGCCGGGTCAATTACTCGCAAGTCAAAGAGCAAACACAGCGATTTAAGTCATGATCGAGCACCAACTAACATTACCCCGTAATCTACGCAGTCACAATGAGTCTGTTTAGTACAGCTGTGCTGCCATACACGTTTTGGGAGCTTGCTAAAGCATTCCTTATCGCAGCACAGACGAGTAAGCAGTCACACAGTGACTATACCCTTAAAGGCCCAGATCTCATCTGGCTCTAAAAGTTATGGTTGACTTTCCAGCCTGGTAAAATGTGGCTAACTAAGATCCTACTTCTCTCTTTGAAAGTTTGATTTAAACCTCAATCTTCGATAAAACCAGTGGTTCCTAAATCTTTTTTTCTGGGCCACACTTTCGGAAAGAAAATTTGCTCGCGGTACACACCGATTTGTGTTTATTGATAAGGAATACTTTCAACAACAACAACAATTAACTCCTAGCAGTGTTTTATTCATAACATAGAACACAACAACTTTATAAAATGGTCATGAGACATCCAGAAAATGTAAAACAATACAGCAACATAAATCATGATTCAGTCACACAATATACAAATTCTATGAGAGATATGAGCTTGTTTGTGTCGGGTAATCTCATTTATATTAGGTCTTATCTGAGACAAACAAACTCTCATCTCCTCATTAACTCAAAGAAAACTTTCTCTTTTCTGGTCTTTGATATTTGTCAGAGCTGAAAATTCCTGTTGACAACAATATGTCTTGGAGAACTGTATCTATTTGATGTAAAATAAATTATATTAGTGAATAAAATCTAAAAATTCTGGAACATTCTATGGGTTTATATTCATATATTTCCCATATTATATCACAGGTAACAAAATAAACCCAAAAAAAAAAAAATAACCTTCGTATTTATGTGTGGCATATGCATTTGTTGAAGATCTCTCTACGTCTTTGGTCATCTTTGAATCTTCCGGCCACACTTGTCATCCTCTAGCGCCACTCCAGTGTGGTGCGCCACACCGTTTGGGAACCACTAGATTAAAACACACCAGAGTTTGACTGTAGCACTAGATTAAACACACCAGAGTTTGACTGTAGCACTAGATTAAACACACCAGAGTTTGACTGTAGCACTAGATTAAACACACCAGAGTTTGACTGTAGAAGACGCCGTAAGGTACAATTTAAAAAAAAAAAATGAGGTTGTGTATAGGACTGGCGACGTCATCATGTCAAATTAATAGCTAGAGAAACTAGCACTACAAGAAGACAATGGTAAAGAGCTGTAGTGGTGATGCCTTAAGCAGCCAAAAAGAAATAATGACGGTAATGATTTGGTGGCTACCGTATCGTCCCCGCCCCCGACCTCTCATCTAGAAAGAAAAGTATTACTGCTTATTTCCTCGCTCTGTCGCCCCCCCCCCCCCCCCCAAATCAGTGAGATACTGATGTTATTCAAGAACGCGTAAGGCTTAATCAACAGATGACCTCTATTTATTACCCGTCCTCTGACACACACACAAACATACACCCACAATACCACTGAGTGCCTGACCAGTGCTAGCACGGCTTGGGTGAGACAAAGAGTGAGTGAGTGAGAGATTTAATCAGTAGCGCGCGACCCGAGCCACGGGCACTAGGGACTGGACGAGATATTACAGTACAACCTGAGAGGCGGGGGCTCACACGCCGGAGATATTTCTACAGTAGTTCCTCAACTCTTTGTTTCACTGGGGGCAGGACGAGTGGTGGACAGTACGTGAAATAAAGATCATGACAAGGAGCGTAATAACATATCCGTAAGGTCAGTGAGTATATGAGAGAGAGAGAGAGAGAGAGAGAGAGAGAGAGAGAGAGAGAGAGAGAGAGAGGATGAATTCTGGGGTCGTATGGTAGAGGAAAAGAACATCCTCAAGCATGACCTTAAAGACCACAAATGAGGGGTGAGCATGATGCTAGCAATATGATCGTGTAAATGAAGTAGTCAATAAACTAACTACTGTAAGACAACGTGAATCTTTGGCGAGGGTTCCTTACAGGAAGAGAAAGACTTTCGTACCAAAGTTTCTTAACAGGTGAACAAGTCACATGATTAACGAGTGAACAAGTCACATGATTAACGAATGAACAAGTCACAAGATGAAGAGCTTTAAAAAAAATGAACTATAAGGAAATGATGTGATAGTGTCCGGAAAGTCTGGCCAACATCAACACCCGGTTTCTCTACTTGCGCGTTCTAAAACGTGTACGTCTTTAACCTCCTCAGTTCTGCTAAACACGACGCCCTAGATCCCATTACCCAGAGGTCCTCCAGGGGAACGAACCACAGGACTAGCGTAATCCTTCACTGTCAACCCAGTTTTGGTTCTTTATTGTCTGACACTCTCCAAACGATCTGCAATCATTCCTAAATTGAGGTCCTCAAATCACAGGTCAAAACGATATCGATTGAGTTAGCAGGTTGGTGTATATTTGTCACTTGTAGATAGTAATGAAATTACCTATCAGCCCCGTCGAAGTATGAGCAGCGGGAATTATAGCTTTCAGGCCCCAGACTATGTCCAAGTGTCGTCGAGCCGAAGTAAAGAAAATGGTAATATTCAAGTTCAGAGGCCCTACACTTCAACTTCCTCAAGGGATTAATCCAGCTGTAGGCGGCCCTGCTACTGTTGACTGTGGTAAAACATGTCGCTGATAGAACAGCCTAGCATTACTGCGATCTGACACATGAAGAAGACAGCAAGGCAATAATGACATAACTTACTTGTACACAAGACATCCAAAAAATGATCATTTTTTTTTAATTGATACAATTTTGCCTCGTATTGGCGAGGCGCGTACTGTTCAACCTAGTCGGTTATATTAGGGCGCATGTCCAAACATATAAGATAACTTAGTTATAAAAAAAAATGGTAACATATTTGACATGTGAGAATAAGAAAATAACCAGGAAAACAATAACAGTTTGTATCAAAGATAGTAACATTCTGCACAAGTAAGAAGATTTATGAGACAAGAAGAAGACGATGTTAAGAATAATTACGGCAACCAAACTTCACGAACAGAATAAGTATGAATAATATGCAGAATCTGATGTACAGCCTAGCAGCAACTACAACATTATGTTACACTAGGGAAGATGATGACAGACAATTAACAGAAGGCAATCAAATATTGAAACTTTTAAAAGTAATTAAACGTGTCATAAGTTTAAACCAACGATAACATTACATCAGCTTTATAAAGTAAGACAGGAAACAATGATAACTTTATAGACATCTTAGACAAAGAGTAACTATGATAATGATGTCATGACTCTGATACGAGATAGCACAAGGTAGCGTGTGTGAATTCTCAGACTTGACATAACAGAGATAATGATGTCATGACTCTGATACGAGGTAGCACAAGGTAGCGTGTGTGAATTCTCAGACTTAACATAACAGATAATGATAATATGACTTAGATAAAGAGAAAATCAGACATCAAGAACAGACATGCCAGAGTGCAAATATAACAACATCTAAGCTACGGGGTAATATTAGAATAAGGAGTCTCCCAAAGATGTGCCAGCGTGGTGTAGTTCCGGGGGGGTCTGTGATGAGACAAGGAAAGATTGCTCCCTCATGCATGTTAACTATTACTGCAGACTTCTTGTAAGGTGACCAGCTGTAGTGGTGGCTCTGTGGATGATGATGATGAGTGCTATCTCATCTGTCTCTGTCTGTCACCCACACTCCTGCTGTCTCACGGCACCCACAATCCTGCTGTCTCGCGTCACCCACACTCCTGCTGTCTCACGTCACCCACACTCCTGCTGTCTCACGTCACCCACACTCCTACTGTCTCGTCACCCACACTCCTACTATCTCACGTCACCCAAACGTCTGCTGTCCTACGTCACCCACACTCAAGCTTCTCACTGCACCCACAATCCTACTGTCTCACGTCACCCACACTCCTGCTGTCTCACGTCACCCACACTCCTGCTGTCTCACGTCACCCACTCTCCTACTGTCTCGTCACCCACACTCCTATTATCTCACGTCACCCAAACGTCTGCTGTCCTACGTCACCCACACTCAAGCTGTCTCACGGCACCCACAATCCTGCTGTCCCACGTCACCCACAGTCCTGCTGTCTTTATCAATTATACACTGGACAAAACACGGATCAGGGAAATGAGAATGCAGATAGATTTGTCAAAGGCAAAGGAAGCAAAATACAAATTGAGGACATGGCAACATAGGAAAGGAATAGAAATAACCATCAAATCACTTTACGGGAAAAAAACCATACAGATCAATGGAAAGAACCATACAGAAAAAGGGGAAAAACTATACAGAACAATTGGAAAAACCACACAGAACAATGGGAAAAACCATATAGAACAATGGAAAAAACCTTACAGAACAATGGAAAAGCCATACATAAAAATGTGGAAAACCACACAGATCATTAAAAGAAAACATACAGAACAATGGAAAAAACATACAGAACAATGGGGAAACCCAAACAGAAGAATAGAAAACCATACAGGTCAAAAGGAAAAACCATAAAAACAAGGGGAAAGCAGTAAAGAACATTGGAAAAAAGCCGTACAGAACAATGAAAAAAAAACCATACAGAACATTGGGAAAAACCATACAAAACAATGGCAAAAATAATACAGAACAACGGCAAAAGCCATACAGTACAATGGGAAAAACCACACAGAACAATGGGAAAAATCACACAGAACAATGGGAAAAATCACACAGAACAATGGGAAAACCCACACAGAACAATGGAAAAACATCAATGGAAAAAACCATACAGAAAAATGGAAAAAAAAAACCATACAAAACAATGGAAAAAACAATACAGGACAATACAGAAAAACCATACAGAACAATGGAAAAACCATACAGAACAATGGGAAAAACATATAGAACAATGGAAAAACGATACAGAACAATGGGAAAAACCAATACAGAACAATGGAAAAACATACTGAACAATGGGAAAAACCATACAAAACAATGGGAAAAACCATACAGAACAATCGAAAAAATCATACAGAACAATCGGAAAAACCACACAGAACATGGTAAAAAAACATACAGAACAAAAAGAAAAACCATACAGAACAATGGAAAAAACAAACATACAGAACAACAGGAAAAACCATACAGAAAAATGGAAACAACCATACAGAACAGCATGAAAAGTCATACAGAACAATGGAAAAAACATACAGAATAACAGGAAAAACCATACAGACAATGGAAAATACCATACAGAACAAAAAGAAAAACATTTAATACAATGGAAAAAACCATACAGAACAACAGGAAAAACCATTCAGAACAAAGAAAAAACCATACAGAACAACAGGCAAAACCATACAGAACAATGGACAAAACCATACAGAACAACAGGAAAAACCATACAGTACAACAGGAAAAACCATTCAGAACAATGGAAAAAACCATACAGAACAATGAAAAATACCATACAGAAAACAGGAAAAACCATACAAAACAATGGAAAAACCCATACAGAACGATAGGAAAAACCATGCAGAACAATGGAAAAACCCATACAGAACGATAGGAAAAACCATGCAGAACAATGGAAAAAACCATACAGAACAATCAATGTTAGATACAACACAAATATACTACCACTTACCAAGAAGAGATCTCTCTCACATACAGATACACACAGTACACTACCAACAAGCTGAGACAAGCACACACACACACACACATTACACAGTACGCTACCAACAAGTTGTGACAAGCACACACACACATTACACAGTGCACTACCAACAAGTTGAGACAAGCACACACACACATTACATAGTACGCTACCAACAAGTTGAGACAAGCACACACACATTACACAGTACGCTACCAACAAGTTGAGACAAGCACACACATTCACAGACTCACTACACAGTAGGCTACCAACAAGTTGAGACAAGCACACACACACACGTTACACAGTGCGCTACCAACAAGTTGAGACAAGCACACACACATTACACAGTACGCTACCAACAAGTTGAGACAAGCACACACACACACATTACACAGTACGCTACCAACAAGTTGAGACAAGCACACATACACACACATTACACAGTTCACTACCAACAAGTTAGGACAAGCACACAGACATTACACAGTACGCTACCAACAAGTTGAGACAAGCACACCCACATTACACAGTACGCTACCAACAAGTTGAGACAAGCACACACACACATTACACAGTTCGCTACCAACAAGTTGAGACAAGCACACACATTACACAGTTTGCTACCAACAAGTTGAGACAAGCACACCCACATTACACAGTACGCTACTGTCGTGAAACGAGTGTAACCCACTACTTTGTTAATCACTATGTCGAGATACAGATTTGCTTCAACCAATCAACGAGCAACGTTCACCAGTCTCTGAGACAGAATAAATTAACGGCCATCTTGTTCACGCAAGATGGCGGATGAAAACTGAATAAAATTAGGCTGTACAGCGCTTGAGACTAAACCGGAGGAAACCAATCATTTTGCTCCGCCAGGAACCAACCAAACGCTTTCCTTAAGCATTTACCTACCTATATAATCGGGCGGATTTTATGCATAATCACACATCACCGACACGACGCCAGAATAACCGAAGACGACTGAAGTAGGAGAAGCTGTCACCTTGATTTTATATGCTTACCTGAGGGCCATTGACCTGCACCTGCTTTGCCTAAGTCGAGTCAAAAATCTGGCCGGTTAGATCTTAGAGGGTAAAATATATTTCTACGATAACCTTTAGGAAAATAGAGCTTTCAGCAGGTCTATTATGTTGGTATTTGTTAGTTTATACAGTAAACCTATTTATTAGAAACCCGAATCCCCCCATGATAAGACCAGATTGTAACTCCATTGGCTGAAACAAGTAACAGCAGACTTTGTAACCTTTCTAATAAAATGATTGAATAGACAACCCAGAGTAGAGTGCAGAGAATCAGACGTCAATCTAGGAAATCGTCTCTCTATACAATCAACCATAATTGTCTCACAAACTCGTGTTATTAATAGATGTAATAATCACGCAGTACTAAGTTTTGGTATCCAGAAATCAGTCACTTTATATAATACGACTTATCTAAATTGACTGTTGTGCTGAATGGCGATCCATATCATTGTCTCAATAATTATCCACCTGATATGTAGTAAACAACTCGACTTATCCATCGTATATTTTATAAACCACAGTGAATCGGTGGATCTGAGTTGTACACCAGTTATTGTTTGTGAGTCGAAGTCAGCTATATGGCATTCCATCCCCATAAATCGGTATTCTATTGTAGGGGCAACTCATCTCACGACCCTCTAATATGTATCTCACATATGTGTGTAAAGGGCAATTTTTACTATCTTGCAATATAAAACATTTTATATTCTTCTTATGTTTCGGCAAATATTTTGGAAACAATAGTATTCCTTTTTTAAGTGCTTAGGAGAAATAATCTTTTGGGTTGCTTCCTTGGCAAAATGATTCACAGTCATCTTCGTTCGGACTCCGCGGACGACTTTAGGCCTACTGCGATTTTATTCTGTTGGGCTGGGTAGGAATAGATTGTTCATCTTGCTTCAGTATATCTATGGCCTGAATTTATACGTAGTGTTTGTATGAGTAGGACGAGTCTGTCTTATATATGGATATCTTTACATTTCTAAGTCGAAACTATCCGTTTGGTTGTCGCTAGAAAAGGTCAAAGGCTATGCAGCGGAAGTAATCGCTAGCAAAGGGTGTGTGATCCATGGCTGTCTCATCCATGTGCGGTATGTCGAATTTTGTTGTAGCAGGCTTTTTGCCGAAATAGTGATCTATATATGTAAATGGGGAAAAGTGATAATCATTTAGACATGTTGTATGTACTTTACCCCAGTGTTTATTCTCTTTTGCCAAGGAATGGATATTATTCAATTACCTCTATGAGAGAAGCTATGAAGAAATGAGGACATTTAATGAATGACTAATTTTGGTCTATATTCTATAGTGAGTGAAGCTCACGAGAGAGAGAAACAGCCATGTTGAAATTCATATACTTTGTATTTATCGAGTGAGAAAAAGGGATGCCTGTACTATCGCTCGATGAACCAAGAGATCACTGCTACATGTGAGAACCCATGTCTGGGATTCCTATATTATGAAATATATATATATTGAACTTTACGTGAAGGAATATTCGCTAGACGAGGTTAGGTCTAGGAGCCTTCCTATGTATTGGTTATGGTCTGACGTGCCCAGTCAGTAAAGCCAGATGATTTACATGATGGAACGCTGAATGCTTATTTACGAATGCTCCATTATGATATTTGCCAAGCATGAATGCTAACTTAAGATGATATTCCTGTGATCAACATTATGCTGTCTATGTCGACATTTGTTCCTGTAACCATACACGTACTGTCCAAGTGTGCGTCCCATTAAATGTTATAAAAAGACCACCGTAGTTCCAGTACTTCTTGAATTCGAACAGTGTGAGTATGAGTGATGTACTACCAACCTGTCAACTCTATCGAATCATTCTACCATTCGCGTACTGACATTCAGATACACACTCATTGTTTACACTCACATTCTTGTCGGAGCCTCATCACGTTCCAGGACAAGATGACCTGTATGACCAAAACTGTGCTGGGTTTGATGAGTTGACAATCGTTACACTTTACTACACCAGTCCCAACATCTACATTTATCCACTGGTGGACATTCACATCATTTAGCAAATAAAGCATGATTCAACAACTAGTAGCCAGTATGAGTTAACAACTACACACAAAGAAAGAGTTTAACAACTGGTGTGCCAGCTTCCTGGGTCAACCTGCACAGTGACCATATTGAGAAGTAAACTACTGAGACCAGACGTTCCTTGGGGTCTGTTACGACACACAAATACATCAGCAGTACAACTCTACAGTGATGTCAGCGTGACCTGTCCTGTCGAGAGTATGCAGTAACTAGGTCAGGGTTTGTTGACATTTGGTTCATTGGACATTTGCCATACAACTGACAGTGTTACACAGCAAGCTTGGTTGAAACATAGAACATTACACATCAGGACTGGAGAATATTTGACAGTGTTTGCGAAAGGAAATGTTATTGAACTGAGAAGTCCTACATTGATTGTTATCATTCAAATCAACGATGGAGCTTCTATTTCTGTGTTGAATTTAAAATAATTAGACCAGAAGTATTTGTTTAATAAAGTACCACAGTACTGTACTATTAGGCAGTGTAACTGAGCCTTCATTCCAACACATTCTTTCTGCAACACTCTATTTACATCATATTGCCATACTATTTATGCATTTATGTATTTATGTTTAACTATTTATATGTGATATTTGTTTGTATCCAGCGGGTTGTTGTTTCGGTTGGGCGGTGTCACACAGCAGAGTATCCCACGTAATAGAGGGTCTGATGTGTGCGTTTCTATAGGTGCAATTTTCTTCATTGAAAATTTGCTGCGACAGCTGTTGCTATTAGTGTTAGCTGTGAAGTCTGTACTCATTGTTGTTTTTGTAATATTCCTCTGTTCTTTAGTTTGTTTTGATTTGTTTGTAATTTGTTGGTCTACCCTATTCTATCTTTCAGTTCTATTCTCAATTTATATTTATATACTGTGGCGTTATTTGTATTTGTTATCCTCTTGCGGTTTATCTTTTATTGTTTTTTCCCCTTTTATTTATTTCATTTCCGCAAATGTTTTCATGTTTTTCTGTATAACTGTTTTGTTTTGTGCCTGATCGACATACACTATTTAAAATATAGTTGATCATATAAATTGATGTACAAGAATCAACTGATAGTTAATTGCTATTACTAAAGGTACACAGTTGATGATATAAAACACTATTTCTGGTGCACTGCCTTTATATTATAGAGTGAACGAGCAATTGATAGCTGTTATTATTATATAAGGATTTATACAAGACCTTTGTAAGGCTTGTTTCCCACAGTGATTGGGATAGTTAAGTACTATTTTTCACAGGTTACAAAGTTATCATACAAAGTCTTTGATTAAGACTAAGAAAGTAAATTTATTTTCTTTTGCAAATTACTGATCTTAGTAGACAAGATGTCTACCTTGGATTATTTTATCACACAAGGCAGGGCTCTTGATAAGACTGGTCAGCAATTAGAAGAATGGGCAGTTGCTCAATATGACAAAGCATTAGCATTGGCTGCTGAAGAAAGAAAAGCATTGATTGAAGAAAAGAAATTAGAAGCTGAGGAAAGAAAATTACAAAGAGAGGATGAACAAAAGAAATTGCAGATACAGACGGATGAAAAAAGATTCCAGATGGAAATGGAAAAAAGAGAGAAAAGAAAAGATGAAGCTGCTGCTGAAGAGAAAAAATTACAGGCTGCTGCAGAAGAGAGAAAATTACAAGCTGAAGCTCAAGAAAAAAAAAGCAATAAGAGAACATGAACACCAAAAAGAACTTTTAGCATTTGAGTTAGAAAAGTTAAAGTTAACAAACATAAGTAATGTTAATCAAGCATCTAGTGGTAATGGTAAACCCTTTACTTACAAGGTCAAGGTACCAGCGTTCAACCCTTCCAGTGATGACATAACATTCTGGCTAAACAGATTTGAACGCTCGTGTCGAGCACATAATGTGGACAAATCACAATATGCTAACCAGTTATCAGAAAATCTGAAAGGTGATTCTCTGACTAGTTTAAGTTTGGTTGAAGAGGCTGACAAAGATAACTATGATGTTATTAGGGCAGCCTTATTAAAGAAGTATCAGTTGTCTGAAGAGGGTTATCGGAAGTTGTTTAAGACAATGGTGCCTGAGGCAGGTGTAGAATTCTCAGAATTCATTGCAAGACACGTCTTACATTTGATCGTTGGATTGAGCTATCCAAAACAGAAAAGACTTATGAAGCCCTTATGGACTTGATACTCAGAGACAAGATTATGTCAAGTATAAATAAACCTTTCCTCGAATTCTTACATGAGCGTAAACCTAAGTCTCTAAAAGAAATGGAACAGTATTGTACCCAATACGTCACTGCACATCCGGACGTAGCCATTAGCAACAGTAAGGTTAAAGAAGGTATGCCAGTTGCTTCTGCAACACCATACAACCCTAATCACTCTCACAAATTCCAAGGACCTCAAAATAGGTTTAATAAAAAAGGTAACTATTACAGTTATCAGAACCAAGGTAACCAATCATTTCAGGGTTCTCTTCGAATACCTGGAGAAGAGCTGACAGCCCTCGATTCAGGGGTGGTCATAATTACAGGAACTTTCGCAAAGGAAGTCATTCTAGAAACTATCCAAGTTTTCCTTCATGGAGACAACAGGATCATAATTACCGAGATACTCATTATAATGAATATGATGATAGTAACCAAAGGAGCTATGATTCAAACCCGAGTAGAGGTTATAATAGTGGAAACAATGATAAGTACAGAGGCAATAATAACAGAGGTAGAGCACAATTCAAAAAAACATAAAGCTCATTACCAGGCGAACTCTGCACAGCAAGAGTCCCACGAAGCCTATAAACAAAATAAAGATAATGATGACTCTAATAATATGGCATGTGCCGCTTTTGATTTTGGGAGAGCATCTCAGTGCCCCCAATGCAAAACATTATTTGAGCCAACCACAGTGTCTACTTTAAGCTGTGGCCATCCTCTTCCCGCTCTTCCTGCGTCAATCGCGCATGATGGGAGAGGTTCTCTTGTCTTACACAAAGGTTTAGTAAATGACAATCCAGTCTCAGTACTTTTTGATTCTGGATGCACAACTATTGGGGTTAGGCAGTCACTCATAGATCCTTCTCATTCTACAGGCAAAGTAGTCAAATGCGTAACATTTGGCGGCACCATAGAGAAATACTCTACCGCTATCATTAGGATTGCTACTCCTTTCTTCACAGGAGATGTACACGCATGTCTTTTGCCGGATCCGATCGCTGATCTTATCATCGGTCGCATTCACGGAGTCAAAGAATGCACTCCGGAGCAAATTTCCGTTTGGGAAAATCAAAATATGCAATCTGCTAATGCAGTAGTCACTAGAGCTCAAGCTCTCAATATGCCTGAAACTTCATCTGTTGAAGATAATGAAGTGCATAACCAAGATGATCCCTTGGTAATTTCTCGTGACTCGTTTATAAAAACAACAAGAAGAAGATCCGACTCTTAAGAAATTCTTCACTCTTGTAACAAAAGGTGATCCGAATAAAGATTCAAATTGTAAATCTTGGATTACAATGAAGAATGGCGTACTTGTACGTATGGTGCAAGACTCCACTAAGTCAAGTCATTCTCAGATTCTTGTACCCAAGAATTTGAGAGTTAAGATCTTACAACATGCACACGACTCTCAGTGTGCTGGTCACATGGGTTTTTCCCGTACTAAAGTCAAGAGTTCTTGCGGCTTTCTTTTGGCCTTTTGTGAACAAGGACATACGGATCTATTGTCGATCCTGTAAAGTATGTCAAGAAGTCAAATCCAAAGGTCCTCGTCATGCTGCGCCTATTCAGGCTGCAGATATTCCTATTCGTCCATTCCAGAAAATGGCGATAGACATCATTGGTCCATTCAAGATCAAATCTGCTAGAGGACATCAGTTTATCTTAACGTGTGTAGACATGTGCACACGTTGGCCAGAGGCTATCCCTCTAAAGAGCATTACTACCGCTGACATTGCAGATGCTCTTTGGCTTATATTTTCTCGGCTGGGATTCCCCGGAGAAATATTATCAGATCATGGCACCCAACTGATATCGGATACCATGTCTCAAGTAATGTCTACTCTACAGATAGAGAGATCTTTGAGTAGCATCTATCATCCTATGTCCAATGGGATGGTCGAGCGACTAAATAGAACACTTAAGAACTTATTAGGGAAGATAACTGAGGATCATCCTCAGGATTGGGATAGGGTTTTACCCGCGGCCCTCTTCGCGTACAGAGAGGTCCCCAATGAACATACAGGGTTTTCGCCCTTTGAACTTGTCTTTGGCGCGCGACCGCGCGGCCCAATGTCTTTGCTGCATGATCTTATAACAGCTGACAATATTGACGATGACACAAAATCTTCTTACGAGTATGTCATCGCGCTGAGACAAAAGATTATCGAAGCATGCAAATTGGCAACGTCCTCTTCTGAGTTTGCTAAGCAGAAGGCAAGACAATTTGCTAATAAGAAGAGAACTTTACGACAACTTTGTCCTGGTGACAAAGCATTTGTTTTGCTACCTTGTCGTGAAAATAGACTCCTTATTAGTTGGAAAGGTCCGTACGATATAATATCGAAAATTTCAGATGTTGACTACATCGTCGATATTAACGGGAAGCATAAAACCTTCCACATCAATATGCTTACGGAGTTCCATGAACGTCCTGACTATCTACAGCCTATTTTCCAGGCAACGGACGATTCTCATGTCAAACATGGTCATTACTCATCACTGTCTGTAATACAGGATGAGGAAACAAGTTTTTCGGATGTTAATCTCCCGCTTCCAATGATCCCACTTCATTCTAGTGAATCATGGAAAGACGTTACTGTTTCTCCTGATTTGTCTCTAGGAGAACGGCGACAAGTTTCGTCTATGTTACAAACATTTCAGGATGTCCTCACTGACATCCCTGGACAAACTCATGTCATTGAGCATGACATTGTTCTAACTGAACATACTCCAATTAGGGTTAGGCCTTATCCTATCCCTATACATTTCCAAACACAGGTTGAAAAGGAGTTGGATGAAATGATAGATTTACAAATAATCGAACCATCCACTTCTGCATATTCTTCGCCGATGGTTATTGTTCGAAAAAAAGACAATAACATACGTCTTTGCGTTGACTATCGCAAATTGAATCAAGTTACGAAGTCGATGCTGAACCTATGCCTTTACTAGAAGAGTTACTTACTCGTCTTTCTAAATCGCATTTTTTCACTAAACTTGATTTGTCTAAAGGATATTGGCAAGTTCCATTATCCGAACGCGCCAAACCTCTTACCGCTTTCTCTACTCCCAGAGGCCTTTTCCAATGGAATTTTATGCCTTTCGGCCTTATGAACGCACCAGCTACATTTGTACGCATGATGCGTCGAATCCTATCGTATCGGTCAGATGTCATTGCTTATCTAGACGACATCTGTCTTTTCAGCGATACTTGGGAAGATCACTATTCAGGATTAGTTGAATTATTATCAACTCTGCGTGAGTATAACCTGACAGCAAAACCATCTAAAGCTTGTATTGGCTTTAGCGAAATTGCTTTCTTAGGCCATCGAGTAGGTCACGGTTTCTTGAAGACAGAAGACCATAATATCACTAAGATACTTAACATCTCTATCCCTAGGACTAAAAAGCAAGTGCGAAGTCTTTTAGGTCTCATACAATTTTATGGACGTTTCATTCCGAATCTGTCCTCTATCATGGCACCTCTCTCTACACTATTAAAGAAAGGGTCGCCTAACATGGTTCACTGGTCTCATGAATGCCAATCTTCACTAGAGAAGATCAAAACTATGTTTTCATCACCACCTATTTTAGTGTTACCTACAACAGATAAGACATTTGTTCTTCGTAGTGACGCTTCATCCACTGGGATTGGAGCGGCACTAATGCAAGAGTACTCTGGAACTCTGCATCCTGTAATGTACATATCCAGAAAACTTAATGCTGCAGAAAGGAATTACTCGGTTTTAGACCGTGAATTATTGGCAATGGTTTGGTCAATTCTCAAACTCCAAAGATTCCTTCTGGGCGCGCATTTCGTAGTGGAAACTGACCAAAAAGCTCTTACGGCTATCCAAAGTAAAAACTTGAAGAGCTCGAGATCAACTCGATACGCAATCGCTCTTCAACCTTTTCATTTTTCGGTACGAGCTATCCGTGGTTCAGAAAAATGTGATGGCGGACATTCTGTCCAGATGCCCACATGATGCCACTTAACTGTTAAATATTGGATCTTTTTAATATGTATAACTTTACAACAGTTATTTTTTTGTTTCTTTACTAAGATACACATTTGTAATTTAATAATAGAATGATGGTATCGCTACTTAGCGGTTTATTGATGTTAATTCACCGCTGTTCTTTGATGATTGTTTCTTCATAAATCATAAATTTAAGATTGTAGTGTGAATTTTTGGTATGCATTGTATAATTACCAGAATTGTATTATACGTACATCACACCTTCCTGGAAACATTTATTCGTAGGGAAACAATTTCTCTCAGATTTTGAGATATATATTCTCACCAGTCATATTAGGAATTATAGTTATTCCTGATATTTTCATCTGCGCAGTATTCTTGCGTTGTGAGCCTATTCTACGGTGCTCCTAGATGTATTTAAAAAAAAAAAATTTTATTTTTTTTTCCCGGGAGGTGTGGTAAGACTGTAAAGGGCAATTTTTACTATCTTGCAATATAATACATTTATATTCTTATGTTCGCAAATATTTTGGTAAGCAAAGTATTTCCTTTTTAAGTGCTTAAGGAGAAGTCATTTTTGGGTTGCTTCCCTTGAAAATAGTTCTGTCATCTTCGATCGGACTCCGCAGACGACTCTAGGCCTACTGCGATTTATTCTGTGGCTGGGTAAGAATAGATTGTTCTTGCTTCAGTATATCTATGGCCTGAATTTATACGTAGTGTTTGTATGAGTAGGACGAGTCTGTCTTATATATGGATATCTTTGCATTTCTAAGTCGAACTAATTTGGTTGTCGCTAGAAAAGGTCAAAGGCTATGCAGCGGAAGTATCGCTAGCAAAGGGTGTGATCCATGGCTGTCATCCTGTGAGGATGCCGAGTTTTGTTGTAGCAGGCTTTTTGCCGAAATAGTGATCTATATATGGATGGGGAAAAGTGATAATCATTTAGACATGTTGTATGTACTTTACCCCAGTGTTTATTCTCTTTTGCCAAGGAATGGCAAAGTTATATTTCGCATAAAAAGGTAAAACCACAATTTATTATGAACTTGGGCTTCGCCATCGTTGTTGATAAGCAGATGCACAGTGGTACTTTTAAAAAGAATATCCATTCAAAGGAAGAAGACATTCCTATGTATCAGCACTGGATTGTATGATATTATTCAATTACCTCTATGAGAGAAGCTATGAAGAAATGAGGACATTTAATGAATGACTAATTTTGGTCTATATTCTATAGTGAGTGAAGCTCACGAGAGAGAGAACAGCCATGTTGAAATTCATATACTTTGTATTTATCGAGTGAGAAAAAGGGATGCCTGTACTATCGCTCGATGAACCAAGAGATCACTGCTACATGTGAGAACCCATGTCTGGGATTCCTATATTATGAAATATATATATATTGAACTTTACGTGAAGGAATATTCGCTAGACGAGGTTAGGTCTAGGAGCCTTCCTATGTATTGGTTATGGTCTGACGTGCCCAGTCAGTAAAGCCAGATGATTTACATGATGGAACGCTGAATGCTTATTTACGAATGCTCCATTATGATATTTGCCAAGCATGAATGCTAACTTAAGATGATATTCCTGTGATCAACATTATGCTGTCTATGTCGACATTTGTTCCTGTAACCATACACGTACTGTCCAAGTGTGCGTCCCATTAAATGTTTTAAAAAGACCACCGTAGTTCCAGTACTTCTTGAATTCGAACAGTGTGAGTATGAGTGATGTACTACCAACCTGTCAACTCTATCGAATCATTCTACCATTCACGTACTGACATTCAGATACACACTCATTGTTTACACTCACATTCTTGTCGGAGCCTCATCACGTTCCAGGACAAGATGACCTGTATGACCAAAACTGTGCTGGGTTTGATGAGTTGACAATCGTTACACTTTACTACACCAGTCCCAACATCTACATTTATCCACTGGTGGACATTCACATCATTTAGCAAATAAAGCATGATTCAACAACTAGTAGCCAGTATGAGTTAACAACTACACACAAAGAAAGAGTTTTAACACCTAGGTGTACATATTATTGGATGTATTCATGTATTGAACTTATATTATGGGATGTATTCATGTATTGAATGTATTCATGCATTGAATTTATATTATTGAATGATATCCATGTATTAGTTTATCAGAAAGTGCAAGTAGACACCTGTCTTGTCTCGCTATTGCTAAATCATACTGAGCCATGTTGTCATTCATCCTACATGCAGACACTGAGACACGCTCATATCATATACAATAGAAATAGGTGGGCTTGAGGACAGAAATTAGCCCCTATTTTTCCTTGTTACAGGTTTTATTCGTGTCCTAAAACCTGAGATCGTGGGTCGTCAATCCAGCTGCCTGGAACTCCGCAGGAGCATAGAGGTTGTCTTGACTCTACGTCTTTGGTCCCCTCAGTCTTGGGTGGGGTAAAGGAACGATACTCAGCCGATGTTGTGTGAACCAACCAAAGAAGAACAGACCGTAGAGAGATGAGTACACATTAGTACCATTTCTGTCAGCATTGTGAGCATAGAAACTGTCAGTGATGAGAAAGTGAAGTAGCATAGCAAGAGACAAAAATAACAGCATAGCTGATAAGTGTTATATCCTTAATTAACAGCACAGCTGATACATGTACTATAATTGAATAACAGCACAGCTGATATAATTTTTGTTCCTATAATTGGAAAACTTGTTGTAATATTTATTTACATATATATATATATATATATATATATATATGGATATATATACATATATATATATATATATATATATATATATATATATATATATATTATTATTATATATAAAATAAATATTTGTAAATCATATGTAAACTTACAAATTCATTACATTCCATTTTTCAACATTCACCCTTCAGCACAAGAGTAGATAGTGTATATACTAAATAAATAATAAGGAAATTGTATTTGAAGACTTGTCAATTTTATCATTGTTAAGCAAAATCTGTTTCCTTGTTTTTTTAATATCACAGTTAGTTACACAGCGGAGGTGGCACTTTATGTCGGTCTCCTCTCACTAATTTTTTCGAGATCATTCACAGCCGTATATTTGTGATACAGTTAGTCTTCTCAGACAACTGGGGACATCACAGCAGAATTCTATGTTCTGTAACAGTACTATACTTGAGCCAAATAAAACCTCTCGATGGGGGCCTCGTTCCTGGGATATTTCTGTATTATCTTGAGCATAGTCTATTCATCTATCTACACTCTATCTTGGTCACTTTTTGAAACAATTTTTACAGAAAAAAAAAAAAAAAAAAAAAAAAAATTTTTTAGGAGGTCTTGAAGCAAGGAAATTAGAGGCTGATAGAGAAGCAAAGAAATTAGAGGCTGAAGAAAGGCGGTTGCAAGCGGAAGCTGAGAGAGAAGCCAAAAGACTGGAAGCTGAGAGAGAAGACAAAAGACTGGAAGCTCAAAGAGAAGACAAAAGACTGGAAGCTGAGAGAGAAACCAAAAGATTAGAAATTGAAGCCTAGAAATGGGAGGCTGAAAATGAAGAAAGGAAATTACAAGCAGAGAGAGACCATCAGTTGAGATTAAAAGAGCTTGAAATTCAGGCAAATACTGGCAATAATGGTGGTAGCTCACCTCACTCTGAGAGTAGCTCCAGCCAGAGCACCTCAAGTGGGGCCATGAATTTTCATCTGGACCCATTTGTTGAGAAAGAAGACGCCATTGAGTCGTACCTGGATAGATACGAAAGACTAGCCACTACCTGTGGCTTAGTGAAAGAAAAATGGAGTCTTAAACTATCTCAGGGATTGAGAGGTGTGGCCTACGATGTGTATTTGAAGCTCTCAAGAGATGACCAGGAAGATTATGAAATCCTGAAGCAGGCACTGCTTGTGAGATATGAAAAGAACTCAGAATCATATAGAAAGAAATTCCGAACAGCTAAACTTCTTCCAGGAGAAAACTATCACCAATTCTCGGCTAGATTGGAAACCTATTTGGAAAAATGGAGTAGTTTAGGGAAGTGTCAGGATCTGAAAGAAATGATAATGATGGAGCAAGTGAAAGAGTCCATGCCTCAAGAAATGAGGAAGTTTATCATGGAACAAGGAGCAGAGAGACTGGAAGATATTGTAACTGTTGCTGAGAGGTATCAAGCAGCTCAGGCAGAATTATTAGGAAATAAGAAGAAGCAGGGCGAAAACTTCAAATCATCACAAAACTATACCAAATATGAACAAAAGGACCACACCACAAGGAACAAACAAAGGTTTGACCAAAAGGACAAAAACCCTTTAAGATCGGATAAGACACCTTACCGGAAGGAAGGAAAGTGGTGTAAAACTTGTCTAATGAGTAACCACAATACTGCGGACTGCAGAAGGAAGAATCCTCCTCATCATGCTGCATGTCTTACAACAGGGAATCAGGGAAGGAAGGAAATGGCAGTAAGTCAGAAAGACTTCCATCATCCCCCTGTCTGTGAGGAAGTGACCGTGAATGGCACTCAAGTACTGTGTTTATATGACACAGGATTGGACTTTGATTCAGTTGTGTGCTCTTCTCTAGTGAGTCCTGACCAGATAACCACAGAAACAGTGGAAATCAGAGAACCTATCAAGGGAGCAAGAACCATGACATTACCCATAGCCTCGCTATGTGGAAGGAGAAATCAAAGCAGCAGTGATGGACGACCCTATTTACCCTTTGATTTTGGGGTGTAGGTATGTTTTCCTTGGAGAACCTATAAAACCTGTAGTTATGGCAACAGTCCAGACCAGGGAAAGCTCCAGGAAAATGGAGGAGAATCCTATCAATACTCATCCAGAAGAGATGAAAAAGGCTCAGGCAGCAGACAGCACACTGAAGCCTTGTTTTGGCAAACTGACTAAAGCACATAACCCTCCGAGACTTTGTATATGAAGAATGGCCTACTATACAGAAAAGCTGGAACAGGACCTAAAGGGCATGGACAGCTTGTAGTGCCAAAATCTTACAGGGAGAAGGTTATGACGCTAGGACATGCTATACCCTTCAGTGGACATATGGGAATAGGGGCCACTGGACAAAGGATAGCTGTTATATATATATTTCTTTGTGGTTGATTGAGTGCGTGCGTGTTGGAACAATCACTCACAACACAAGTACGCACGTAGAAGTCATAGATGGTTATAACGGCAGGTGTACTGTTAATGAACGTTTAATACACCACAACACGTTACGTTAACATCGAATACACAGTCATAGATAAATTACAGGTTACAGCAATACAATAACAAAGTACTTCTCACATCTCAGAATCATGCAGATACTACAATATCCATGGCCTCCTTAAAGATACTCCTCAACTCAGCGCTATCCACCTGTCCTCACATTAGCGCTATAATATTCCAATAATGGATCCCAGCAAACGGGCATCAGCGCCGTGCTAACATAAATATAAATATCCTCCTCACAGATAGCAAACGGACATCATCATCGCCGTGCTACTGCATAAATATGGTATCCTCCAGATACTCCTCACATAAGCGCTATAATATTCCAATAATGGATCCCAGCAAACGGGCATCATCGCCGTGCTAACATAAATATAAATATCCTCCTCACAGATAGCAAACGGACATCATCATCGCCGTGCTACTGCATAAATATGGTATCCTCCAGATACTCCTCACATAAGCGCTATCCTAACAACAATGGATCCTTCCCAAAATACACACAATACTGCTCACCCAGCAGTCTGCACTAATCTCACCTATCAACATGTCTTCACATAACACAATTATCCTCTCTCAGGAAATAATGGCCTTACACAAATCATGGCCTCTTATCTTCAGCACTGTACAGGCTTACCATCAAGAACACACACTATGGGGCCGACTCTCTCCAGTCGATGCCCAAACTCACTGCCCACGGGAATACACATCTTCCCCCTAAAACAGCTACGAGACCCGGCTGTTCAAAAACACCGCTCAGTCTCACTACTTGCACGGGCTAGCCACAAATAGCTAAACACCCGTAGCTCAAAACAGTTCGGAGTGAATAAACCTCCACAATTGAACTGACTAGCGTTCACACGCTTTCTAACCTTACTTCTACTATTACAATTTAACCTAACATTAAAGACAATCACGTCTTCAAGCAATGACAACCCATAATCTAATCTGCTCACCTAATATTTTCCAGATCACGTCCCTTTCATTAAAATTACTGGCAACAATAGCCTGTCACTACTTTTGGCCAGGAATTACAGAGGACATAAAAAGATATGTAAGATCCTGTCCAGAATGCCAAAGAGTAGCTCCTAAGCATAGGACTGCACCAGCAACACTGGGAGAAATGCCTATTATGGGAACCCCTTTTGAACGTGTTGCAGTAGGTATTGTTGGACCCCTCACTAGGACCAAGAAGAGAAATGCTTACATCTTAACCTTGGTTGATACTTGCTCTATGTGGGGAGAAGCAGTGGCCATGTCAGCTATAGATTCAAAGCACGTGGCAGAGGCCCTGTTGACAATATTTACCCGATTAGGTTTCCCGCATCAGATATTGACTGATAATGGGTCTCAGTTTAAGGGAAAGCTAACACAAGAAGTATTCAGGATATTTCAAGCCAGGCACTATCATTGTAGTCCCTACCAAGGGAACGGTCAAGTAGAGCGGTTCAATGGTACGCTAATTTCAATCCTTAGAAAGCTGGCGAGTGAAAAACCTGATACTTGGGATACATACTTACCCGCTGCACTATTTGCATATAGGGAAGTACCCCACAATTCAACTGGATTGGTTCCAGCTACATTGTTGTTTGGAAGACCAATAAAAGGTCCACTGGAAGCATTGCTGCGGAAAAGGACTGATGAAAAGGCAGAGGAAACAGTGACTTCCTCATACCAGTACGTCAACGAGTTGACATCTCGATTGAAAGCAGGTTGGAAACTGGCCAATGATAACTTAAGACAGGCCAAGAGGAAGCATGCTGCGTACTACAACAAAAAAGCAAAGGATAGGCAACTGGAGGTGGGTGAAAAGGTGTTATTACTGTTGCCAAGCAGCAATAATAAATTGCAGATTGGATGGCAGGGACCCTATGTCATACTGGAGAAACTTTCCAGGACCAATTATAAGATTGACAAGAAAGGAAAGGAGAAGGTATATCATGTCAATCTTCTTAAAAAATACTATGACAAGGAATCATCAGAAGTTGCACATATCATGACCCTAGCCATTGCAACAGAAATGCACGGTGAACCACTTCACTCTATGGAGTATCCACTCACAACTACAGAGGATTATGTTCAAGTAAATATTAGTGAACATTTAACTACCAAATACCAGTGAAACCAGAAGTTAGGAAAATGCTGGCATTTAGTACATCAGACGGACACTACGAGTTTAATGTACTACCCTTTGGGCTGAAAAATGCTCCCAGTATCTTTTCAAGAATGATGAGGAAATTATTGGAACCTCTACAAAATCCCCATATCACTAACTTTATGGATGACATTCTTGTTGCTACAAACACATTTGAAGAGCATATAGTAGCGCTCTCCATGTTGTTTGACAGACTGAGAGAAACTGGATTGACTGCACGTCCAACCAAGTGCTATATCGGTTGTAAGGAGTTGGAATTCCTAGGTCACACTATTTCTACAGGTCATATGTCTCCTGACCCAAAGAATATAGAGAAGCTAAAGAAGGCACCCAGACCTCAAACGAAGAAAGATGTGAGATCATTCGTGTCATTATGTGGGTTCTATCAGAAGTACATACCCCACTTTAACTCTCTGTGTGCACCATTAACTAACTTAACGAAGAAAGGACAGCCTGACAAAATCCAATGGAATGCTGATTGTGAAAAAGCTTACACAGAGCTAAAAGCAAAACTCACCAGCAAACCTATCCTTACGCTACCCGATATCACACAGGAATTTGTATTAAGGACGGACGCTAGCAGTATAGGGATTGGTGCAACTCTCTTGCAGAAATCAAAAGCCCAGCCGGAGGTACTTTTACCAGTCGCCTACGCCAGTAGGAAGCTGAATGCAGCTGAGTTGAACTACTCGACCATAGAGAAAGAATGTTTAGCTCTAATTTGGTCCATCAACAAATTTTCACCTTATCTGTATGGGACACACTTCATTGTCCAAAGCGATCACCAACCTTTAACATTCTTGGCTGCATCTAAAAAAGCTAAATTCGAGATTGTTAAGGTGGAGTCTGCTTTTGGCGCCTTATTCCTTTACCGTGAATTACATTCCGGGAAGAGACAATGTAGGAGCTGATTTTTTAAGTCGACACCTTAGTACTCTGGAAGGACAGACGCAAAAGGATTAACCACAGCAGGGGTTTACACGTCAGCTATGACAAGTCACAGCTAGGAAAGGAGGGGGCTATGTCGTGAAACGAGTGTAACCCACTACTTTGTTAATCACTATGTCGAGATACAGATTTGCTTCAACCAATCAACGAGCAACGTTCACCAGTCTCTGAGACAGAATAAATTAACGGCCATCTTGTTCACGCAAGATGGCGGATGAAAACTGAATAAAATTAGGCTGTACAGCGCTTGAGACTAAACCGGAGGAAACCAATCATTTTGCTCCGCCAGGAACCAACCAAACGCTTTCCTTAAGCATTTACCTACCTATATAATCGGGCGGATTTTATGCATAATCACACATCACCGACACGACGCCAGAGATACCGACCGACTGAAGAGGAGAAGCTGTCACCTTGATTTATAGCTTACCTGAGGGCATTGACCTGCACCTGCTTTGCTAAGTCGAGTCAAAATCTGGCCGGTTTGAATCTTAGAGGGTAAATATATTTACGATAACCTTTAGGAAAATAGGCTTTCAGCAGGTATCTATTACCAGGGAAGCCCAGCGCTGTTGGTATTTTGTTGGGCGGCAGCATTGTGTCATTTATACTTTGAAGGAGTGTGTCTATCAGGTTACTGATTGTATCTTGGGAAAATAAAGGGAAATTAAGTCTAGGTTAATGATTGTATTTCCTATGATTAGTGATTGAATAGACATTATGATTGACTAATAGGACTCATACCTCAATCTATTGTCTCCTATAACTCAATCTATTGTCTCACATGACTTCAGTCTATTATCTCTGATAAAACCAACTGAAATATAACCAAAACAGTCCTTGTTAGGACTCAATCTCTTGTCTCATCTAACTCCAATCTATTGTCTCCTATAACTCCCACCTGATATATCACCAAACAGTCCTCGTCTCACATACTCCTATCATAAGAACATAACGTTATTGTTAGGATATTGTTGAGGATTGCTTCATGTCTGCAGCATGGCGCATTCCTCAAATGATTATATCTCCGCGACTGATGTCGATGATTGTTTCATGCTTGCAGGCATTTGGATTTGTGCACGATCCGAATGGCTGTATCATGGAACACCTCAAACGAATAGAGATATATCTCATCGACCGATGTCGATGGTTGTTGCATGTGTGCATGCATTCGAGTTTTGATCACACTCGGATTGCTGCACCGTGGAACATCGCAATTGAATATATATTAACGACGTAGTATGCATATCACTATGCATGACGCGTATGTCTTTGTAAGGACATTCGACTTGTGGGTTTTGACCCGAACGGCAGTGTGTTTTAGAAGTGTGGCCATTGCCACTTATATTGTGTGGTATAACCACTGGAAAGTGTGTGGCGTAGTCCACTTTTGAATTGTGTGGCTGGGAAGCCATTTGAGCAGTGTATTTCTTGAACCAAACGTAAGTCGTAGTAGGAATAACGCAGTTTGCATAATTATGGCAGATTAGCCTGGCGTGGTATGCCAAAGGAACATTTTGTTACTAGCAATAGCGTAAGACTAGTATAGATGGATATTGTACAGCTAGCGGCAAGCGTAAGCCTAGTGTAACGGATATTAAACGACTAGCAGTAGACGTAAGCCTAGCAGTTAAGTCTAGTTAGCCTCTGAATTTATGCCAAAGGACATTGGCCGTTAAAAAGGAACTGACCTCTAACCAGGACTCTAGATAGAGATTGTGAACATGTGCTTATGAAATAATGAGAACTCTTACAGATCGTACATGAATGTGATGTGACTTTTGTTCCCATGTAGTTGGTGTATGCTCATGGTATGAAATAACTAATTAAATATTTTGAGTCGTCAAAATCACAGTGTTATCAATTATCGTATTCGCGTTGAGTTAATATGCTATTCATCCTCAACTGATCATGACCAGTGATGATTAATGTCTTAACACGCTGCATCTCACACTGCCAATATAATTAATAAGACAAGAGACTAATACAGGTCAGTCAAGGGTCGAATTTAATATGAAACACATTCAGCACATAATGAATCACAAGGGGTAAAGCAGACATTATCGATACCAACGAACAGTATTACGGAATCCTACAAAAGTGATAAGAACCCGAGGGACTTTGACTCTATAAACTGAATACGACTATAATAACTTGGTCATCCTCAAATACTAGAAGTCATCGAAGCACCCAGGACATACTGGGATCCCGAGAAGCCCGTAACATTCTGGTGTCAGAAAGTGTCTGGATTTCGTGAATACTGGATTCCCCCCTTCAAGTATCGAATAAAGTCAAACTGATGATGAACGTTATGAAGGCAAAATCATTCTTTCAAGCCTAACCGGCAACTGAAATGCGCAGGACAGAAAGTGACGTCACTACATCGATGCCGTCAACTCTAGCAGACAACATTGCTTGAGAATCTGAAATTTTTCTTCCATCAAAGAGACTGATTCACGCAGATAGAACGGTAATCTTCCATTCAAGAACCTAAACCAGTGGAGAATGTATCTCTTGATCAAAGTCATCTGAAGCTGCGACGCAGATCGTTTGAAGAAACTACGTTCGAAGACCGAAGCAAGACTTTCAAACGGTTACCCTGCTGCGAAGGTCAAGGTCTACCATCAATGGACCTCAGCTGTTGAAGACACTTGCTTTAGAATTACATGCATTCATGTATTTCTCAGAGGGACAACTAATCAGATAAGTTCTTGATTTTACTAGAGCGCTTGAACATTATCATAGTGTCCTTGTATTATCTTTGGTCTACAGTTCATCATCACTTGATTTACTTTTTTACTATCATCTGTGTTTCCCCATTCATGTTTTTCGTATATTCGTATATTCGTATTGTTTAATATTGACTGGAATTTTCCCAGGAAAGCTTCAGTGAATGTTAACTTCTATTAGATTTACATGCTTATTTTACTAACTGAGGATCTGACTGATTATATTTTTTCTTTTGAGTCAGGGAATAAATGTTTCTTCAGTTAGTATTATAACCATATTTTGTGTGATTAGCAGTTTCGTCAATTGAGTTACGTCCTCTTTATTTACATAACCTACTTTCAGTACTGTTGACAATCGTTGTCGTGCGTGATCTAAAACTTCTTTGTCTACACGTTTGTCTAAGACGACTTGTCTTGTTATATTTTTGTGATGTAAATTCTTTTCTTTCTTTTACTCATTACTGTTTATAAGTCTTCTTTATTTACTTTATAAGTGTAAAGTGTTGTTGTATAATTGAAAAATCATTTCATTGCCACTCATTTGATTGTTTTCACTGTCTTTCTCATATGTTCTTGTAACTTGTTTGTTATTGATTAATATTCATGTACATATTATATCGAGTTCTATAATCCTGGTGTATATTATAGACTATTGAAGGTACTCAGAAACCTATTATCATGTCTACACTACAGGAATTCATTGATATTGGAAAAAGTTATGGAAAATCAGGGGCGGAACTACAAAGTTTTGCAGATACAAAATATGATGAATATTTATCGCGTCTGGAAAGAATGGAACAGCGCGAAATGACTAAACGAGCTGATGAGCTTAGGAGGTTTGAATTAACCCAAGAAAGGGAAATGAAAGAAAAAGAGATGGCTCAGAAGGAAAAAGAAATATCCATGAAATTGGAATTAGAACGACTGACTTTAGCTCAACAAGAAAAAGACAGAGAGCAGAAAGATAAAGAATTAGCTCAACAAGAAAAAGACAGAGAATTTGAAAAAGAAAAAATGGCTCAACGAGACAAAGAATTAGCTCAACAAGAAAAAGACAGAGAATTTGAGAAGGAAAGAATGGCACAACGAGATAAAGAAATGGAATTAAGGAGAATGGAACTTATGCAACTGGATCAAGCACATAAAAATGCCATGGAACTGCAAACATTAAAACTTCATGCTGAAAACGAAAAAGCTTTTAGAATTAGCTAAAGTGCAGTCTGAACAGACTAAGACTGCGGCTGCTACAAATATTTTTTATCCTAAGTTAAAAAATGCCACATTTTTGACCAGACTCGCGATTGTGTTGACTCTTTCATATCTAGATTCATCATGAAAGTCACAGCTCTGAACATACCCAAAGAAAGATGGAGCAGTCTTTTACTTGATTTTTTGACTGGTGACTCACTTAAATGTTTCATGAGTCTTGATGAGAAGAGCAGAAGCGATTTCGATGTCGTAAAAGAGGTATTACTAAGACGTTTCCAGTTAACTGAGTCTGGATTCAGAGATCGCTTTCATGCTGCTAAACCAAGCAAGGATGCAGATTTTGGTGAATTCATTGCATCTATTAAACATTTCCTTAGCAGATGGATTGATTTGTCAGGTATAAATAAAACATATGAAGGTGTTATAGATCTCATGCTGCGAGATAAAGTTTTATCCGCATGCAGCACTGAATTAGAAGCATTTTTACAGGAAAGACATCCTAATTCTATTGATGAGTATGAAAAACTCGGAAGACAGTATCAAACCGCACATCAGAATAAAGATCTTCATAGATCGACTATTCGAGATCCTATGCCTGTATGCGCGGTACAACATGATCACAGACCTCGATCGAAGAGCTTTGATGGACGTTGTCGTTCAGATTATTATCAATCCGACAGAGGTTTTTATAACTTCCGTCGTCATCGCTCTCCTTCGAATTCATATCGACGAGGTTATAGAGGATATTCACCTCATGATCGTGGGTATCACAGAGGCAGGGATTATGATGGTTCACATCAAAAAGGATACTATAAGCAGAGATCATCTTATGGTAGAGATGCCAGGAAGGATGACTCTACTGATTTTTATTTATAGCATGCAATAAAAGTCAGTCAATAATAACAAAGGTAATGCCAGATCTCCGTTCGAGAGGACAAAAATAAACACAGACATGCAAATCGTTGCAGTGTTAACAACGCAAAAGGTACTGACGATAATGATCATGCGAACGCATGTATGGTAATGAATGATACATGTAATGAGTGTAAGTCGAAAGACAGATTAAAGTATAAAATTACAATTGATTGTGGACATTGTATGCAAAAACTGTCGGCATGTGTAAATGTCGGTTATCTTACATTTCATCCCGGAATATTGGATGGTAAGGTAGTAAGAATTTTACGGGACACAGGGTCTTCAAACCATAGGCATTAAGCACTCGCTTATCGAGCCCTCTGCTTTTACAGGCAAATCAGTTAAGTGTGTCACATTCGGTGGGAATATAGAAACATTCCCTGTGGCACGAGTATACATTGATACTCCTTTTTACACAGGCACTGTCTATGCCTGCGGCTTGAGAGCACCCATAACTGAAACTATAATAGGAAAATACCAGGAGTTAAAGATTGCACTCTGAGGAGATTGCAATGTGGGTTGAATCTCACCCGCAGGTCGCAAATGCTGTTGTAACGAGAGCACAACAGTTAGCTCCGGATATGGCTACACCACCTCTTCCTATACTAGATACAATTATGTCTCATGTTGGCACTGTTTCACCTTCTGTTTTTGCAGAAAAACAGAAGAGTGACCCAACTTTACAAGGATTGTTTAGCCGAGCAGAACAAAAAACTTATTAAATACACAAAGAGGGGCCTAAACAATGGTTCAAAGATAAAGAAATCAATACTCACTAGATATAATTAATGATGATGGCAAAAACAATTATACATCAAGTGATAGTACCTAAAGAATACAGACCATTGGTCTTACAAACAGGTCATGACTCCCCGATGGCAGGGCATATGGGGATCAAAAGAACATTGTTTCGTGTTACGTCACAATTTTATTGGCCTGGGGTTAATAAGGATACAAAGTTATACTGCAAATCATGTACAACATGCCAAGGTATAGCACGTAAGGGCAGGTTCCATACGGCACCCTTACAGATTACGGATGTGCCTGAGAGACCTTTCAAAAAGATAGCAGTAGATATAGTGTGGTCCGTTATCAATTGTTTCAAATAATGGATTTTCGTTATATTTTAACTTGCGTAGATTTTTGCACGCGTTGGCCAGAGGCCTTACCGTTGAAAACCATCACAACTGCATCCGTGTCTGATGCATTATTTTCGATATTTTGTCGAATCGGTTTTCCGGAAGAGATTTTGTCAGATCAAGGATCACAATTTACTTCCAACATTATGAGGGATTTAGAATCCATGCTATCTGTTCACCACTCGTTTTGTAGTGCGTATAGGCCTCAATCAAACGGTGTGTGCGAGCGCTACAACAGCACTCTAAAACAGAATGTTATCTAAGATAACTGAAGAATGCCCCCGTGAATGGGATCGGCTTCTGCCGGCGGCCCATCTTCGCTTTTCGTGAAGTGCCCCACGAGAGCACCGGGGTGGTCTCCGTTCGAATTGGTTTATGGTTCGAATCCTGCGCGGACCAATGATGATACTCAAAGATTTGTTGATTGGAAGTGCGCGTCAATTGATACAACCACTCGAAACAGCTACGAGAGTTAGTGATTGATCTCCGACACAACGAATCATCGATGCGTGACACTTATGCATCCCAGAGTATAAAATCAGAGCCACTCAACGATCACGATTATTACATAATCAAAAGAGATATTAAGATCATTTAAACCAGGGGAAAAAGTTTGGTTGTTGCTACCTCATAACGATAACAAATTACTGATATCATGGCAAGGTCCATTTGATGTTATCAAACAAGTCACAGATGTTGACTACTCAGTGAACGTTAGAGGTAAAATCAAAACCTTTTTTTCCACGTCAACACCATGCTAAAAATTAGCAGTTGAAAGACCACAGGAAATTAATTCCTGTCATTAACTCTATTGATGATTCTTCACATCATACTGCTTCTTTTGCAGTTGTTCATGAAGAAGAACCTACCACTTCGTCTATCCCTTTACAATTCCAAACTACCTTCTTTGCATCATCGGATCTTGGAAAGACGTGACTATTTCTTTCGTCACTATCTTCGTCTCAACAAGATCAAGTTCGGGATCTAATTCTCATTTCTTTTCAATGATGTTCTCACCGACCTTCCAGGTCAGACATCGCTTATATCCCATGATATTACTCTTACTGATTATAAACCTATCAAACTCAGACCCTATCCCATATCTTTACACCACAAAGATAGGGTAGAGAAAGAGCTAAAGGAGATGATACGTTTAGGTGTGATATCTCCTTCGGAATCACCATATGCATTCCCAATGGTGATTGTTAAAAAGAAGGATGATTCTTTACGCATTTGTATTGATTTTAGGCGATTGAACAAAATTACAATCACAGACGGTGAGCCTATGCCACTTTTAGATGATCTTTTGTCAGAATTATCGAATGCTACCTTCTTTAGCAAACTAGATCTCTCTAAAGGCTACTGGCAAATTCCTCTTGCCGAAAATGCCAAACCCTACACAGCTTTCACAACTCCTTTTGGGCTCTACCAATGGAATTATATGTGTTTTGGGTTGGTAAATGCGCCAGCGACGTTTGTGCGCATGATGCGCCGCCTTCTTGGCGATCGTAAAGATGTCATCACGTACATCGATGACATCTGCCTATTTCACGACTCGTGGGAAGACCATATTGATGGTTTAACTTCCCTTCTACATACGTTACGTATGCATGGTTTGACTGTGCGACCTTCAAAGGTCCAAATAGGTCGTCAGGAAAATTTCTTTTCTTGGTCACCGAATAGGTAACCACAAAAACTGTATCCTGACGACAATACA
>JAMPIV010016587.1:0-121864 GCA_024509875.1 Oreohelix idahoensis | reverse complement strand
CATTGGGCCGAGGGGCTGAAAGCCCAGGTGTTGCTGGTTTAAAAAAAAAAAAAAAAAAAAAAAAAAGAAGTCTCACGTCCCTTTATCTTGTAGCTCGCAAGACCATGCCAGAAATGCTAAAAAAATATAAGTTGTTTTTTTTTTAAGACAATTTTATTTATAGAATGTGACTAATGTTGAGTATCAAATTCCACCTTCTAAATGTGTTCTGTTTTGTTACAAATACATTTGAGTTCTGTCTATTATACAGATTGTTTATAATGGTTTGCCTTTTAAATTATTTGACATCTCTCGCACCTCTGGACGGTGAGTTTTTGCAGACCCCAAGGTGGGTGCATTGCCACCCTGGTTAAAGAAGGCACTGCATTTAAACTGATCCTTCCTCTTCTTTATTCTGCCTGGTAAAACCTCGTGGTTATTGAGGGGGGACATTGCTAGTCATTACACACTTTTATGTTTTTTCTTATGTTAGAATTCTGAACACCTTCCAAAAAAGTTCTAAATTCTTCCGATCTTGACTAAGCTGAAACAGACCACGTGTGGGTTTCAAAGCATGTATTCATTCTCTAATTTTTGTTCCTACTCAGTACCAAAACAATATTATAACCTTTTCCGAGTTAACAGGCGTTTTACTTTTATCACACATCTTATAGACTTCTTCAAGGATGACCAATGCCCGTAATGGATGTCGCGTTGTCCAGGCCTTGCGGCGGGAGGGTAGCGTTCCCAGGTTCGGTGGTATTTGAACTAAGTTTATTTAAAACTCAGATTTTATGTTTTATTAATCCTCACTATATTCCTTTACCAAGTATGCTTAAATTTAAAACGTGTTTTGGTAGCGTTGTTGAATAAAAACGTAGAAAAAAACCCTCGACCTCTAAATTTAAACAATATATGAAAAAATTTAAATGGGACAGAGAAAATCTTTGTGTCAAACACAAGAAAGAGCTACGAGCGTAAGTCTCTCTTTAAAATTTAACTGCTGTATATTAAAAGTATTTTTGTTCACTGCATCTATAAGAAGAAAAGAGAGCGCAGTAAGCCATCATCTTATGGTTTCAATATGTCGTTGACGTGTCGTAAAAAGTCTCTCTAGGCCAATTCTGCAAAAAAACCTTATAGTCTCTAAGGCAAAGCTGTCTACATCCTTAAGCAATCGGCAGGGTCGTAGAAATTGCTGTTTTGCTTTCCACCGCCTGTTCACGGCAAAAGAAAGGTTCTGATTATTGGATCTCCTAATCCTCGCCTTTGGGTGAAGTTTCCCTTTAGTAGTGTAGCCGTAAATAAATCAGTATCTTCTTTTTACAGCGAGCTTCATTTCCCACGCTCTCTCAGTTATTCAATTTCTTCGAAAACCTTCATCCCAAACATTTGTGTTTTTTAGAGCATGCATTAATCCTCACCACTTCCAAAAGCGTCTTTTATAAATGTTCAGATTGTGTTACTGTGTACTGTTATTTTTTGTTGCTTGATTGCTTGTGAAAAAGATCGGTTGCGTTGCGTGGAGGGAGGAAATACACCCAAATCAAAATGTAATAAGTCTTTACTAGGACAAAAAGACGAGAATATACCTACGTGGTCGACCCCAAGACGTTTATCAGGGGACGTACGACACAACACAGAAACGGGACAAGAACGTGCGAATTTAGTTTATAAATTCATTGAGAAAAATAAGAGCGAGTACAACCTGTTTAGAGACTCATGGCTGACCGAGTAATGGCATGCCGCCGATACCGGAAGTAGAGAGAAAAATACTAAAGTACGGCAGAAAACGAACAAACACAAAGAAAAATCTCAGTATGGGAAGAAAAGTATCGAAAACGAGAAGAAATGAGGATGATGGGTGAGAGAGAAATATATACTCTCTTATTCTATCTATCTATCTATCTAATCTCTCTATCTTATCTTATCTTATCTATCTTATCTATTCTATCTCTCCTATATCTATCTATCTTTCTATTCTATTCTATCTCATCTATCATCTATCTATCTATTGAAATAAAGGGACCAAAACATTAAAAAAAAAAGGGAAAGAGAGAGAGAGAGAGAGAGAGAGAGAGAGAGAGAGAGAGAGAGAATGACAAAAATATGATAATAAAAATAAAAAGATTAAAAAAATAAATAAAAGAGGAAACCAGTGCTGATGAGGACAGAGGTCAGGTATGAGGACATAGGTTAAGGTATGAGGACAAAGGGTCAGGTATTGAGAACAGAGGTCAGGTATGAGGACAGAGGTCAGGTATGAGGACAGAGGTCAGGTATGAGGACAGAGGTCAGGTATGAGGAAAAGAAAGGGCGATAGAACCCTCAGCAATGGACATTACGGGACTGAGTAAAGAGAAACACGCCTCAAATAAATTAGTGCTAGGTGTTGTAACCATTAGGTTTAATGCAACCCATAAGGTGGATGAGGCTTTGTTCAAGACAGAGAACGGCTGTTGACATCCAAGGAAGGATTCTGATTGATGTGTTGTGACAAGATGACAGTAGCACCATCTGATTAGGGTCATTGAAATGGATGGTGTGTGGAGGCCATCCGAGAGGTGCTGCGAAATCAGTCCCTAAGTCGTGTACCCAATTTGGTCCATTGTGTACGATATTCTCTATACTTGCTGATAGGAAAGTTATATTAGTGATTGCGTCTTTACTTAAACTGTCTGGGTCGTCCACGTTTCCTATTAAACCATAGTTGTCTGAGATGTCCAGAAGAATGACCCTCGGCCAAATAATGCATTTTTTTTTTTTTTTAGGTGCAAAATTGTCTGAGCATCCTTTCACGATGTACTGTTCACAGCAAGGCGATGGCGCCGTTTGGTTGGTAAATAGGTTCGATTCCCGGTAAAAGCCCATCACTTATATTTTTCGTTTCTGTTGTCTAGTGTCATCATTTATGTCCAACAAGTACCTGTTAATTACCCTTTATTTATTCATTTACTGTTCACAGGGGGACTCAAAGGTTTTCTCCATTATTTATTTACGATATTCTGCAAACGTTTGCATAAAATTGATACATAAGTGACGTTGCGCGACTCGCATGTAAAGCCAATTAGTAATAGTTTTACGTGGCTTTAGGACATGGCAGTTTACGTGTTTTTGGTTGACGTATTGGCACTCATTGTACTCGTGTTCGTTTACATTGCTGGTGTCCAAGTGACGGTTTTCAGTCACGTCTATAGGTCACCAAGGGTGGGGCTTACTGAACACTTGCGGTGTCACTAGAATCCGGCTTGCAGAAAATGTAAGTTAGCGATAGGATATCCTAATAGCAGCGATGTTGGGGTGATAGGTCATAATTAACTTGACTAATCGGATGCAAACAGTCGGTTTGGCCTTGGAACAAAGCCTCGTCGACCTTATGGGTTACCACAAAAACCAACGCTTTTGATCACCCAGCATTCTTTTAAAAAATCTGTTGCGTTTCTTTCTACTCTCGTCGCATTTCCTACAGCTGAACTATCACCCTTTATTTTCCTCATGATTGGCCTCTCTTTTCTCACCAGAACTTGTTTTCTCTTGTATTCGTGTTTTTTATTTTTAAGTCCGTTTATTATTTTTATTTACATATTACTCTCTCTCTCTCTCTCTCTCTCTCTCTCTCTCTCTCTCTCTCTCTCTCTCTCTCTCTCTCTCTTCTCTCTCTCTCTCTCTCTCTATTTTCCTTTTTTGTGGGGGTTTTTTTGTGTCTGAAATTTATTTTCTTCTGTTTTTAAAAAAACTATATTAAATAAATGTATATATAATTTGTTCACTTTCCACATTACTTTTTGCTGTCTCGTTCTATACTTTTTGTTGTCTCGTTCTATACTTTTTGTTGTCTCGTTCTATGCTTTTTTGTTGACTCGTTCTATACTTTTTGTTGTCTCGTTCTATACTTTTTGTTGTCTCGTTCTATACTTTTTGTTATCTCGTTCTATACTTTTTGTTGTCTCGTTCTATACTTTTTGTTGTCTCGTTCTATACTTTTTGTTGTCTCGTTCTATACTTTTCTATTATTTAGTTTTTCTTTTTTCCTGGGGATTCCAGAACGAGAACTGCCTGGTAATGCTATCTTCAGGTTTTCTCAATCCATCTTCAGCGTCTTCTTCTCATCTTGTGTTCTTCAGGCACTTGTCTGGTTCTTGTCATCAGTTCCACATTAGGGATCTTATCATTCCACTTCAGTCCTATTCATTACAAGCACACATTTATGAAAGTCTGTGTCACATAATGATTGGGTCGATCTCTTTTCCTCTACGGTAGTATTTAGTTACAGTTTTTGGTTGTACTAAATTACTTGCATTTCCGCGATCGGCACTTTTCTTTTCATTCTATCAAGCAGATATTTTGTACTTTCAAATAATCTTACACTCCTCTCAGTGATACGTCGTCGTGTCTGTTTGTTTACCGGTTCATCCCTGCTGGAAAATGAGACGGATGAGATAATATTAACCGACAATCATGTCGGCTACGGATTAGCAATAAAATTGTTCAGCGACTTTGATTATTATGCTGATAAGTCTGATGTGCCTTCCTCGGCCAGATGAGTAAACGAAGAATTTTGTATTCGCAAGCGACTGGTAGTTAGATGACTTGCCTGCGCGACACATTTCTGGACAGACAAGAATGACATAATCGTTTCCGGTACACCTTGTTACGAAGACATTACTTTATATGAAAGTAATATGAAGTTATTTGTAAACATTGCCGAGAGAGGATCGGATGTTTTCATTCCATATTTGGGAGACATGACCTCTGCAGTAACGCGCAGTAATTTCCATGAGGAAATAATTTGATTTACCCCACAAAACACGCATGTTCGAAACGATTGGCAGACATTTGGAATGAAGGCACACCAACCCTTTCGATTTCAGCCCTGCTTAACATCGTAACAAACAAATGCGGGGGAAGACAGGCAATATAACCTGACACTTCAGCCAGAGTAGAACACTGTGAAAATTCACTCGCACCAAGAAGACAACCAAACTTTGCCAGAGTTAATACTAAGATCAGCTTTCATTTATCAAACCGGACTTGTTTGGAATTCTTGAGGACTTAAGAGCCCAGGAAAACACTACTACAAGGAAAACCAGAATCCAAAGGAATCTGAACACCAGTCAAAGTGGGAACTTATTGCTAAAGTAACAACACCCTAAACCAAGTGCAAGAGGCCTCTACAAGTGCCTTTTTTCTCTGAGCCAGCAGTCTGTTAGCCTAAAGGTTGGCGTAAGTTCAATTATATTTTTTTCATTATTAACATGTGAACTAATACGTATATATTGACATGTTGTAGTGAAATTGACCGAGATACAACGGTAAAATACTCCAAAGATAACATTTAAGGATAAAAAACATAATGCGTAAGCTGCTGATGTACATGATCGCCTAGACCGCGGGTCATCATCCTCTATAAATTTTGCCTTGCTAGACAGGAGGGGAACGGAGGATCAAAAAGGAAAAAATATGACTGGAAAGATTGCGTAGCAAGGCTAAGGAGACGCAATTGGGGGGGATGGAGGAAAGTAAAAAATTCACGTCCCCCAAATTGACACGAGGTACGGAATGGACGCTTTTGCGATACTAAGATTTTGATTTGAATTGAGCGGCAGAACGCGGATGGTAGGAAAATTACAAAAATTTAAAAAGTAATTTTTCTTAATATTAATGTTAGGAATATAAAAATTAGCTGGCCGGATGGCCTATTCTGAGCAGTGAACTAATATGTTCTTAAATTTACAAACGGATAGATAATATTGAAGATAATGACAAAAGACAGTGTAGTTTACATCATCGACAGACTGCCTTGAATAAAAAGTGTCGTTATTTGCACACAAAAACACGACCTTGGGAACAGGTGTTCAAAGTTACTTATTATGGAGGAGAGGGTTTTTGAGCGGTAGCTGTGTCTAAATATAACTTTTTACGACAAAATTTTAAGGGGAGAGAAAGGTTGCTTCAAAAATCAAGCACATTTTTTTAGAAACACAAGTAGAGACGGACAGACTAACAGATAACCATCCATACTTGACTGAAGCATGACTGAAATGACTTTAGTGTAGAAATTTGAAATTTAAAGTACAACTAGGCAGTGATTGGCCACAGACAATCATATCATTAGCGCTCAGACGCGAAAGTGGGGTCATTCTTCAATAATTGTTCAGTGTTAGACACAGATTTTAAAGTGTGGTGTTTTCCCATATGAAAGACAGTGAATAAATTTAGGGACGCCATACTATAGCCAGCAGCTCAGCTGAGTTTTGCTAGCAATTCTGTGTTATGTATTCATAATCTGGTAAGATTGAAATTATTTCTTTATATATTTTGAATATTGTTTCATGTTCGAGTGATTTGATACTGCCATATCAAAATCTAGCCTTACAAACAAGTAGGGAGTTGCTCTAGACCCCCCGCCCAAGTCAGGGTCTAGGGACCAACAAGGTACATAAACTACAGCAAGGATTATGCAAGATATATCAAGCGTTGAAACAGATTACCTATCTTCTTTTAGGGCCGACAACTAATAAATATTTTTCAGAATCTATAGTCTGGGAGGATCTATCTGATGTAAACCCACCATGGTAACTGTGCTGTTTGGTCAGAGAGATCTGACCTGTCTGTATGATGTGGTTGTTGTGTCAGTGTGGTGTCCAGACGTGGGTATAGAATAGATTTTGACACATAGCCCATACTTTGATTGCAGAGCTGTGAGTTTCTATCGACAACAAAGCAGAGTCTATTCGGTGGGTGACTTTACTCGAGTGTATCTGTGCAGTTCTTGTGACAGAGACCACCATTATTGTCCGCCAGCACGGAGAGGTGGGACCGCAAGTTTTCAGCACCAGAGCTACAAAAAGATGAGTGAGCCTCTGGTCTGCTGGACATTCACCAACTATTGGTAGTGACTAATATCCCCATAAAAATTCCCACCTTTTTCTGGACACTGTGTAGTCAATATAGACAGGTGTGATGAGGCCACCCCAACAGCACAAACAGTAACTATCCTCCCAAAGAGATGACTACTCGAACATTTTAATAAAACTAACTAGTCTAGTACTTAAATATGTACACTCTTGAATTTATTATGTAACATTCCATGCATACTTTTCATAAATTTTAAATCCTTCTTTTAAAACAAGTTCTGGTCACATAAAACTTGATCCAGAACCAATAAATGTAATATAATTATATCAAAAATTTTATACACGTGAGTTAGTTCAGTGTATTTTAACACTTGTTAATCTTATTAGTCTTCTTAAATATCTGTGGGTGTATTTATAACTAACACACCACATTACACATCATTACCCTAGACACTTTACGTAGCCACATTCATTAAGAAAAAAAAATTAAGTGTGAGGTCGTAGTGGTAGCAAGAAAGGCCTTCTGACAATTCTCAACTACATTTTATCTCAGGAGCCTTCACAGCTGGCCTCATACAATGTACATGTAGTAATAACACCATCATACAATACCATCAACACCACTACATAAATTGGGGTCTTGTCCAGGGATAATTAGCCAATATTAATATTAAGATCTCCTGGTGGGAGAAATAAAAGTAGGGAAATAAATTGTAAAATTTCCTTTAAAATTAAAAGTGTCCCTGCAGATAAAAGTTGGTGAATCTTCACAGCCAGTAATAATTAAGTAGTTAACTGGTTAGTTAGATAATAGTCATAAGAATTACTTAGTGTATTTACTGGTTAGAGATTTAGCTTGTATATTATTATATTGTCTGAAAAGTATGGCTGAGCTAGCAAAGTTCCGATCAGCTGCTGTGCTCACGGCGAAGGAGATGGGAATGGATGGTCAAATTTTAATTCAATACGTAACGGCTGAATGTGATAAATATATTGAACGGGAAGAAAGGAGGTTAGCTGAAGAGAAGAGGTTAGAGGCTGATAGAGACATTAAGAGGCTGCAGATTGAGGCAGAAGAAAAACGACAGCAAAGGGAGGCAGAAGATAAAAAGGCCGAAAGGGAGGCAGAAGATAAAAAGGCCGAAAGGGAGGCAGAGGAAAAAAGGTTGACTGCCGAAAGGGAGGCTGAAGATAGAAGGTTGCAGAGGGAGCACGAATTACGACTAAGGGAGCTGGAATTACAAGGCCCGGCCCCTGAAAATGGTGCCAGCCCTTTTGCCTCAGATGCTACGCCCAGTATGGGAGCCTCAAACTCAGCTATGGGGTTTCATTTAGACCATTTTGTTGAGAAAGACGATGACATAGAGGGGTACCTGGGACGTTTTGAGTTATTAGCTACTACATATGGGTTAGAGAGAGAGAGGTGGAGTTTAAAGCTATCACAGGGATTGAGGGGTGCTTCTTATGAAGTATTTGCCAAAATGAACAGGGAAGACCAAGACAATTATGACATGTTAAAGCAGGCTTTGTTATTAAGGTACGAGAAGAATGGTGAATTTTATCGTAAGAGATTTAGAAATGCCAAACTGTTGTCTGGGGAGACATACCACCAATTCTCTGCCAGACTAGAAACCTATTTGGAGAAATGGACGGCTCTGGGGAAGACCCAAGATCTTAAAGAAATGATCATGATTGAGCAATTGAGAGAGTCCATGGCTCCAGACATGAGAAAATTTCTCATGGAACAAGGTGCAGAGAAGTTGGGGGAAATTTTAAATGTTGCTGAGAGGTATCAGGCAGCTCAGGCAGAGGTAAGTGGTGCTAAGAAGAAGCACATAGACAATTTTAAAGCTCCACAGCAATTTAATAAATTTGATAATAGAGAGCAGGGAAATAAGGGTAGGACAAATTTTGAGCGGCAAAGAAATGACTATCGCGACAGAAACTCACAGTTCAATGACCAAAAGTTCAATGAAAGAAAACCGTTGAACCAAGGAAAAAGATGGTGCAAATGGTGCAAGAAGGATAACCATAACACCGAATTTTGTAGAAGGAAACCTTCAAACATTGCTGCAATGAAGTCGGGGACGCAAAGAGTAAAGGTTAATCCTAAGGGACAACAGGAACCTTATCACCCCCCAGTTTGTGAGGATGTTATTTGTAATGGGGTCACCATAAGGTGCCTTTATGATACAGGTTTGGATTATGATTCAGTTGTGAAGTCTAGCCTAGTGGACCCAAGTCAGTATACCACAGAAACAGTGGAAATACAAGGGGCGACTAAGGACATACCACTCATGACACTTCCCATCGCAAGGATAACGGTGAAAACTCGCTATGTGGAAGGAGAAATCAGAGCAGCAGTGATAGATGAACCAATCTACCCTCTGATATTGGGGTGTAGATACGTCTTCTTGGGGAATCCCGAGAAACCTGTGATCATGGCGACAGTGCAGACCAGGTCACAGAAGAAGGAGGAAGAAGGTGAACCTATAAATGCTCATCCAGAGGAGATGAGGAAGGCGCAGGCTGAGGATAGGACACTCCAGCCATGTTTTAAAAAATTACCCAAATGCCACACACCTCCGAGCAAGGGGGAATATTTCATGAAGAACAAACTCTTATACAGGAAGGCCGGAACTGGAACAAATGGTCACAACCAGCTGGTTCTTCCCACTTCATATAGAGATAAAGTGATGGAACTCGGGCATGCGATTCCCTTCAGTGGTCACATGGGGATCAGCGCCACAGGACAGCGTATAGCTTGTCATTACTTCTGGCCAGGGATAACGGAGGATATAAAAAGATATGTCAAATCCTGCCCAGAATGTCAAAGGGTAGCTCCAAAGCACTGGACTGCTCCTGCAACTCTAGGGGAAATGCCCATAGTGGGAACACCTTTTGAGAGGGTTGCAGTGGATATTGTAGGACCTCTCACTCGGACCAAGAGGAGGAACAGTTACATCCTTACTCTGGTGGACACTTGTTCTATGTGGGGAGAGGCGGTAGCCCTGCCATCAATTGATTCAAAACATGTAGCAGAGGCACTACTTACAATATTTACCCGATTAGGATTCCCGCATCAAATCTTGACGGATAATGGATCTCAGTTCAAGGGGAAACTAACGGAAGAAGTTTTTAAGCTATTTCAAGCCAGGCACTTTCATTGTAGTCCGTACCATCCACAAGGGAACGGCCAGGTAGAGAGGTTCAACGGGACTCTCATTTCTATCCTGAGAAAGCTGGCACACGAAAAACCGGATCTGTGGGATCAATTCCTGCCCGCCGCATTGTTTGCGTACCGGGAGGTACCACATAGTTCAACCGGGATGGCTCCCGCAACTCTGCTATTTGGGAGGCCAATAAAAGGGCCTTTAGAAGCTCTATTAAGGACCTGGACAGATGAGAAGGCGGAAGAGACTGTTACCTCATCGTATCAATACGTGAACGAACTGACCACTCGTTTGAAAGCTGGATGGAAACTGGCAAATGATAATTTGAAACAAGCCAGGAAGAAACATGCAGCATATTTTAATAGGAAGGCAAAGGACAGGGAACTGGCAGTCGGAGAGAAGGTGCTGCTTTTACTACCCGGAAGCCAGAATAAATTACAAATTGGTTGGCAAGGTCCATATACGGTTCTAGAGAAGGTGTCTAGAACAAACTATAAAATTGACAAAAAGGGGAAGGAAAAAGTTTATCATGTAAACCTGTTAAAGAAGTATCTGGACAGACCACTCCAGGAAAGCACCCCCTTATTGACCTTAGCTATTGCAACCCAGATGCAAAAGGAACCACTCACCTCACATGAATACCCATTACATCCTTGTGAAACCGCAGCACAGGTAAAAGTCAGTAAGCACCTGACTAAAAATCAGAGGGAGAGAGTTCAACAAGTTCTGGAGGAACATACAGATGTATTAACAGATAAACCAGGCCATACAAATTTGCTACAGTATGACATGAAACTGGTAGACTCAAACCCAATCTGTATGAGAGCCTATTCTATTCCGTTCGCGAAGGAGAAGGCATTAAAGGAAGAAATAGATTATTTATTGAAGGAGGGGATTATTTCGCACAGTGAATCATCTTTTAGTTCTAGTGTCGTTTTGTTGAGGAAACCGTCTGGGGAACACAGACTGTGCATAGATTACAGGAAACTGAATGCTGTCACAGAAGGACAAGTGGATCCATTACCAGACACAAAACAGTTATTTGCCAGACTGAACAAGGCAAAATACTTTTCAAAAGTGGATCTTAGTAAAGGCTATTACCAGATCCCAGTGAAGCCTGAAGTGAGACCTTATTTGGCTTTTAGCACTTCGGATGGACATTATGAATTCAATATGCTACCATTCGGACTGAAAAATGCTCCGAGTGTGTTTTCAAGGATGATGCGAAAATTGTTGGACCCCCTGAATAACCCATGTATCACAAATTTCATGGATGATATACTCGTCGCCACAGAGACATTTGAAGAACACATTGAAGCTCTGGAGATGTTGTTTGATAGACTTCGGGAGGCGAACTTAACTGCTAGGCCAACAAAATGTTGTATTGGATGCAAAGAGTTGGAATTCTTGGGGCACACTGTATATCAGGGTAATATGACCCCTGATCCTAAGAACTTGGAAAAACTGCAGAGAGCACCTAGGCCGCAAACCAAAAAGGACGTGCGATCATTCGTGTCGTTATGCGGATTTTATCAGAAATACATCAAAAATTTTAACGCCATTTGTGCTCCTCTGACTGATCTGACTCGCAAGGGACTTCCAGATAAAATTATTTGGACTGCACAATGTGAATTAGCGTTCCAAGAGTTAAAGGAAAAACTCACTAGCAAGCCTATTCTCAAACTGCCTGATTTGACACAGGACTTTGTCTTAAGAACCGATGCCAGTAATGTAGGACTTGGAGGGGCTTTGTTGCAAAGATCATCTTCACCTGATGGGGAACTGAAACCAGTCGCTTATGCAAGCCGCAAATTGAATAAGGCGGAACAAGGATACTCCACAAGCGAAAAAGAATGTTTAGCATTAATCTGGGCAATAAAGAAGTTTCAAATCTATCTGTATGGTAGGACTTTTGTGGTGGAGACGGATCATCAGCCTCTCGTGTTCTTGTCTCAGGCTAAGCATGAAAACGCAAGATTGCTGAGGTGGTCTTTATTGCTTCAACCTTATCAGTTCAGTATCCAATATATCCCAGGCAAATTGAATGTCGGTGCAGATTTCCTCAGTCGGCACCCCTGTGATCAAAATTAGAGTAGTGGCAGACGTGAGGAGTAATTTTACCTATGTGTATCGCTGGTTTTGGAACTTGCCATAGGCATGTTTTCAAGTGGGGAGATGTGTAGTGAAATTGACCGAGATACAACGGTAAAATACTCCAAAGATAACATTTAAGGATAAAAAACATAATGCGTAAGCTGCTGATGTACATGATCGCCTAGACCGCGGGTCATCATCCTCTATAAATTTTGCCTTGCTAGACAGGAGGGGAACGGAGGATCAAAAAGGAAAAAATATGACTGGAAAGATTGCGTAGCAAGGCTAAGGAGACGCAATTGGGGGGGATGGAGGAAAGTAAAAAATTCACGTCCCCCAAATTGACACGAGGTACGGAATGGACGCTTTTGCGATACTAAGATTTTGATTTGAATTGAGCGGCAGAACGCGGATGGTAGGAAAATTACAAAAATTTAAAAAGTAATTTTTCTTAATATTAATGTTAGGAATATAAAAATTAGCTGGCCGGATGGCCTATTCTGAGCAGTGAACTAATATGTTCTTAAATTTACAAACGGATAGATAATATTGAAGATAATGACAAAAGACAGTGTAGTTTACATCATCGACAGACTGCCTTGAATAAAAAGTGTCGTTATTTGCACACAAAAACACGACCTTGGGAACAGGTGTTCAAAGTTACTTATTATGGAGGAGAGGGTTTTTGAGCGGTAGCTGTGTCTAAATATAACTTTTTACGACAAAATTTTAAGGGGAGAGAAAGGTTGCTTCAAAAATCAAGCACATTTTTTTTAGAAACACAAGTAGAGACGGACAGACTAACAGATAACCATCCATACTTGACTGAAGCATGACTGAAATGACTTTAGTGTAGAAATTTGAAATTTAAAGTACAACTAGGCAGTGATTGGCCACAGACAATCATATCATTAGCGCTCAGACGCGAAAGTGGGGTCATTCTTCAATAATTGTTCAGTGTTAGACACAGATTTTAAAGTGTGGTGTTTTCCCATATGAAAGACAGTGAATAAATTTAGGGACGCCATACTATAGCCAGCAGCTCAGCTGAGTTTTGCTAGCAATTCTGTGTTATGTATTCATAATCTGGTAAGATTGAAATTATTTCTTTATATATTTTGAATATTGTTTCATGTTCGAGTGATTTGATACTGCCATATCAAAATCTAGCCTTACAAACAAGTAGGGAGTTGCTCTAGACCCCCCGCCCAAGTCAGGGTCTAGGGACCAACAAGGTACATAAACTACAGCAAGGATTATGCAAGATATATCAAGCGTTGAAACAGATTACCTATCTTCTTTTAGGGCCGACAACTAATAAATATTTTTCAGAATCTATAGTCTGGGAGGATCTATCTGATGTAAACCCACCATGGTAACTGTGCTGTTTGGTCAGAGAGATCTGACCTGTCTGTATGATGTGGTTGTTGTGTCAGTGTGGTGTCCAGACGTGGGTATAGAATAGATTTTGACACATAGCCCATACTTTGATTGCAGAGCTGTGAGTTTCTATCGACAACAAAGCAGAGTCTATTCGGTGGGTGACTTTACTCGAGTGTATCTGTGCAGTTCTTGTGACAGAGACCACCATTATTGTCCGCCAGCACGGAGAGGTGGGACCGCAAGTTTTCAGCACCAGAGCTACAAAAAGATGAGTGAGCCTCTGGTCTGCTGGACATTCACCAACTATTGGTAGTGACTAATATCCCCATAAAAATTCCCACCTTTTTCTGGACACTGTGTAGTCAATATAGACAGGTGTGATGAGGCCACCCCAACAGCACAAACAGTAACTATCCTCCCAAAGAGATGACTACTCGAACATTTTAATAAAACTAACTAGTCTAGTACTTAAATATGTACACTCTTGAATTTATTATGTAACATTCCATGCATACTTTTCATAAATTTTAAATCCTTCTTTTAAAACAAGTTCTGGTCACATAAAACTTGATCCAGAACCAATAAATGTAATATAATTATATCAAAAATTTTATACACGTGAGTTAGTTCAGTGTATTTTAACACTTGTTAATCTTATTAGTCTTCTTAAATATCTGTGGGTGTATTTATAACTAACACACCACATTACACATCATTACCCTAGACACTTTACGTAGCCACATTCATTAAGAAAAAAAAATTAAGTGTGAGGTCGTAGTGGTAGCAAGAAAGGCCTTCTGACAATTCTCAACTACATTTTATCTCAGGAGCCTTCACAGCTGGCCTCATACAATGTACATGTAGTAATAACACCATCATACAATACCATCAACACCACTACACATGTGAATATTAATATGTGAAAATTGCTAGTGGATGTCCCAGTCATCTGAGGCTGGCAACCTCGGCATATATAATGATGGGTATAAGTGGCCTACAGGCGCTCACTTGGGTTCCTGAGGGTAAGAGGAAAAAAGGAAGACCAAAAGAAACACTCAGAAGAACAATAATAAGAGAAGGAAGAACGTTGGGCCTAAATAATGTGCAAGAGCTAAGAGGAGTGGCGTCACAACGAACAATCTGGAGAGCACTGGTTTCTGCCTTATGCGCCGTGTTTGGTGCTTAAAGAATTTATTATTATTATTATTATAAGTGGCCTGAAGTCGACGCTAGACACCATCATCAGGCGGGTCTTAGAGACGCGGGACCAGCTTTGCTGTTACTTCCTGATTTTACTTGGAACGTGCTGCAACTCTTAATCTTGACCAGGAACATGAGCAGTCCAGTCACCTATCTGCGAAGAACCAAAACACCAGCGGGGGCCTAAACCTCATTGGCAGCTAAGTAGTCAAATAAAAGCTGCCAAGTGAAACTTACCTTATATAATTCCCCAGTAACATCATATGATGATTGTAGTAAAGTACTCCGTGTAACACCCCGCTCAAATTTTGCCGATTCAAAAATCTAGTTAACGTAAATTTCCAACCTATAACACTACTACTGTGTTTGAAATTTGTCAAGAGCAAGGTCAAACCTACCGCTAAAAATTGGACAAAATAGTTTGAATTTTCTTCTACCTCGTTAAAAATCTACAAATAATTTCCATGTTTGACCTTGGTCTGAAGGCCACAGTCAAATTTACCGCTTGAAAATTAACTACCGTACTCCTAAAATCTATTAATAGCTACAGTATTTGAAATCGTCTCAAGGCCATCGTAAAATCAAACCGAAAACATTTAAATAAAGGTTTGAAATTTCTAACACCAAGTTAAAAAGGTTACTACCCCAAACACACACGCACACGCTCGACCCTTCCCAATATTTATGACGAAAGCTGTAAAGCTTGGCCACGAACCAAACTTGTTGCCTCGTTTTATAGGGGAGGGAGAAGGTGGATTACAATGGAAATCAAGCCTAACTTATGCGTTTGAAAAGAAACTTTATAATTTATTTCTTTATAAATAACAGGGATGTCTTGAAGGGTGGCAATAATATTGGTTAATATATATTATAACATTTTCCCTTATAATAAATTATCTGGCCTTAGACAATTATTTTATTAATATTTTAGTTCAGTGAAAAGAGCACTTTAAATTAGGAAAAAAATACCAAGATGAAAACGGGGATAAATGGGTAAAGGAAACCTATATAGGAAGATAGAGGACAGTTGTCCTTTTAATAATCACTTTTAATATTAAATATCGACCCATTAATAACAAAGAAATGGTACTGTATAAATAAAAATTGAGACAGACGAACAAACACACTTATCTACTGCTCAATTTGGTTGCGTGAGAAAAAGTTAGAAATTTCTTGACACGCGTTCTGATTGGTTAAGGCGTAGAGTATCTTGGGGCAATAAAATTAACATTTCGCTGGTAACAACCGGCATTTGAAATTAAAACTATCTAAAGCTGACATCAGCGGGAGAGCCTGTGTGACCAAAACTTTCACTGTCTAGACACTAAAAGCAGTGGTAGAACCCATTAACTGCCAAAGTCAAGCTTATGATATGTGATATTCTTACTTGAGGGTAAGGCACAATAAGTAATTGTATTGCTTTAATTAACATGCAGGCCACATTTGTGTTACGATAGCCAAAATAGGAATGCAGTCTTTCGGAGTGAAAGAAAGGCATAAAATATTTGCTAGTGGCTTACAAATTTTGCGCATGCCAATGCAGTAACCCAGAAGGGATATGGGCTTGTGCAGTGCCATAAATGTTTAAATATTATGTAAAATCATGTAGAGAATGTTAGAAAGAATTTATCCACAGGTTTCAGTGCTAGAGTAAGCACACCCCTATCTATTGTATGAACGAAAAACCCTGTATAAGATGTTGTAAGAGATATTAAGGGATCACAAGCTATGTATTGTACACCCCTATCTATTGTATGGAAGAGACTTCTTGGAGGAAGAAACAAGAGCTATGTACTATCACTGAAGAAGAATGTTTACACAGCAGTGGTGTTAAACAATGGAAGATACAGATTGGTGCAATGATCAGCACACATAGCTGATCAGGGTGAGTTGTCACCGTGTTTGTGTGTGGAATTAGATATTAGATGAGATCTATATGGGGAGGGCATTTTCCTCTCATTACAGGTCATATACCAGCATACCTATTTGTGGCAGGAAACCGGGTGAGGGAAGAAAGTTTGGGAGGAACGCTCAGCCTTGTTGCCGCAGCTACCCCATTTCTTCAGCTCTAAAGCCAGTTGTATGCATATGAGAACCCAAGGGCCAACAGTTGTCACCAGTTTATAGGTTAAGTCCGTTAGACCGGCACTGCGAGTGTAACATCAAATATTCCACCACAACCATAAGAATAAGAATAAATAATAAACTCTCCTTGAGATGATGACAAAGACAATCTGTCCAACATATGAACAGTGATACGTACAAGCAGATAGACAGATCAGTGGGTGGAATTCTTATAGTGATCTTTATTCCTAGAAACAAGATACTTGGACAGAGTTCCAGTTATTTATTTTCAATAGTGTATATAAACAAATTTATTGAGTTTGACAATCCCTGTCCCAGAAAATTGAGGTAAAGGGAGAATAAATTGTAAAAAAAATAATTACCTAAACTTTAACAAAAGTCTTACTCACTTTAATATTATTGAGTTACATTTCTGTTTACGATTTATTTCGTCCTTATATTAAATACATTACCCTAGACACACTCAGCCACACAACATCACAGAGCCTATTTTACACAGAGTGAGATCTGAGAGGTGGCGGATAGGGACTCTGAGAATCATCATCATCAACAATTAGACTCAGGGAACTTACACAGCTTGACCTCACTCTGTTAACCCTTAATTAATAACACCATTAACCTCATTTACCACATAGATGACCAATTTTTTTTTTTAAAACGAATATTCAATTTTTAATAACTGTTAAACCTAAGTGATTATTAAATTTGTTATTTAAATCCAAATTTAAAGTTGATTTAATCATTTTGAATGTGTTGTATCCGTATGCCTCAGACAATTTCTTAAATACACACAATCAGAGCTACCAAATAATAATAAGAGGAAATTCGCTGAATTAACTTTGCTGGGGGCTTGAACGAGCTATTATAAAATTACATAATCCTTGCCACAAGTTGTCGGCAGATCCTAGAGTTAACGTGCTCAGCCAATGCAGCATTGTTCTCGCTTTTCTGAATATCTTGTGAAACTAACTTGAGGTAGAAGCATCATTATCCTTCTAAGTACAACTCTGCCAAGAGTAATCGTGTGCAAAGATAGACACCTTTGAAGACCCACATCAGCTACTCTTGATTTTTGGCCACTGTTGGACCACTATTGCAGAGCTAAGAGGAGGCAATCCGTGACATTGCAGAGCTAAGGGTAGGCAAACCGTGACAGTCTGTAGCGTTTTGATTGTTACTTTTATTGTTTTTCGTGTTCTTTACTTACTGACATAGTCGTTCCTCTTCTACCGTGAGGTGTAGAGGTTTGTAAGTTAGAGCGCTATACTATTCTATCGGCTGTCTTCCTCCTGGCTTGGTTCCATTCTAGTTCTCGGTCCTTCAGAGATTGTCTAATGTTGTCCTCCCAGCGGACTTTGCGTCGTCCTGGAAGTCTGGATCCCTGGCACTTAGTTTCCCATGCTTGCCGTGGTGGCCGATCTTCTCCATTCTGTAGACATACCCAAACCATCTCAGTTGAGACTGTTCTACTTGGGTCTGCAGGGGTTGGGCTTTTACACCTTGACGCATCGTCTGGTTGCGGACCGTGTCCCTTCTTGTTACTTCAACCACGTTCCTCAGATACCTCATTTCTGAGGTTTGGATCTGGCTTTTGTGGGTTGTAGTCATTGCCCATGACTCGCATCCATACGTCAAGACTAGGACATAAATGGAGCGGTATACAGCCATCTTCGTCTTCTTACCAACTTCTCTTTTGCCGAGGAATCCTCGATTTTTGGCTTGAAAAAGTCTCCCAGCTGCTGATCTTTGGGTAGCCAACTCTTCTTTGATGCCTCCCTTCCGGTCTATGACAGCTCGAATGTATTTAAAGGGATCGACCTGCTCCAGGACCTGTTCTCCCAGCTTAATCTGATGTCTTCTTTCCTCTCGTGATATCACCACGATATCTCCTTACATGCTTTGATGACATCGTCCATGAGAAGTATGAAAAGATAAGGTGACAGGATATCACCTTGTCTTACACCAGTGGTGGTCCTGCATTCTTCTGACTTACGGTTCACATAATTTCTGCAAGACTTATAAAAGCTCTGTATAGCATGAATCTGAGGTTTTGGAATGTTCTTCCTTGCCAAAACAGTCCCAGAGTTTGTTCCAGGGAACCTTGTCAAATGCCTTTTCCAGATCTAAGAAGCAAAGATGGATCTCACTCTTTTACTCAAGAGCCTCTTCACTCAACTGTCTGAGTGTGAAGATTAGGTCTTGAGTACTTCGATTAGCTCGGAAGCCACACTGGACCTCATCCGTTTGTGGCTCAGCTAGGCGTCTGAGTCTCTGATCCAGTATTCTAGATTTAACCAGTGACACTGAGAATGGATATGCCTCTATGGTTTCCACATTGTCGGTTGTCGCCCTTTTTGAAAATCGATGTTATGATGGCAATCTCCCAACCTTTGGTATGGTCTTGTTGCACCAAGCTGCCTGTAGGACCTTTAAGAGTAATAGGTCGCCTGCTGTTCCCATGTACTTAACCATTTCTGGTGTTATGCCATCATGTCCTGCTGTTTTGCCCATCATGATTTTTTCCAGTGCTGCCTTCAGTTCTTCCATCTTTATGTCATCTTTATCACTATTGGTTTCCCCTTCTGTGTCAGTGGTTATCATTTCTGATGCTTGACCTTGCTCACCATCCACGAGCTCTGAAAAATATTACTTCCATTTTCCCATTACATCTTTTGGGGCAGTAAGCTATTTGCCTTGCTTGTCCTTTATAAGTTTAAGAGGGCACTGTTTTTCCTTCTTTAGGGTCTTATAGAACAATTTCTGGTTTTATTGCGCATCGTTTTCTATCTGTTCTCCAAATTCTTCCCATGACTTCTGTTTTGCTGCTAGCACCTTGTTCTTTGCTTCTGTTCTGAGTATCATATATTCTCTGTATTTCTCTGATTTTCCTGGTGAGTTTTTAGCGCCTAAGTATTGTTTCCATGCCTTTTTCTTCTCTCTTATTTTTTCTTTAACCTCATCTGTCCACCAAAGTGTCCTCTTTCTCCTGTTACCAAGTCGAACTTCAGCACATGCTTCAGCTGCAGCTGTCTTTAGAATGTCCTTGAATTTCAGCCAGAGTGTTTTCAGGTCATCAGGTTGTTGTTCTGTGTTTCTCACTGCTGTAGCAATTAGCCCCTGGTATCTCGTCTTCACTTCTGGCTCTCTGAGCTTGTAGGTCTTAATGCTTGTTTCCCCTGTTCGTTTAATTAGATTCTTGCGTGCTGTTAGGCAGTTCCTAGGCAGAGTAACTCTTTCAGTTGTTCTTTTAATTGTTAACAAGTAGTGTTCACTTCCAATCTCTGCCCCCCTCCACACCCTAGCATCACGGACATACTTGAATGAGTTCTTCCTAACTATGGCATAGTAGATCACTGACTTCTCATTCTTTGTTGGTTCACACGTAGTGTATACATGTATGCGCTTATGGAGGAACTTTGTGTTTGTAATGATCAGATTCTGCTCAGTGCAGAATCTATGGAGTCACTATCCATTGTCATTAAGAGTATCTTCTCCATATCTTCCGATAACTCCACCCCTAGCATGGTCATTTCCAACTCTGGCATTGAAATCTCCGAGCAGGATTGCTTCATCCAGGCAGTCGTCCACTGTCCTTTGAAGCAGCTCGAAGAATTCCTCCTTGACCTCTGCTCGCTCATCTTCATTTGGACCATACACAATGACAAGGTTGACTATGGTTTCTCCTTCTTTTAGTTTTAGGACTATAGTGCGTTCCACATCTATAAAATAGTACTGAAATGAAATTTGAGCTGAAGATTCCGATTTTTGTGTTAGACGTATTTTCTTTTGATCTCCATATATTTCCCAGTGCAATTTCGGACACAGTCAATATAAAAATTAACTATATTACTATCTCTATCTCTAGCACTCTTTCGTTGTTGTAGCAAGTTTATGTACATCTGTCACTCTGCCAACATTAGCCATTTTTCAACTCTCTAAATCTAATAACTTGTCTCTCTTGCTGTTGCTACGTCAGCTTGATTTTGTTATGCTGTTCTGGAATCAATATGATAGCGACAACAATATCTTCAAGACGGGTCAAACTAAAAACATTCCAGTATCTTGGGTTGGTCTAGCACACGTTAAAAAAAAATTTTTGAACAAAAACTCATTTGTTTCTTTAAAGCTCTGGAAATAAAGCTACTGAGAATTACAAATTTAGGTTAGGAGAAGATATGTACACAATGATTTTTGTCTCTGGTTTCCTTCGTCTTATTTTTTCGGATTCAGTTCATAAATGTAATATGTTATGGTGTGTGTGTGGTTTTGTTTTGTTTTGTTTGTTTGAGTCAAATACTTGATTGTTATATATGTCATGAAATATTCTAATCCACATATATAAATTATTAGGTAAATATGAAGCCTAACAAATAAAATTAATAAAGAGAAGAGCAATGGTAAAATGACAGTGCTGTCCCAAAGAATGTACTCGAAATCCCCCTTGTTTTCTGCTTCGTCTGCAAATTGTAACGCTTTCACGTTGATAGTAAAGCTTACTGTATTATTACCCGCCTTCTTCAATGAAACGTGTGCTGTAATTCTTGGAAAAGCATTGAGACGTACTGCGTAATGACCTAAATTAACCCTAACATTAATTATACTGCGTTACCAAAACGAACGAACAGATGGACTAAAGGGATAAAAAGAGAAGGGAGAGGCAGAAAGCCGAACACTAAACCCGCTTCGCGCGATACACAATTACTACCATCACGCGTGTAAGTCTACATGCACTAATTTTTTTTCAGACGGACAGTGATAAAATACACTACCCTTTCCCAGAGTTAGGTTTATAAATCATAACAGACTCTTATTAGAAAAGACAACATTATATGGGTTTACGTTTGAACACATAACAGTACCCAGACAGCACATCTTCTAAACAGGAGATAGAAGAAATTGCATATTTTGAACGCAGCCACGTAGCTCCTTTAAATTAGTATTTTTGGGTTCCTTAGGGTTTGCTGACAAATAATATGTAAAACGTTACGCAAATAGTCCAGGAATTAATAAATTATACCCAAAATAAAATATTGGGGGTGCCTGACAGCATAAAATCATTTCTGCTCATAAAATTTTTTTTATAACGTGTTTGAAAAAACCTTACGTTACATAAATAGCCTACCATGTAAACTCCAAATTGATTGGAGCGCAACAAATGAAAGCCTAACCACGATTGGTCGGGTTATAAATACTATCTTGGTTGTTGGGGGAGACGGGAAAAGATAACATTTTTTCAAACACTTGTCGAAACGTGGCTCATTGGCCAGTCTCGCTGATATACACACTTGGGAGCGTTAGTTCGAGACCACTAATTCAAATAAGCTTGATAAAGCGACAGTACGTTGAAGCCAGCTCACATTTTTGCTAAAATAAAAGCCTGGAACATAGGCAGAACGGAATTTGTGCCAGTTTGTGCCAGAATTCATTGCTAATCAACGTATCTGTGTTTATTTCCATGAAATTGTGGTAAGCTTGAACCATTCAGTATCTTTTAATGAAAAATTGAATGTGAATTGTTGATTTATGCCTGTATATATATGTGTAGTTCAGTGGCAAACGTGAGGTAAAGCCTATAATGCTCCAGCCTGAACAGAGGGTGTCGGAGAGAAGTAAAACGGCATGGAATGGCCAAATAGTACACTGACACCTGGATGATGGACTAGAAAGAAATAATGCTGGAAGTGCAGAGGCGTAGTAACCATTAAGAAGGGTAATACTGGAATAAAGTATTTCAAATGAAGCTGACTGTTGGCCTAACGCTCTGAACGCAATGTTTGTGCTGTATTGTGATCAGTGTAAAAGAGAATATAAATTAGTTATGAAGTAGAAGGTACATCCTTCTTGATTTCAGGGACAGTGGTCTTGATGGTAGTGAGCAGCATCTGGTCAGAGATTTGCTGAATCCAGAGTCGGACAGCATACTCCTTGGTCTTTTTAGCTATCAGTGAGGTGTCTCCTGAGCCCAGAGGAGAATTCGAGCAGAGGAGTCCTTTCCTGCCGCCATCACGCCAGATAAGCGAATTGGCCAGCTGAGCTCAACATTATGTCCCCTCATCTTGAAATAACTTTATAAAAATACCATTCAGAGGGGAATTTACTTGTCTTAAAATCAGGAACTGTGAACATCTCCAATAATAGTCCCTAAAGACAAACTATTGAAGTCATGATGACCAATACCAACAGAGCTTGAACAAAACAAAACCAGTATTACCTCATTTTACTACTACACAACTGACACACATAGAACATTTGTACTAATATATGTCACTACAATATTCATATTAAATACATTCTGTACATAACTTGTAATTTAAATTGATTGTGATTCCTGGTTCCCTTGTAGTTGAATCAGGACACATATTCATTCATGCTAGTAATGAATACATATTGTTATTTGAACCGTTACGAGTGACTTCTTTAAGCTATTCTCATAGAGTGTTATATGTATGTGAGTGTCACAGTGTTGTTAAGAGTAGTGGATTAAATTAAATTGTTTATCTGTCTGTTGTTGTGACTTACACTTCACCATACACATACCCTAGACACAAAACGTAGTCACCACACTATTCCAGAATAATTCTGACTGAGATATATAGATATGTGGCAGCAAGTAAGGTTATATATATAATATACTACTCTTATTAGATATATATATACCTTCACAGCTGATCTCAGTCAGTACACTAAGTCCCTTATAAATATCTATAACATCCCACTTCACCACATATATTGGGGTCTCGCTCTTGGGATTTTGAATCTTTAACTATTAAAAATATTGGGGGTAATTCACTTCAGGGAATATAAGAATTAAAAGGTATCCTTGGGTGGAATTAAATAAGGTTGAGCTCACGGTGCCTGTGTTGTCCATTAGAGATTGAATTGTTGGTTAGACATTGTATAAATTTACATAATGGACAATGGCGGACCTGGCCAAATTTCGATCTGCTGCGGTTCAGACTGCAAAAGAGTTAGGATTAGATGGGCAAGTTATGGTTGCCTATGTTACTACGGAATGTGACAAATTTATTGAACGCGAAGAAAGAAGGTTTGAAGCCGAAAGAAAGTTAGAGGCTGACAGGGAAAGTAAGAAGTTACAATTTGAAGCTGAGGCTGAGACTAAGAGGTTGCAGATTGAAGCTGAGGCTGAGACTAAGAGGTTGCAGATTGAGGCTGAGGCTAAGAAATTGGAGGCAGAAAGAGAAGACAAACGATTGGCTGCAGAAAGGGAAGAGAAGAAATTAGCTGCAGAAAGAGAAGAGAAGAGATTAGCTGCAGAGAGGGAAGCAGAAAAGGAGGAGAAGAGATTACAAAGGGAACATGAATTACGACTAAGGGAGTTTGAGTTTCAAGGCCATGCTCCTGAAAATGGTGCCAGTCCTTTTGCCTCTGATGCTACGGTTACTCAAGGAGCCTCAATCTCAGCTATGAATTTTCATTTAGATCATTTTGTTGAGAAAGACGATGATATTGAGAGCTATATAAATAGGTACGAACTATTAGCTACCACGTATGGGTTGGAGAGAGAAAGGTGGAGCTTAAAGTTATCTCAGGGACTTCGTGGGGCAGCTTATGAAGTTTTTGCAAAAATGAGCAGAGGTGATCAGGAAAATTATGACATGCTAAAGCAGGCTCTTTTGTTAAGGTATGAAAAGAATGCAGAGTTTTACAGGAAAAAATTTAGGAATGCTAAACTACTGTCAGGTGAAACCTATCACCAGTTCTCTGCACGAATAGAGACATACTTGGAGAAATGGACTTCTCTGGGGAAAACCCAAGATCTTAAGGAAATGGTCCTTATAGAGCAACTAAGAGAGTCCATGGCTCCAGACCTGAGAAAGTTTCTCATGGAACAAGGTGCAGAGAGGCTGGGTGAGTTGCTAAATGTTGCTGAAAGGTATCAAGCAGCTCAAGCAGAGGTAACAGGTAATAAAAAGAAACAGGTGGACAACTTTAGGGCACCACAGAACTTTAATAAATTTGATCCTAAGGATCAAAATAAAGGTAAGCACCAATTTGATAGGCCACGGTATGACAATAAAAATAAATTCCCACAATTCGATGAAAGGAAATATAATGAAAGAAAATCTTTCAACCAAGGAAAAAGGTGGTGTAAGAATTGTCAGATGGACAATCATGACACTGACCGTTGCAGAAGGAAACCTGTGTATATGGCAACCCTTCAGGTCAGGTCGACCTCAAGACAGGAGGAGGATATTATGTTAGATACCACTCCAGAAGAGATGAGGAAGGCACAGGCTGGGGATAAAACACTCAAGCCTTGTTTCAGAAAATTGTCAACTTGTCATACAACTCCAGGCAAGGGAGATTTTTACATGAAAAACAAGTTGATGTATAGGAAGACTGGAGCTAGATCCAATGGTCACGGACAGCTGGTTCTTCCAAAAAGATACAGGACAGAATTAATAAGGAGCCTACATGTGAAACCAGATGGGGACCATGAGAAGATAGGTACCATCATTCAAAAGGTGGCTCACAATTATTATTGGCCCAAAGCAAGATGGGACATTGAAAATTTTGTAGAAAGGTGTAGCATAGCACATGAGGGAACACCCACAAGTGGGAACATGGATCAGGACCTGGACACGCCACGGGGCAAAATTAGGCCTGATAATAAAAGGAGAAATAGATTTGATAAAGTGGACCAAATGGAATGGGAAGCCCCTTTTCACGGACAAGCTTCACTTAACTGTTTTACAATGGCCACTATGCGGAGAGTGCAAAAAGATGTCTTACCCCAGGATAAGCCGAAAATCCCTCAATCGGACTTAAACAAACTGGAGGAAGAGGATGTAGAGAGGAAATCTCTCATCAAGAATTTTAAGAGGGGAGAAAGCCCCAAAAGAAAAATTGGTAGCGGTCGTTTTGTGAATGATAATTCTGGGAGGAAAAATCATCACTATAAAGCTTCAAGTGGAAGAGACCATACCGGTGCATGGACAAATAGGTCCACACAATTAAAGGTCCATATGTAGCTATGTTAAGAACGTGGACTGATGAAAAGGCAGAGGAAAACATTACATCTTCATACCAGTATGTGAATGAGCTGACCACTCGGTTAAAAACTGGCTGGAAACTTGCCAATGAAAATTTGAAACAAGCCAGGAAGAAACATGCTGCCTATTATAACAGGAAGGCGAAAGACAGAAATTTGGCTGTGGGAGAGAAGGTACTGCTTCTTTTGCCCGGGAGTCAGAATAAGTTACAAATTGGATGGCAGGGTCCATATACAGTTCTAGAGAAGGTGTCTAGAACAAATTATAAGATAGATAAGAAGGGGAAAGAAAAAATCTATCATGTGAATCTCCTGAAGAAATATTTGGAAAGAGAACATCAGGAAGAGACACACTTGTTGACCTTGTCCATCGCCATGGAGATGAAAAAGGAACCACTTTCATCATTTGAATATCCATTACACCCCTGTGAGACAGCAGCACAGGTGAAAATCAGTACACATTTAACGAAAACTCAGAAAGAGAGAGTGCAACAGGTTCTAAATAATCATGCAGAGGTGTTAACAGACCGACCAGGGCATACAAACCTATTGGAATATGATATGAAATTAATAGACTCCACACCTGTCTGTATGAAACCATATTCGATTCCGTTTGCTAAGGAAAAAGCTTTGAAGGAAGAGATAGACTATCTGTTGAAGGAAGGAATTATTTCGCACAGTGAGTCTTCGTATAGTTCCGGTGTTGTACTTTTAAGGAAGCCCTCTGGAGAACATAGACTCTGTATAGATTACAGGAGACTGAATGCTATTACAGAAGGACAGGTGGATCCATTGCCGGATACAAATCAGCTGTTTGCCAGACTAAATAAAGCTAAATATTTCTCAAAAGTGGATCTGAGTAAAGGATATTATCAGATTCCAGTAAAGCCTGAGGTTAGACCATACCTAGCTTTTAGTACCTCAGAAGGACACTATGAGTTTAATAGATTGCCATTTGGATTGAAGAATGCGCCTAGTGTCTTCTCTAGAATGATGAGAAAATTATTGGATCCTCTGAATAATCCCTGTATAACAAATTTTATGGATGATATCCTTATAGCAACAGAAACATTTGAGGAACACATTGACTCTCTGAACATGCTGTTTGATCGACTTAGGGAGGCAAATTTAACAGCCCGACCAACCAAATGTTGCGTTGGATGTAAAGAATTGGAATTTTTGGGACACACAGTTTATCAGGGAAACATGACCCCTGACCCAAAGAATTTAGAGAAACTACAGAAAGCCCCGAGACCACAAACCAAGAAGGACGTGAGATCCTTTGTCTCATTATGTGGTTTCTACCAGAAGTATATCAAAAACTTTAATTCCATATGTGCACCTTTAACGGAATTGACACGTAAAGGACTTCCAGATCGCATTACATGGACACCACAATGTGAAATGACTTACCAAGAATTGAAGGAAAAGCTCACAAGTAAACCCATTTTGAAATTACCTGACTTAAGTCAAGAATTCATAGTAAGGACGGATGCAAGTAATATTGGGCTAGGTGCAACTTTACTACAGAAATCAGATGCATTGGATGGGGAATTAAGCCCAGTGGCATATGCTAGCAGAAGTTGAATAAAGCTGAAATCAACTACTCAACTAGCGAAAAAGAATGTCTTGCAGTAATATGGGCAATAAAGAAATTCAATATTTATCTATATGGGAAGGCATTTAAGTTGCAAACTGACCACAAACCTTTATCGTTTTTAGCACAGGCTAAGCATGAGAACTCTAGGTTACTCCGATGGTCTTTGCTTCTGGCTCCATATAATTTTAGCATTGAATATATATCTGGAAAAACAAATCTGGGAGCGGATTTTTTAAGCCGCCATCCGTGTGATGAGAATCACCGTAAACCCCAGAAATAATAATAAATTTCTCTATGTGTATATAGAATAAAGGACTGACATATAATGTCTGTTTTAAGAGGGGAAGTGTCATGAAATATTCTAATCCACATATATAAATTATTAGGTAAATATGAAGCCTAACAAATAAAATTAATAAAGAGAAGAGCAATGGTAAAATGACAGTGCTGTCCCAAAGAATGTACTCGAAATCCCCCTTGTTTTCTGCTTCGTCTGCAAATTGTAACGCTTTCACGTTGATAGTAAAGCTTACTGTATTATTACCCGCCTTCTTCAATGAAACGTGTGCTGTATTTCTTGGAAAAGCATTGAGACGTACTGCGTAATGACCTAAATTAACCCTAACATTAATTATACTGCGTTACCAAAACGAACGAACAGATGGACTAAAGGGATAAAAAGAGAAGGGAGAGGCAGAAAGCCGAACACTAAACCCGCTTCGCGCGATACACAATTACTACCATCACGCGTGTAAGTCTACATGCACTAATTTTTTTTCAGACGGACAGTGATAAAATACACTACCCTTTCCCAGAGTTAGGTTTATAAATCATAACAGACTCTTATTAGAAAAGACAACATTATATGGGTTTACGTTTGAACACATAACAGTACCCAGACAGCACATCTTCTAAACAGGAGATAGAAGAAATTGCATATTTTGAACGCAGCCACGTAGCTCCTTTAAATTAGTATTTTTGGGTTCCTTAGGGTTTGCTGACAAATAATATGTAAAACGTTACGCAAATAGTCCAGGAATTAATAAATTATACCCAAAATAAAATATTGGGGGTGCCTGACAGCATAAAATCATTTCTGCTCATAAAATTTTTTTTATAACGTGTTTGAAAAAACCTTACGTTACATAAATAGCCTACCATGTAAACTCCAAATTGATTGGAGCGCAACAAATGAAAGCCTAACCACGATTGGTCGGGTTATAAATACTATCTTGGTTGTTGGGGGAGACGGGAAAAGATAACATTTTTTCAAACACTTGTCGAAACGTGGCTCATTGGCCAGTCTCGCTGATATACACACTTGGGAGCGTTAGTTCGAGACCACTAATTCAAATAAGCTTGATAAAGCGACAGTACGTTGAAGCCAGCTCACATTTTTGCTAAAATAAAAGCCTGGAACATAGGCAGAACGGAATTTGTGCCAGTTTGTGCCAGAATTCATTGCTAATCAACGTATCTGTGTTTATTTCCATGAAATTGTGGTAAGCTTGAACCATTCAGTATCTTTTAATGAAAAATTGAATGTGAATTGTTGATTTATGCCTGTATATATATGTGTAGTTCAGTGGCAAACGTGAGGTAAAGCCTATAATGCTCCAGCCTGAACAGAGGGTGTCGGAGAGAAGTAAAACGGCATGGAATGGCCAAATAGTACACTGACACCTGGATGATGGACTAGAAAGAAATAATGCTGGAAGTGCAGAGGCGTAGTAACCATTAAGAAGGGTAATACTGGAATAAAGTATTTCAAATGAAGCTGACTGTTGGCCTAACGCTCTGAACGCAATGTTTGTGCTGTATTGTGATCCGTGTAAAAGAGAATATAAATTAGTTATGAAGTAGAAGGTACATCCTTCTTGATTTCAGGGACAGTGGTCTTGATGGTAGTGAGCAGCATCTGGTCAGAGATTTGCTGAATCCAGAGTCGGACAGCATACTCCTTGGTCTTTTTAGCTATCAGTGAGGTGTCTCCTGAGCCCAGAGGAGAATTCGAGCAGAGGAGTCCTTTCCTGCCGCCATCACGCCAGATAAGCGAATTGGCCAGTGATAAGGGTGGATTTGTGCTGAAGTGGTAACTTGCCACCCTTATCGACACCTGGTGTTAAAGTGTAAGATGTAGGTGTCTTCTCTGATTTAGGATGTTGCTGTGTATGTGGTAGTGGAACAGTTCAATGGGTTATCACACAGGCAACATGACGTGTAGAGTCATAGAAAGGGTAACTTCGTTGTATAAGTTTCTTTCATTTATTGCACGCCACAAAACAGTCATGATACTTATGACATCAACATGGTTAACGAGTTCAGCAAGATGATATGGCACATTGAAAACAATTTCTGTAGTCAGCAATGATAGCTGTTGTATATATGCGTCATAAGACATCACAGTTCAATAGATTCAGAAATTCATCAATCATCGAGTGCTAGTTCGTGAAGCTGTATAAATAATAATAATAATTTCTATAACTTCTGCAACAGTGTCAGCTACAGATCTTCAATGTTCATAAACAATAATAAATGCTCCCATTCTGATGCTAGCAGATCAGTTGTATACAATAAGTCCGTTCACTGTCTGCACGTGAATAGCATACATGGGCTACAGGTCAGCTCGACCTTTATAATGTTCCTAAGTCTAACCATCTGACTTGGACGTGATCTCTGATATAACGAATCCTGGAACACAGACAACAGTCTTGTTGGTCTAGAGCGACCCATATATATTTAACTAGTTCAGGTATACAGATACCGGTGACTTAATCCTAGTCAAAGTACCTCTCCATTTTGCATCACACAGGCGAGCAAATAGGCGACAAAAATGACGAACCTCTAGACGATAGCATAAAGTTCGATACAAGAGGAATTACCTTATTTCGGAAAATCAACCATGAACATATGCCTCCAGGCAGGCTGCATAATACTGGGAAATAGTCTAGTTAGCTAACTAACTCACTAAGACACTGTATTTCCCTCAGAGAATCACAAGACGCAGTTGCGTCTGCTCGCTTCTTAAACCATTTCTAAACTGCCCCAACTGGGCGGAACACACAGAACGAACTCCCGGTTTGACATGCGCAGAACGACAATCTCTGAGTTGCCGTTCACAATAAGACGATTCGAAGAACATTCGAGATAAAAGTCTTACACAGTCGCGCCTTTTATGGTCATGAAAAGAAGCGTTAAGAAAGGTTTCAGACATCTACCATAGTTGACTGATACTACCAAATAAGGAGATGTGGTCACGCTTCGTTCAAGAAATTATAGACCGAACGTGTCTCTATACAAGAGAAGGCAACTCCTAACAAATTGTAGTCTCGATAACTCGGATTATGTCCCTTTGACCATAGAAAACATAATACACACTTCAGTCAAAAAAATGATCATACATATGAAAAAATGTTTATACAAACGAAAAATAATAATGATCCGTGCGTAACAGCCAGCTGAGCTCAACATTATGTCCCCTCATCTTGAAATAACTTTATAAAAATACCATTCAGAGGGGAATTTACTTGTCTTAAAATCAGGAACTGTGAACATCTCCAATAATAGTCCCTAAAGACAAACTATTGAAGTCATGATGACCAATACCAACAGAGCTTGAACAAAACAAAACCAGTATTACCTCATTTTACTACTACACAACTGACACACATAGAACATTTGTACTAATATATGTCACTACAATATTCATATTAAATACATTCTGTACATAACTTGTAATTTAAATTGATTGTGATTCCTGGTTCCCTTGTAGTTGAATCAGGACACATATTCATTCTTGCTAGTAATGAATACATATTGTTATTTGAACCGTTACGAGTGACTTCTTTAAGCTATTCTCATAGAGTGTTATATGTATGTGAGTGTCACAGTGTTGTTAAGAGTAGTGGATTAAATTAAATTGTTTATCTGTCTGTTGTTGTGACTTACACTTCACCATACACATACCCTAGACACAAAACGTAGTCACCACACTATTCCAGAATAATTCTGACTGAGATATATAGATATGTGGCAGCAAGTAAGGTTATATATACAATATACTACTCTTATTAGATATATATATACCTTCACAGCTGATCTCAGTCAGTACACTAAGTCCCTTATAAATATCTATAACATCCCACTTCACCACAATATACCAGATTTCTCCGTTTAGGTCCCAGAGGTCTCTGAGAACACATAGACAGAATACGGCTATTGCTCTCATAGCCATGTCGTAAAAGACTGCTAATGTTGTGTGGTGCAACTTCATGTGTGCAATAAATTACTACATATACCACAGCTGTATGGGCATGTTGTTTGGTTGTGACAAAACGGGGCGGCCCCTATCGATCTTTGTTTTACTCCGGCAGTATTAGTACATTTGTGGTACTGATTTTTATTATGTGCTTTCAGTTGTCGCACTTTTCTTTCTTTATTTCTTTGTTATTTTTCTGCTATGTGTAGCAGATATTTGAGTATTGTCGAATTGCTTGACACTCCCTGTAGGTGATAATAATCACATTTGCTTGACGCTACACAGGTTTGCTGAGATAATTACTCGCAGTCGCAAGGGAGAGGCACAGCTTGGCTAAGATTAGCACAAGATCTTGTGTGCGCGGCGGCGGCTTATGACATAAGCGTTTCCTGTCCTACTTGTTATGACAAGAATACTTTCTGATAAAGTGGTGATGGTTACATTTTGAACACTCTGTTGTATGAGTTTACCGATCCGTCTGTAAGTTTGTACACAATGGCATCGGACATCTTATTACCATATATGGGAGAGGTGACCTCTACCTTACGTTCAAAATTATCCGATGTCGGAATATTTTGAAATTACCCCATAACCCGCCTGTTTGAATATGATTGGATTATTTTGATAGCTCATAACAAACGAAGGCGTGGGAAGGCAGGGAATATAATCTGATCATTTTATCAAACTATTTTACTTGAGAAATCGCTCGCCAAGACACCAGACTACTACAGTGAAGAATTAGAATTCAGAATTCTTTTTTAAAATACCGGACACCTGATAAACTTTATTTCTTGCATCAGATTGACATGGACTGTTTTCTTTTTGTGATATAGCTCGTCCAGTCACAATGTTCTGTAAATGGGTCAGGTTACCGACTGTTGGGGCCCTGACAAGGTGTACTGTTAAGTGCGTATATTCTGATGCAATGGGTGAGTGTGAAAATCAATAATGACAAACGCGAATGGATGACAGTTCGACAGATTCACAGGACACTCACTCCAATCACAGGTGGAAGTCAAGGATGGCTGGACTACTGTGGTCGTTTCATACTGTTTAATATGACGTACACACTTCGACAGTACAAGGATAGTTACAGGAACACAGGTCGACATAAACAGCATATTGTTGATCAATGGTCTACCATCTTAAGTTAGCATTCATGTTGAATAACATCACAATGGAACATCTGTAGACAAGCACTTAGATTTCCACTGTTTATCAATATAATCATCAGGCCTTACTGACCGAGCGTGTCAGTTAATAAATACTGTTCAAGCCTGACTCCTAGACAGAACCTCTTTTCTAGCGAAGATTCCTTTAGGTAAAGTTCAGCAAATCTATCTGAAGATAATGTTAACCCACCAGTATTGGGTTTTCTTTATAACTGTGATCTCTTAATCATCACCTGATAATAAGGGGGCATCCCCGTTCTCTGATGGATGATCGACAAAAAGTTAGAATCCAAAATGGCTTCTGGTTCCCTTTTGAGCATCGCTCACTATACGGATGCATAACAAATCTTCAATAGAAGCTTTGTTCATAAACACAAATGTTTCTACAAGGATCAGCATATTCTTTCATTATCACTGCTGCATACAATCATCTACAGTGCTGCTAGGTAACATATCATCCCGACATATGGATAGGGATAATCCTAATGTAGACGTCTGCCCAGTTAAGCCTAGGACGACAAAAGTTCAGTAAAATGTTCTTTTACCTGGGCATGAGAAAAACACTAGCAGAACACATACGCTCCTCTCCTGGCGTTATAGAATAAACACAGAGGACTAGTAGACTTAATAAACATATCAGAAATCATCTTTTTGTCCCATAACAAATCATAGAGATCACAGACTGGGGACTCGTCTTCAACATGGCTTTCGCCCGGCATTCCATCATCCCGGAAGACACACTCTTCTCTCGGCATGCGCAGAAACTCCCTGACCTCAAAGTTCAGTACAAGGAAAAATAGTTCCACTTAGACATACCAATATATCACGATATAAGACCGAATCGTCTGAAATAGACACAGAGTAAACATAGACTCGGACCATAAACATTCCTGCATAAACTCAAGTAAGAACAATCTGTTATCTGGCCCAACAAGGCACAGACTAACGAAATCCAGATTCATACGCCAAATTCGATCTCCAGGTGAGATAACCCATATAACAAAAGTATCAATCAATCATGGGTGATATATCTTTGGCCAGTATATATATATATATGCGTATATTACCATGTGAAGTTTAATATGTGAAACTCGCTATTGGATGTCACAGTCATTTGAGGCTGGCAACCTCAGCGTATAGAATGATGATTCACGAACGACCACTGCATGGGCTGGTGATTGCTTTATTGAAAGTTTCGTAAAGAGAACTAAAAGCATAAAGTAATTCCAGGTTCCCTATGGAGCAGAGAGTTAAAGATGAAAGAAATGACGTACATTCTAAGTATAATACTTACATTTTCAAAGCAGCGTAATTGTCCATTTAAACATCTTTCTTCTTTGATCCTTAGCCGCCGACCGTCAAAGCAGTCAGTGGCCATCACTCCTGGTGGTGTCTTGTAGGGCAGCAACAAATTGATTCTACTTTGCTCGGTCGGTGGCCATCCTTTGTACAGTGACCCAACTCTGGTTCATTCTTTGCATCTCAGCCTCCACAGTCCTCCGCCAAGCTGTTTTTGGTCGGCCTCTCTTTCGTTTTCCTTCAGGGGTCCATAGCATAGCTGTTCTTGTGAACTCAGGCATATCGTAAAAGGCGACCAATATGAGGTGGTGCAAGGGGATTGCAAGAAAATGTTGCACAACAAATTTCCACAGAAACCACCATTGCAGAAGTTTGGGAATGTTTTGTGCAAGCTTCCTGAACGAGGGCTAGATGAAGTGGTGGCTGCATGTTCAGTAAATTACAACAAGGAAAATTATGATGATGATGATGATTATGTGACTGGAATTCTTCTCCGCAAGTTGTAGTGGCTGTATTGGTTGTTGTTTCAAACCATCATCATCATCAGCTGCCATCTCCGCGAGTTGTAGTGGCTGTATTGGTTGTTGTTTCAAACCATCATCATCATCAGCTGCCATCTCCGCGAGTTGTAGTGGCTGTATTGGTTGTTGTTTCAAACCATCATCATCATCAGCTGACATTTCCGCAAGTTGTAGTGGCTGTATTGGTTGTTGTTTCAAACCATCATCATCATCAGCTGCCATCTCCGCAAAGAAGGTTGGCTGCAATTGACCCCCAACGTTTTCTGTCTCTTGTCTTGATAGTGCACTCTAATAGACTCTTTACTGTCTATCTCTTGGAGTTATCGTCCCACTCATAACACTGTCTTCCTCTTGCACGTTAGCCTTCAACTCTGCCTTCTATTATTGTCTTCTGCAAGGTGTTGTCTTTTTAAATGGCCAGAATATTTTAGCTGCCTAATTGTGATTTTCTTCATTAATTCCCTTTTAATTTCTAGGTTTTCTAGGGCCTCTTTATTTGCTTTCTTCTCTTTCCATGAAACCTGCCCCATTCTTCTATATATCTACATCTCGAACCTCAGTTCTTTCTTCCAATTGCTTATCCATTGTTCGTGGTTCTACACCATACAGCCAAAATGAAGAATATATATAGAATATGTTGACGATTCTCATTTTTAATGTATGGGTTATCTGTTTAGATATCAGTATTTGTCTCATGATGTTGAATGTAGCTTTTGCCATTCCTATTCTCTTCTTGATTTTTGTTTCACATCTGCCGGTTAGTTAAAACGATACATAACCAATGTCAGCCTGCCCTAAATTTATAGAATGACAAATATTCACCGCGCATTTTTAATACTCACTGAAAGTCTTAACATGTATTGACATAATAATGAGTACTGCAGATAATAGCGGCGGAAAAATCATTGATTTCATTAACTAGTGACCGAGATATAACGTCACAGATTTTCAGATCTCTGATTGAAGTCAGGCACCAAGCCCACGGAAATTTAATTACAGGATACGTGACTCGTAATTAACTGAACTCAATACAAAATGGCACTCTGAAATGTTATGTCACTAGTATTCGGCAGAAGGAATATTACGGTATAATGCAGGATGTGTCATTGCTTAGTAACGACATATTTTACTATGAAATACTTGTATAATTTCCGGGGATCTCTGTCCACTCTACATTTTATTGACAAAGAAAGAGATCGATACAAAAAGAGAAAAAGAAATCTATTCAAAGAGATCGATACAAAAAGAGAAAAAGAAACCTATTCAAAGAAATCAAACCAAAAAAAGAGACAGAAATCTATTCAAGGAGATCGATACAAAAAGAGACAAAGAAACCTATTTAAAGAGGTCGATACAAAAAAACCTATTTAAAGAGATCGATACAAAAAGAGACAAAGAAATCTATTCAAAGAGATCGATACAAAAAGAGAAAAGAAACCTGTTTAAAGAGGTCGATACAAAAAGAGACAAAGATATCTATTCAAAGAGATCGATACAAAAAGAGACAAAGAAATCTAATCAAAGAGATTGATACAAAAAGAGAAAAGAAACCTATTTAAAGAGGTCGATACAAAAAGAGACAAAGATATCTATTCAAAGAGATCGATACAAAAAGAGACAAAGAAACCTATTCAAAAAGATCGATACAAAAAGAGAAAAGAAACCTATTTAAAGAGGTCGATACAAAAAGAGACAAAGATATCTATTCAAAGAGATCGATACAAAAAGAGACAAAGAAAGCTATTCAAAGAGATCGATACAAAAAGAGAAAAGAAACCTATTTAAAGAGGTCGATACGAAAAGAGACAAAGAAACCTATCCAAAGAGATCGATACAAAAAGAGACAAAGAAACCTATTCAAAGAGATCGATACAAAAAGAGACAAAGATATCTATTCAAAGATATCGATACAAAAAGAGAAAAGAAACCTATTTAAAGAGGTTGATACAAAAAGAGACAAAGAAACCTATTCAAAGAGAACGATACAAAAAGAGACAAAGAAACCTATTTAAAGAGATCTATAAAAGGAAAGACACAAAAAAGAAATGAGAGTTAATTGGAAACCAAGAAATATTAAGCAGACAGACAAAAATAAGTGAAGGAAGTAACGAATTAAATTATGGCGAGAAACTGAGATGTCTCAGAGTTCTAAGATTCCTAGTTATTACCTCCCAGTGACTGGAAATGGACGTCTGTGTAAGCAGCATGGGTTACTATCGGTCAGTATATGTGACCGTATGTGTTTGGTTGTCTTGAAACCTTTGCCTTTCTGTACTGTTTCCACAATGCTGTTAATATCTAAAATAACCAGACGTCTGCTGCAGTGAACTTAATAGAGTCTCCATACGGTAATAAAGATAAGGAATAATTGCTGCAGATGGAATAGACAGCCAGTCGCATAGATAGACTGATAGATGGAGGAAACGTCACGGTCAAACAGACAGATAGGCAAACCGGCAAGCAGACAAGTAGGTTGTCTGGCAGGTAGACAGGCAGGCAGGCAGACAGACAAACAAATCGATGGTTACATTGAAGGGCTGACGGAGGGACGGACAGACAAACAGATAAATAGACAGACAGACAGACAGACAGACAGACAGACAGACAGGCAGATAGATAGATAGATAGATAGATAGATAGATAGATAGATAGATAGATAGATAGATAGATAGATAGATAGATAGATAGATAGATAGATAGATAGATGTGCATCATCAAAAAGTGGTGTGCGTGAAGAATTCAACTCAAACGTACACCCGCTCCTCCACATCTTCTTTCTGTTCGTCTTCTTCTTCTTCTTCCTTCATTTCTTTTTTTTTTTTCCTAACGTGTCTCGGAACAGCATAAATAAATGACATATATTCTAGCGGTGTCATAATGATACAATGTACGTTTTCGATCATGTCTATATAACTATGTAAAGAAATTGTATCTTCGTCTAGTTCAGCGTTTCTCAAACATTTTTGTCTCGGGACTCCTTTGAAGTCTTAAAAATGATGGAGGACGCCAAAGAGCTTTTGTGTATTGGGTTGTACCGTGAGAGAATGAGAGTGAAAAGGGCTAATAAGATCTTAGATTATTATGAAAATAGTTTTGACCTCACGGACCACACTTTAAAAGTCGCTGCTCTAGTTGATCTACCTGCCTACACTGTTCACTTTAATATGTGGTAAATTCAACTCACTGTCTACATTCACTGTGCATGACCATCGTCATTTATCTGTGCCCTCCTTACGGTGTATGGTGCCTCTACTGTAAAGTTGTCCCTTCAGGAAGATTGCAACAAGCATTCACAGGCTCGTGCATCACTGGTTTCTATGGCAATTAGTTTGACCTAATAATGTTGTAAGTCCCATGTACAACCTCATACTAGGGGCCAGTAGCCCCATTCTTTCTTTCTCTCTTCACAGACCCCAGGGATCTATATTGGGCAGTAATTAAAACAATGGAAAGGCAGTCCCATAACAAATACTGCCGTAGGATTGTGAAGTGTTTATAGACATCTGTATGAAAAGAGAACTAATGAGGGAGGTCAAAGTTCGGCAGCTAAAATACTTTGGCCACATAAAAAGGCATAACACCTTGCAAAAGACCATAATAGAAGGGAGAGTTGAAGGCAAACGTTCAAGGGGAAGGCAGCGCTAAAAGTGGGAAGATAACATCATGAGATGGACAGGAAAGAGTCTATCAGAGTTGTGGTGGATTTGATGTTAATAGATGTTATCATTCAATATTTCTAGTGTACTGAATGAGGTCAGCTGTGAAGGTCCCTGATTATAACAAATTTTGGGTTGAGTTATCAGAGTACCTTTCTGCTACCACCTTATGACCTCAATCAGACCTATTCTTGACTAGTATGTATGATAGCTACGTATAATGTCTAGGGTTATGCAAGTGTGTAATGTAGTGTAAGTATTACTACAAATACATTTAAATTCTTACACATATAGATATAAGACAGGGTAAATACCACAACCACAAACACACTAACACTCTATTATACAACTTACAGAAGTCTGTGGCTGAAAATTATGTAATATGCTAGATTACAATTTATTTGCCCTGATTCAGAATTTTCTGAGTCAGGACCACAACAAAATGAAATTTATGGTTTTATTTACATAAATATTTATAACACAATGGATCTTCTGTCCATACAAAGGACTATTATAATCAAATTATATTTAGGTATTTCTCTACACTGGGTGACACTGGTAACTAATGGTGGGGTGGGGTGTTGGCATCATTCCCCTTCTTTATATTAGTATCTTGTGGAAAAGTTATTGAATAATCAAAAATTTTATGTCTCTGTTAATAAAGTCAGTGGATGACCGTTGTAGTGCCGACACATAGGCACTTATCTGTAGGTTGATAGTAGATATGATGCTGACAATTTCCTTTCGTTCACTCGAATGACCATACTGACACCGTCCCTGGTGTAGTATTAGTATAATAGACCGCTTGGTCCAGTAAAGTTTCACTTTCTCTCTCTCTCTCTCGTAAATTCACCAGGGTCCTGGTACTACCGTAGCACCAGAACAAAAAACCTTGAAACAAGGTTATGATTCTGTATAACATATCTACAATAACATTCCACAATTAATACATGGCATAATTCAATAAAAGAAAAGGGTCAGATCTCTCTGACCACCCCATGTCAACCATTTTCCTCTGAGATAACAACTCATACCAGTGCTCCTGTTCTTTTCCCTACTGGCTACAACGCCTCTGACACTGCAACAATGATTCTCTCCCATAGAATAATGTGTGTTAGCCTTCCCACTGGTAACTGTGGAAATCATTTTAAGTTATACAACTCATGTCAATTTTTACTGCTTGTGTGCAACACCACAGGCCCTGCATAAGTCTGCTGGGGACCTCTGTACTTAGTCGTAAAGCCTTCTCAAACAAGCAGTATCTCATACACCAAATTTGGTTGTAATAATAAGATTAATAAATTCATTCTTACCACAATTCAAAGAAATATCACAAACATACGTTGACTGGCATTAGCATTAATATGTAGGTTCAGCTTTGCCCTGGTCCAGACCAGCCAAGGTTTATTATTTCACTCTAGGCACTGCTGTTCTCAACGCAGCTTGCTTTAAAAAAGTTCTGTATCAACTGGCGACAAGCCTTTGAAAGCTTTTGCCAATATTATCAGACCGGCCCAATCATCGAGGGTCTAGCTTTTCAATTCAAAATTAAAAAAAACAAAAGCCGAACTCCAAACCTCTAGGAGTGAGTCTTCAAAATATATTTAGCTTTTTTGCCTAACCAATACTCTCCTTCCTATACTCTTCTACCATCCAATCGGATTTGAATCAATTTAATGCCTCTTTTTAAACTGGCGTCCCCACTAACGTTATGGATAAATGAGCGAGAACACCAGTCTGTCCGTCTTAGTGTTCGTAGACATATAGTATTACAGTAGAACTCCATTTATCCGAACCCCATGGGACCGAGCATCGTTCGGATAATCAAATGTTCGGATAATTGGATTACATAATGTATCGAGTACATGTACACATATTTCTAAAAATAATTAACCATCACAAGGAAATTACACTATAAAACATATTTACTTGTACTGTAATAATAATACCCACACTGTATTAGATCACTGTATCACCAAAATCTTTCATTACATTTTGCAGTGCATGTACTACTTGTATTAATTATTTTTTTTTTAAGAAAGAGAAATGTTTTCAAAATAACATTACAAACGATTCAAAACCAGGCGCAACTTACGTATACATGTACTTGCACAGATGTAACCCACTATTTAAATTAATGAGGAATCCTCTTTTGCACCAAACTGGATAGTCTCCTTTTGGCTGCTAAGTCCCGCATTCTCTTCAACAGCAGAAGCTGTATAGGACAGCTGTCATCTTCTTGCTCGTACCAAGCCATCGCTGTTTCTAGTGCTATAAAGGCCTCTTCAGGACTTGGTCGACGTTTTGGGTTTTCTTCATAATCTACAAGTACATCATGTACTTTTGAGGAGTCTTCATCATCGGTCACTACATGTATTTAGTTTTCTTCTTGCACAAAAGACAAAATTTCTTCGTCATTCAAAAACTGAAAACCAGAATCATTATCATCTTCTAGCCACATGTGTGCATCATCTTTGTCACAGGCCGAAAATCCGGGCATTGCTTGAAACAGTTCCACAACTTCATTTATACAATTGTCACAGGAGCCGTGACATACAAACAAAATGACGTAATAAAAAGGAATAAAGGACTAACTATAAGGAGGAGAAAAGAATACTCTCGATGCGAGCTATGGAAAATAAAAGTCATCGAGAGACCAACGACGTCATATACAGAACAACGGGGATGAGGTCACACATTAGACAAGAGAGTTACAACATGGCCCCTGATCAAGAAGGTCGTTCCATCAACCCCAGTAGAAAAGAACCAGAATAAGAGGAACCGAAGGAAAGAATCACATGTTATAGTCGCTGATTATGTAATGAACTACCCCATCTACAACGATTATGAACGTATTAGAAGCGGTAAGTCCGGTTGAGACTAAAAAGTGTTGGCATTATAAATAGAAGAAATCGGACTTGTAGGTCAAACGTTATTAATTCTAACACTGTCCCAGAGATTCTGAGGAAAGGAGAAACCTTTGGGATGAATGATGTCAATGCTGTGAGGGATTGGTTTTGGAGTGAATCAAATTAATCATGACAGAAACTGAATAAAGGAATTTGACTTTTAAGAAACAGAGTTTTCCTTATATACTCCGATGGGAGTCGTATCGTTGCTTCATTGGTCTAAACGTGGAATTTGAGTTAATTCGTTTTCCCACAAACCCCACCACGGTCCAGCAGAACATCAAATCACTACATCACAACAGGTACCCACTATACGATCAAACCAGAGGAAGAAGAACGCTGTGACACATATTGTCGGGTGTGTTTTTGGTGACTGTTCCCAGTATTAAAGGAATTAAGACAGTGTTGCACATCTGCTCTTGGTAGATGTCAAATATTTCGCTGTGACACGGTTGGTGTTTTTGATGCTGTGAGTCCAGGATTTGAACCTGCCTGGATTGCTACGGACTTTCAAACAATACGCTGTGACACAATCATCATTTGTGTCCACTACAGTAGTTTCATTTCCTCCTTTTTTCCCAAGCAATCTATTCCAAGCCTTGTTGAGATTATCTTGTGACAGGGTGGTCCAAGCATCAGCTAACATATATCAGCAGTCTTTGAGATTAAGCTTTTTGGAAAACGCCACCACACTTTCTTCATCTTCAGCCAACAATAAACGACGCATGACATCCTTCTTGTACATCGTTTTAAGCTTTGCTATAACACCCTGATCCATTGGTTGAATCAGTGCTGTTACATTGGGAGGCAGAAAAATTACTTTAAAATTTGCATCAACTGCATTCAATGTATCCGTCTCTGGATGAGATGGTGCATTGTCCAGTAGAAGAATTACTTTTCCAGTTTTCTTTTCTTGTTCTCTCAACCTCTTCACATTTGGGATGAACTGATTTGTATACCAATCAAGAAATATTTCACTATTCATCCAAGCACTCTTCTGTGCTTTGTAGCACAATGGGAGACATGTCACATTCTTTAAACAACGTGGTTTTTTGGCTTTACCGATCATTAGCACCGGTAAACGATGACTTCCACTGGCATTCGCGGCTACCAAAATTGTTACTCTCTCTTTGCACTTTTTAAACACAGGGGAAGCTGCTTCGCGCTGAGATGCAAGTGATTTTTGAGGCAATGATTTCCAGCATAAGCCGTCTCATCGGCATTATACACATCGAGTGAATAATCTTCTTCTTCCAAAAAAGCCAAGAATGTTTCTTTAAAATTTTCAGCGGCAGTTGCATCTCCAATTCTCGTATGCCATGACGAGATTTAAAGTTTCTTAACCATCCCTGGCTAGCCTTAAAGTCAGGAGGACAGTCAAGTTGATTGTTGAACTGAAGTGCCTTTTCACACAATAGAGAACCAGAGATAGTTTCCCCTTTGCTTCTTCTTTGCACAAACCATATATTCAAAGCCTCTTCCAATTTCAAATCTTTCGCATGTCTCATGGTTTACGTTTCTTCGACCCATTTTCACTATCCAATTTCGGTGCAAAACTCATAATTTTATCCTTGTTACTTTTGATGTCAGAGACGGTAGCTTTCCCAACATTGGAAATCCTCGCAAGTGAAGACACAGTTTCACCTTTTCCTAGTCTCTTGATAATTTCTGTTTTCGTTTCAATTGACAAAACATTGCGGTTCCTTTTATATGCTTTAGGCCTTCTGGAAGATTCCATATCGCACAGAGAAATACTTGCACACCAAAATTATTCTGCTGTAGTAGCAGACACAATTATTTTAAGTTGAACTGTCTGTTTAGCCAGTGTTCTGCCTAGAACGCATACGTACACTAGATTGGTAAACCAGATATTAACTGACTTTATGATCTGACTGACTTCCTGTACGTAAGCGACTGACCATTAGCCCATTCCATCCTCTACAAATTGTTCGCACACATTTGAAGCTTGCAGCATCAAAAGATTCAAAAATAAAGTCTAACATGACTGGTGGCGCCTGATTTTTTTTTTTTTCTCGAAAAAGTGTTCGGATAATTGGATGTTCGGATTCGCTAACAACTCAACGGTCTAAAACCGAGTAGTTCCTCTCTGCCGCATTTAGTTTTCTAGAAATGTACATAACAGGATGCAGAGTATTTGCATATTCTTGCATCAGTGCTGCTCCAATCCCAGTGGATGAAGCATCACTCCGAAGAACAAAAGTCCTATCAAGAGTAGGTAATCTTAAGATGGGAGGAGAAGAAAATATATTCTTGATTTGGTCTAGTGAAGATTGGCATTTCTTCAGACCAACGGACCAGATTAGGCGAACCTTTCTTCAACAATGTTGATAGAGGTGCCATGATCGAAGATAAATTTGGAATAAATCTCCCATAAAATTGAATTAAACCTAAGAGACTCCTAACTTGTTTCTTCGTTTTAGGAACAGAGATGTTCAGTATTTTGGAAGTATTGTGGTCTTCTGTCTTCAAGAGACCATGACCAACACGATGACCCAGGAAAGAGATTTCACCAAAACCAACAAAAAAGCTTTAGAAGGTTTTGCTGTCAAATTATTCTCACGTAGAGTGGACAGTAAGTCATATAACCCTAAATAGTGATCTTCCCAGGTATCACTGAAGGGACAGATGTCATCTAAGTATGCGATGACATCCGAACGATGTGACAGAATTCGACGCATCATGCGAACGAAAGTGGCAGGGGCGTTCATGAGACCAAAAGGCATAACATTCCATTGAAATAGACCCCTAGGTGTAGAAAAAGCAGTAAGAGGTTTGGCATGCTCTGCTAAAGGCACTTGCCAATAACCTTTAGACAAGTCAAGTTTAGTGAAGAATCTAGAATTAGAAAGTCTAATCAGTAGATCTTCTAACAAAGGCATCGGTTCAGCGTCGAACTTTGTGACCTGATTCAATTTGCGATAATCAACGCAAATTCGTATGTTCTTATCCTTCTTCCGGACAATAACCATGGAAGAAGAATATGGTGAAGTCGATGGTTCAATTATATTTAATTGAATCATTTCATCCAATTCCTTTTCCACTTGCGACTGAAAGTGTATAGGAATAGGATACGGCCTAACCCTAATTGGATTATTGTCGGTAAGAATTATGTCATGTTCTATGACATCTGTGTGTCCAGGAATGTCAGTGAGAACATCCTGAAATGTTTGTAAACATCGACAAGTCTCGTCGATGTTCGTCACCAGAAAGATTAGGAGAAACAGAAACGTTTTTCCAAGATTCCGTGGAATGTAATGGAACCACTGGAAGGGGAAGGTTGACATCAGAGAAGGTAGCTTCCTCATCCTGAATGACAGACAGGGATAAATAATGACCGTGAGGTGCAGGAGCATCATCCGTTGCCTGGAAAATAGGCAGCAAATAGTCCGGACGTTCGTGAAATTCCGAAAGCATGTTTATGTGGAAAGTTTATGCTTTCCATCAATATCGACCACATAGTCAACATCGGAAATCCGAGAGACTATTGCATACGGACCTTTCCATGCAATAAGAAGTCTATTTTCCCTACTGGGGGAGTAGGACGAATGCTTTGTCACCTGGACAAAGTTGTCGTAGACATCTATTCTTGTTAGCAAACTGTCTTGCCTTCTCTTTAGCAATTTCTGATGAAGCAGTTGCTAGCTTACATGCCTCAATGATCTTTTGTCTAAGAGCAATGACATACTCATATGAGAATTGAGTTTCATCGCTAATATCATCGGCAGTGATGAGATCGTGTAATAAAGACATAGGGCCGCGTGGACGCGCGCCAAAGACAAGTTCGAAGGGAGAAAATCCTGTGTGTTCATTAGGGACTTCTCTATAGGCAAAGAGAGCCGCGGGTAAAACCCTGTCCCAATCTTGAGGATGATCTTCAGTTATCTTACCAAGCAAAGTCTTGAGCGTTCTATTCAGACGCTCAAACTAACCCATTAGACATAGGATGGTAGATACTACTGAGAGATCGTTCAATATGTAAGGTAGACATTACCTGTGACATAGTGTCAGATATGAGTTGAGTGCCATGGTCTGACAATATTTCTCTGGGGAACTGAACCCCAAGCGAGAAAAAATATCAACCAAAGAGCATCTGCGATATCTGTAGTAGATATGCTCTTAAGAGGAATAGCCTCTGGCCAACGTGTGCACATATCGACACATGTAAGGATAAACTGATGTCCTCTGGCCGACTTGACCTTAAAAGGGCCAATAATATCTATGGCCATTTTCTGAAACTACCGAATAGGAATGTCAGCAGCCTGGATAGGCGCAGCATGTCGTGGTCCTCTAGATTTGACCTCCTGACATACCTTGCATGATCGGCAGTAAATACGAATGTCCTTATTGACAAAAGGCCAAAAGAAAGCCGCAAGGACTCTCGACTTCGTACGGGAAAAAACCCATATGTCCAGCACATTGCGAGTCATGAGCATGTTGTAATATTTGGACTCTCATGCTCTTGGGAACAAGAATTTGCGAATGTGCCGACGTAGTCGAATCTTGTACCATACGTACAAGTACGCCGTTTCTCATTGCAATCCAAGATTTTCTATTTGTATCCTGATTCGGATCACCTTTCTTCGCAAGAACGAAGAATTTTTTTAAAGAAGGATCTTCTTCTTGCAATTTTATGAAAGAGTCACGAGTGATTACTAAGTGACTATCTTGGCTATCAACTTCATTATCACTATTCAGTGAAGTTTCGGGTGTTTGTAGAGCTTGTGCTCTTGTAACCACTGCATTTGTAGCTTGCATGTTATTATCTTCCCAAGCAGCAATCTGCTGTGGGGTACACTCCCTAACTCCGTGAATACGACCAATAATAAGGTCCGCAATAGGATTAGGTAAGAGACAAGCATTCACATCTCCAGTAAAGAAAGGAGTGGCAATGCGAATTACAGCAGTAGGATATTTTTCTAGAGTGCCGCCAAATGTGACACATTTAATAACCCTTCCTGTAGCACAAGATGGATCTACAAGCGATTGTCTAACACCAATAGTGGTGCATCCGGAATCGAAAAGTAGTGAGACCGGAGTATCATTAACAAGACCCTTATGTAGGATTAAAGAACCCCTCCCGTCATGCGCAACAGCAGCAGGAAGAGCGGGAAGTGGGTGACCACAACTCAAAGTAGTTATGGTACCCGGTTCGAATAAAGTACTGCATTGGGGGCATTTGTTTGCTCTCTCAAAGTCAAAAGCAGAACCAGTGACAGCGTCAAAGTTTTTATTATCAACACCATGATTACAGGCTCCCTCAGTTTCCTGTTGTACAGCATTAGCCTGCTGATATCTCTTTTTTTGTGTTGAGATCTACCCCGACTATTATTACCTCTGAAGTTATCAAAGTTATTATTATCTCTGCAGTTATTATTGTCTCTATTGTAATTGTTATCCTGGTTCGAATTCCAGTTTCCACGATTACTATCATGTTCACATTGATGCGAACATCTATTTGTTTGGTTCTGAGGTCTTCGGCAGGAATAACCTCTATTACCATATCCTCTTTTGAAATGCTTATAATTATTAGGGTGATAGTAACGAGTACTATCAGGTTGTCTCCAATTCTTCGAAGAAGAATCACCATGAAATTGATTTCCATGATTTTGACAGAAATTACCGCTACTCTTTCTATCAAAATTTTGTTGGGATCTACGAGCAAAGTTTTGACCATACGGAGCTGCCGAAGCAACTGGTAAACCTTCTTTCACCTTAGAGTTACCCATGGTTATGTGTGGGTGCGCAGTTACGTATTGGCAACAGAAATCTTCCATTTCTTTTATTGTTTTAGGTTTACGTTCATGAAGGAAAGCAAGGAAAGACTCATTGACAGACGACATGACTTTGTCTCTAAGTATTAAGTCCATAAGTCCTTCATAAGTTTTTTCCGTCTTAGATAGTTCAACCCATCGTGAGAAAGTAATGCGTATTCTTGCAATAAACTCGGAGAATTCAACTCCATTTTCAGGTAACATGTTTTTAAATTGTAGACGATAGCCGTCTTCGTTAAGCTGATATTTCTTTAACAAAGCGGCCCTGACAACCTCATAATTGTTCTTGTCAGGTTCATCCACCATATTTAATATACTTAGAGCTTTACCTGTCAGTATCCCTGATAACTGATAAACATATTTTGCTTTGTCTATGTTATGAGCTGTACATGCTTGTTCAAATCTGTCCAGATAGAACATTATGTCATCGCTGGAAGGACTAAATGTTGGTAACTTAATCTTAAAAGTATCATTATTAGCCTTACCAGAAGATGAACCCTTGTTTGCATCATTACCATTACTCATGCTTGTCAATTTCAATTTTTCCAACTCTAAAGCTAAGACCTTTTCTTCATGTTCCATTTTTGCTTTCTCTTTCCTCTCATCAGACTCTCTCTGTAATCTTCTTTCCTCAGCCTGAGCCTCTTTTTGAAGTCTTTCATTTTCAGCTTCTTTTTCAAGTCTTTTATTTTCAGCCTCTTTTTCAAGTCTTTTATTCTCAGCCTCTTTTTCAAGTCTTTTATTCTCAGCCTCTTTTTCAAGTCTTTTATTCTCAGCCTCTTTTTCAAGTCTTTTATTCTCAGCCTCTTTTTGAAGTCTTTCAGCTTCTAGCTGTAGCTGGAGTTTTCTCTCCTCAGCTTCTGATTCCCTTTTTTGTTTTTCCATTTCCATTTGGAATCTTTTTTCATCCACCTGCATCTGCAGTTTCTTTTGTTCAGCTTCCATTGCTTTATCATATCGAGCAGTTGCAAATTCTTCTAACTTATCACCAGTCTTCCCAAGCAATTTACCCTGCTCAATAAAGTGCTCAAATGTAGACATGTTGTCTAACATATGAGTCCAAAACCTGAAATAATTAACTAATTTATTTCAAACCTAAGTGTAACAAGTCTTAATTAAGCACTTGTATATTCACATCACCTTATATTATCCCAGTCTCTGTGGGAAACAAGTCTCCAATCAAAGAACTTGTATATGAAATATCAGCACTCAATTCTTGATCATAAGTGCACTTCTCATTCAATAGTGCACGACACTATTCATCATTCATTTATCATCAGTATAGTAGTAACAGTGCATTAGCATAGCCCATTAACTAATTACTATAACTGTAAACAATGACTATGTAAACACATGCAGAATGTAAACATTGAAAATGTAAACAATACAAACAATGTAAACAATAACAATGTAAACAATAACAAAGATCAGCAACAATACAAAAACTTTCGCAGAAATCAACTAAAAATAAAGCAGAAATTAATGAAATATCACAAAAAATGTGACGATATCTGCGATAGAATTAAACAAAATACATGACACCACAGTGTATAAACAAAAATGTTGTATGAAACTAAATTATAGACAAGAGTAGGCTAACAAATACAAACAAATCAAAACAAAACTAAAGAATGCGAAATAATAACGAAAACAATATTAAAACATGTCATCACAGCTAACATAAATAGCAACAGAAGTCGCTTAGCAAATTCCAGTATTGGAAATTTGCAAACCTTACAGAAAACGCTCACAATAGACGACCTCTATGACGTGGCATAATCTAACGGAGACACCACCCAACCGAGAACCCGCTGAAATATAAACATATAAATATACAAATAACATATAAATATAAAACATATAGAATGAGATGATACACAGAAGACTCAGCAGAAGTATAAGGGCACAGTTTACATACAAACAGGCCACTTAACTTATAGGCTTCCAATCGTAGAACAGCAGAAAAACGGATGTCAATCAACGTCCTAAAGAGCGAAGCTCCAACGATGATGGCACATCTGAACTGCTTCCACTGCTAACACGATGGTACAAGAGCTTCTGACATACTGTGTGTTGAGTTGTTTCGGCACTTGACCTTCTAATCCAAAAGTAAGTTGATGGAAATCGGTACTTGGCCTTCTTCAGAAAACAACCCGTTTCAACCGGCACTTGACCTTCTCAAAAAACGACAGCACTGGAACCTTGACAGCAGCAACTTGCTTGACTTGCGTAAAAGATAACAGCAGTCCGAGTTATCCGGCAACATGTAACAACGCCGGGTACTGTCAAATTCTTGTTTCCGTCAAAAAAATTGAAATTTTGACTTTTACCGGGCAACGCCGAGTACTTTGAAAATTTTGAAGATGTTGACTGTATTGAAGAATGTTAATTTCTTGAAGGATGCTGATGAATTCTTGTTGAAAATGAAGTGGGTAAGGGACCCCGTGTTTGCTGGTACCAGAATCAAACCAGCTTATGGCCACCAAATGATGCGTGATGCCATATGATGATGGATGGCATCCGCATGTCTGGTTTTGTGTAGTGTGTAGATGTGTTCAGTCAAAACAATGTTCATGCAACAATAACAGGGCAATCCACATAGGACGTCAGTAAACTCACGACGTATAAAGTCAATGAGTCTTGAAACAGCCGTTGACGTTTTTCTTCATTATTTATTGTGGACGCCACAGTGACAAAATGGTTACGCAAATGTGTAGGCACATCAAACAGTCATTATCACAGCAACATTCAATACAGCAATAAACGGTAGACAGCATTACAATGATGAGTCAGATGCATGTTATATTTCAAAGTGCTGTAAATGTAGTCAGGTGAACAACTCCATCCTTTTCTATAACAGCCAGGAGATAACCAGATGTATGAGATCAGTTCACTCTCCTTAGTTTGACTTCAGCAAGACAGACACGTCTGCCGAAGTATAAATAATGTCCACAAAAATATCCTCTAGATAATAAAGGTTTTTCCAAACCTAATTCATTTAACAAAGTAGCAAGTAATGGTCCTTGGTACATGCATCAACCGATGCAGTACAATGCAGCGACATGTGAGCTAGGAAAACATCTCGTGGCGACGACTTTCGGAGACAGGCTATGAATCGAAATCGCTCACGACCCAAAATCGATAGAGTTAATGAAAAAGTCAATTTACCTTGCTTTCATGAAATACACAGAAATATCACGCCTCCCGACATGTGGGAAACACTAGAGGTATTATCTCGAATAAACGAAATATCCATTAAGAGGACTACACATCCCTGACAGAACAAAAAATAGCGGAGATCCCCTCTTCAACGAGGCATCTCTTTCGCCATTCCAAATCGCTCACTCCACTAGTGGTGGGCGGAAACCGATCGACCAAGAAGCAAGACAAGTCATGCGCAGTCCAGCGCAAAAACGACCACAGCTCAAACTTAACTGCATTCGATACCAACGCGAGAAGACAAATGCTTACCGAGAAAAGTGACTATAAATTCCAAGCAGTTGTTGCCCTTGCGTTATAAAACAGATATTGAAATAAAACGATGTTGCGAGAATTTATCACGCAACAATTATCATAGGATTAAAATCTTACTGAATTTAGCGATTATTTTACAGATTTTCGCTACAAGAGTGCACCATCAAGACAAGTGACAGAAGACGTTGGAGATCCATTACAGCCAACCTTCGTTGTGGAGATGGCAGCTGATGATGATGATAGACATCTGTACTACGTTTAGCTTCGAGAGGTGAGGTGACCGTTTCCCTTCCTCGCTGATGTTGCCATCTCTAACTCAAGAGCAGAGTCACTGGTGCGTGACAGAGGAGAGATACTTTGACGTTGAAGAAGATGTGATGTGTACATGTGAACTTCTGTCAGGTTTGTGTCTACTTTGAGATGCGAGAGGCTGAAATGGCAGGTGAAAAGTGTTGTAACGTTTGTGACAGAATATGATACTTACCTTTTTTTTAAAGTTTTTATGGGAGACTTAACTCATTAACTACCGCAAGCCGCTGTCAGCGGCTCACAATCACATTTGGACCGCAAGCCGCTCAGGGCGCCAATCTAATTTTAGTAATAAAACGAAAGAAAAATGTACTGAAACACTCTCTGATCTGGTTCAGATTTTAAGTTGCCCACCGGAAAACAAATTCCCCAAAGCATGGTTGTTGTAGAACACTGAAATCAATTGATATTATGTTTATCATATTTTTTCCAGCGTTTTGGGTTAGTTACCAAATCGTGTAAAACTGTTTACCGTGGCAACTAGTGCTAGGACTACAAAAAATGCGTGTACATCTCGTCTTAACGCTTTAATAGTGATAGGAAACATTTTCAAGTTGACTGAAAGATTCCCCAAGCGACGAGAACAAGAGTGAAAACGGTGTGCACATTTGATTGAAATTGTGTTGCATTATTGATAGAGATGGGGCGCAAGCACGCTCAGAGCATCTATAATTGTGATAAAATATTGCAAACCCCGTGCCATCAGAGGGCCGTTAAATTGAATAACAACCTCTAGTAGATTGGGCAACTAATGTTAATTGTAATAGTTTTTCATTTATCTTTAAAATGTATTTGTAATGATACAAATCTGTAAACAATTGTACGAAAACTACAGCTTTACTTTGTGCAAACTACACCTGACAGGATGAAAATGGGAAAAATTTACGGCCACAGCGTGTTCAATTCGGTAGTTAATGTGTTTAAGCATCAAAGTAGAAACTACTGTAGGAGGCAAAAACGATGAATGATATGACGCTACTTTTCCGTTTTACGAGAGCTTGAATCATGCTTGAAAAAAATACTTTCAGTTATTGTGGAAGAAATCGTCGAAAGGAAAATTTTACTGTGAGGTTTGCGAGAGATTGAATCATGCATGGAAACTACTTCTAGTATGTGAAGATTGAATTGTGGAGTGTATCTACTTGCAAAGATTTAGAGAGCATGGAAAATGTGTATTGAAATTATTTTGAGGTTTGCGAGATACTGAAACTAATGCAATGAAACTATTTTGTATAAGTAGAGAAAGAATTATGTATGAAAACTACTTTAAAGGATAATGTTTGAGATTGAATTACGCAAATGAAAAGTTGTTTAAGGTTTGTGAAAGACTGAAATATGTGCGAAAACTTACACATGTTACTTGCGATAGGGTGAACCATTCATTGAATTACTTTGCAGGTACCAGAGAATGGAGGAATGCATGAAAAGGTTTTTTTTTTTTTTTTTTTTTTTTTTGTGTGGTTTTGTGAGTGTTTTGCGAGAGGCTGAAGCAACAAGAAGGAAATGTCCCGCTTGAACATCAAAGCGTGACTTTGACCGACTGTACTGAAAAGCGTACATACTAGTTGATGATGCTAAGATAATACAAGTACCTGTCTGTTTCACTTGAAGGTTGTGTGATATACGATATTAAAAGTTTAGCAAGTCCTTCTGTATTAAAAAAAAATAAACTGTTCTCTAAGTTACAAACAAATCTAATTTCATTTGTGGTTGTGCAGTTTCTCTGTTAAAGTGCAAAAGTGCACACGTCCAACGAAATGTATAAAAGAGTGTAGTCCCAAAGCAGAAACTGCCTTAATGGGAGGGAAGTGTATACAGACCTCACATTGCTAGTGTGTAGCTTTTTAATGAGGTGGGTTTTGACCAGATCCCTTTGTCTCTGAGTTTGCCTTCTTTAACTCAAGAGTAGAGTCCAGGTTACCCATTTACAGTGTGGGTAGACCTGGAATCGTGTTTACTACCAGGTTTCCATCTCGGGACCCGGAAACTGTTTCGAAGAGAGGAAAGCGCTGTAACCGTTTAGCCAGTCGGACACACAAGGTAGTACATACGACAATGAAATGGCTCAAAGGTTCAACAGTGACAGGACACTATACAAAGCATTTTTCCAGAGGGGTAATCTAATCATCAGAGGGGTTCCCCCGTTACCACAAGTGATTCGGCCCCCTGTTTTACGTACTTGACACGTCCCTGGGAGTTGGAGGCGGGGACTCACTTGGATCAAACTCCCCAGCGTCGCTCTAATACAGTTTTTTTTTTAACGTCTAGGCTGGGAAAATGAAAGGACTACATCGTGTGTTTCCAATTTTCAAAAGTTGGATCTATTTTCCCCTCAGTTTATATTTTTTATATTATATTATTAATATTTATTATATGGGAGAAGAACAAAAAAGAAACAAAAAAATGGCTTATCCTCTCTTTGTTGACGGGGGGGGTATATTGTTATAGGTATAGTTTTTCCTCTTGTTAAATGTATTTAAAGTGTTAGGAACCAACTCAAGTTCTCCCTGGCTGGTTCGGGTTCAGTGTTTGAATATTAATATGTTTGGGAGTCGATATATATGCATAAACACTCACCTTGCAAAAAGATATACAAAATATGCTCAACAGAAAATCCAAGGACAGTCCATAACTTGTATTGGGTGGTTCTTTTTGTAACATTACTTATTGTTTAAAAAGTTTTTTGAAAACTACCATTATCGTTATCAGGCATGATTAAAAAAAAAAAAAAAAACTCAATTATCGCAAGCTCCAATAATTGGGGCAAACCTTCCTTAGTGACTTATCCCATGGGATGGACATTCGTTGAATATTTTCATTAGAGTAATAATGTTTTAGGGTGCATTTACAGCAAAACGCACTGCTAACAATCGATCTGTCCCTGATTATCATAAAAGCCTGCACCAATTGAATGGACACATATACGACCATCATGAATACTGGTCATAGAACACACACCCAGAAAGTCGCCTCAACAGGCTGACACAAAGACCATAAATTACACTGGTTCAAGAATACACACACATCTGTTCGCCTCGAAGACGGACTCAACAAGACCCATATTACCACGCATACATCACGTTTGTCCACCTTGCTCACGTCATCATTTTTTTCTAAGTGACGTCATGCACCACATGCTTTCAGTGGGAGTGGTATGCCGTACTAAAAACAACACTTAAAAGATTAACTGGACGTTTTGAGCACTAAATAGAAACTCCCAACAGTCTTTGTTCATTAACTCGCACGTAACGACACTATTATCTTACATTAATAGCTTTTATCTCTCACTGCACCATTTTGGCCCCGGAATAAATACACCTAGCGAAAACATCTATCAATCACATGTTTCAATGTGACAGAACAGATAAATATGACAGGACATAGATTCAGCAAGACGATGTTTCTTTTACAAAACAAACAGAATATTGAATTCATGCCGCACACGAAGATAGTATAATATGGATTTCGCGTAATTTAAACTTGCCTCATCAGATATTTTGTTGTCCATCAACAATTCTAAATTTGATATGACAGATGTCAGCCGGGATGCACCAAAATAACTAGTCTGATATCCAAGTCCAAGCAAAATGTCGTCCTATTTAGCTGCTAATCTGAGATTTTACAATATTTGTGTTAGACAACTGTGTTCGTCCATTCTTCTTCTAAAAGAAGTATCTTTATTTGGGACTGTTGGTTTAAATTTTGCTTTCTTTAACTGCATTAAGTTTTTGTCATGGTATCTTCTACTACAACAATATTATGTTTATTTACCTGTATTTAGAACAACTTTCAAACTGTGTACAGTATATTAACAACACTATTATGTTTATTTCCATGTACTTACAACAACTTTCAAAATGTGTACAGTACATTAACAACACTATTATGTTTATTTCCATGTACTTACAACAACTTTCAAAATGTGTACAGTACATTAACAACACTATTATGTTTATTTCCATGTACTTACAACAACTTTCAAAATGTGTACAGTACATTAACAACAATGCTCGACGTTTGTTCCTATTGCCTTACTTATGTTACCGACCATTTATTTATTGTTTTAGTAATGTTCTCATGTATTGGTTGTTTATGTATCAATTTTTTACACGATGAGTTTGCCAGCCCCCACACACAACTCATTTTAGTCGTTTTAATAACTTGCTTGAGGGAGTTGTAGCGCTATTTAGACGATTTTTTTGCCACACGTACAATAGGAAACGTTTAGACCGCACACGGCTCCGGGGTCGACCCAGCCTCATGAATTGGGTACCAGAGCAACTCTGGGAAGGTTAAGGCGGCCGGCGTGATGCTGATCACATCACCCCCTTACTGTGCCGATGGTCAAGAAAATATGGGCCTAGCACCATATTCCCAAAATGCCTCAATGGGCGTGTAACGGGATCCTTGACCTCCTTACAACAGCAAACTGCTACATGTAGATCCGAGGGGTCTGAATAGAAATAAATAATAGAACTACTGAACCTTCAGCCGTGTCGTAGAAGGCGACTGGTATGAAGTTGTGCCTGGGAATGGAAATCTCATCATGTAAAAGAAACTGGCCCATAAATGACCACTACAAGATGACATGAATGTTTCGATGAAGGTTTCTTACAAGGGGGGACCATCTGCATTGGTAGCTCTAAGCTCAGTAACGATAAAATAGAGAAAAAGAAGAACGAAGAAGATATTAAGAGAGTGATCTTTCTTCGTTGTACCGTTGCCCTGGTAAACCCCGCCACTGAATACTCTCTATACACTTTATGGAGAATTATACTGCCATACTGATATCACGTTATTTAGTTCCGTCTGATAATGATGTTTTTGTTCTCCTGTTGCTCGAAACAAATCTCTGTGTTGGTGATCACTCGTTTATACGAGTAGTCTGTGATTACCTTCTGCCCTCAGGGTGTGGAAAATACAGGGAAAAGTGCGCTCATTTAATACTCACTTTACATATCGTAGTACACTACACAATCTTGCTCAAGAAAGATGGAAAAACTAAAGTTCAGAAGCTATTGATAATTACTGCAGGTTGAAATAAGTACTGTTTCCGTCTGGGAAATGAATCAAGAGGGAAAACCCAACTTCGTTTTTCTTGTCGTGAAGACTTTTATGAAATTGAGCAGGATTATTTTTTTTTAAACGCACAACACTTAACATTATTCAAACGGGAAAGGTAGTCACATAGTACAATATATGGTACATACTGCCAAACGGGAAAGGTAGTCACATAGTACATAATATGGTACATACTGCCAAACGGGAAAGGTAGTCACATAGTACATAATATGGTACATACTGCCAAACGGGAAAGGTAGTCACATGGTACATACTGCCGTAGGAGAGTGAAGTGTTAGAGACTTTGTCATACCAGGTCTAGCTTTTTATTATGAAGTGGGGTGACCAGTTCCCTTCCTCGCTGCCTTTTGCCTTACCTTACTAAAGATCAGAGTCAGATACCCATTTACGTCTGGGTAGACTGGACCGTGGCGTTACTAGGTTTTGGATCGTGGAACACAATAACTTCGCCGGGACAGGAAAGCGCTTTTACCGCTTAGCCAATCGGAAACTTTCAAAATGTGTACAAAAGAGAGAAACAAGGCAAGACGTGTACGTTACTCTGGAGGGCAATGATACTTGCCCTTTTAACTTCTAGACCAGTTTCTTCTGTACCAGGGGTCCATGCATCCCCTAGTGGTGCGAGGCCCAACCTCCAGGGGGTGCGAGGCATGCCAGATTATTTTATAAGGCTCATAAACACTCAGAATTGTGACGGCATTGCCTCCCTTGCTTTGCAGTAGTGGTCCAACAGTGGCCAAAACTCAAGAGTATCTAATATAGGCTTCAATGGAGTCTGAGCATTTTACTTTACACAAGATTAGTCTTTGGCAGAAATGTAACTTCTATCACATGGGAGTCTTCTCAAGATATTCAGTTAAGCGAAAACAATGCTTGCTGTTGCTGAGCACGTTAATTCTGTAATCTGCCGACACTTTTGTGGAGGATTTAAGCACTTCTTAAGTTCAGCTCGTTTAAGCCCCCCCATCCCTGATTTACTCAGGGGAATTCTATTATTTTAGTATAGCTCTGTTTAGAGTGTGTGTAGTAAACTGACTGAGACGAACATGCAGTAACTTCAATTAAATCGAAGTTAAATTTGTAACATTACAAATAACAAAATTTAATAATCACTTTAGGTTTAACAGTTGGAAAATAATTTGAATAGTTATGGATCAAGAAAAGTTATCCTCGCAGTCTTTAGGGAATGTGAGATATTACAAGAAATTCAAGTGGCAGCATATTTGTGAACTTAGCTGCCAATGACGGTTCTGTTCCTTCTTATGGGTTGGTTCTTTTCACTCTGCTCGCGCTCGTATCTGATCAAGGTTGTCAGGGGTAGCTCGTTTCCCAGAAACGTCAAGGAGAGTCTATCACGTGCGTCCTTCGTCTTAAAGCTTAGGCTACTGTTCTCTTCTTGTTCCAGAGATAGTACTTTCTGCTGGTACCACCAACAACTATGGTAAAGAATAGAACGAAACGCTGTCTTGAGTATGGCGCTTTCCACCCTATAGTTATGGGTTCCTATCTTCCCATACCACCATCCCAATTACTCAGACTTTACCCTCGATGAGAATTAAATTTAATCCCATGGGATAAACTTTCTTTACATTTAAATTGAATAGCTTTACATTACATTTAAATGAAAAGGTTAATAGTACAGATAGAGTCTGTTTACATATACATCTCCACTGATTGAAAAGTGTTTACAATATAAATTGAATATGTTTTCATTTATGTTTTACACTGATTGAAAAGTTTTAAACTGCCGTTATTTTAAAATGAATATTTTCACATAGACATTTACACTGGTGTAAGCTTGAAAACTTACATTAATTTTGAAGTGAATATGTTTATAGGGACATTTACACTGCTTTGAAAATGTAAGTATTATACTTAGAATGTACATCATTTCTTTCACCTTTCCCTCCCTGCTCCATAGGGAACCTGGAACTACTTTATGTTTTGAGTTCTCTTTATGAAACTATAAATCAAGCAATCACCAGCCCGTGCAGTGGTGGTTCACGAATCATCATTCTATACGCTGATGTTGCCAGCCTCAAATGACTTTGACATCCAATAGCGAGTTTCACACATTACAATTATGTATATGTGTGTATATATATATATATATATATATAAATATATATATATATATATATATATATATATATATATATATATATATATATATGTGTGTGTGTGTGTGTGTTAGATCACACGTTTGTTATGAAACATAGAATGAAAAATGTACTGCTTACGCCAATCTTGGCTACAGACTTGTTGCTCAGATGAATAAAAGAGACGAGTCGGTCTCTTACACGCGTCTGGTGTGTCTTTAATTTGACCATAGATTCCCTCTCTGACTCCGTGTGTGTCTTCAGTTTCTTAGTCACTGTGGTCCTTATTAAAATGTAGAGATTTCCTTTGCTTTGTCTTATCTGGTTCTCAAATAAAAGGTCCAGTTAAAAAAGGGAATTATGAATCTCATCTTCACTCTGGTGAGGTCTGATGTTGTCTTGGCGAGCGTGAAACTCACAGTGAAATAAAACTGCGAAATGGTCAGACTATATTCCTATCTTCCCACGCATTGTTGTTATGAATCTACTCAGAAAGATCCAATCATTTCAAATCATGCGGATAGGGTGTGATGATTTCAAAAATATTCCGACATCGGATAATTTTGAACGTAAGGCAGAGGTCATCTCTCCCATATATGGCTGTATGATGTCCGATGCCCTTGTTTACAAACTTACAGACAGATCGGGCAACTTACATGACAACATGTGTAAGCCGTAATCTTTATTACTTTATTCGAAAGTAATGTTTTCATAACAAGTCGGCCCAGAAGCGATTATGTCACACTTGTCTGCCCACATGTGTCACACAGACAGTAATCTCGTTATCTGACGAATGAGTACGCAAAAACTCCGTGTCTGCCCATCTGGGTTACCAAACGAATCGTCTTATCAGCGGTTCATCTAAACACGCCGGCGACTATCTTATCTCAGTTGCTCACCGCAAGCTAGGATGACCGGGTAACAAACAGGTGACATCACAGAGACGAGTGTCGAATGATTTGATAAAATCAAATATCTGCTGCTTCGCAGAAAAATAACGAAGAAAGAAAGAAAGAAAAGTGCGATAATTGACCGCACATAATAAAAATCAGTACCACAAATGTACCGATACTGCCGGAGAGAAACAAAGATCGATTTGGGCCGCCCCGTTTTGTTACAAGAATATATAATACTCAGAACTCAACTAATGTGTAAAAAATAGAACACTGATAACAATTAGATACCGAAGCTTGGTCACATTTTGTTAACAACATTTTCTCACAACGTATCTTCATCTTTTTCTTTCGCGCTAGAAGATAATGGGGTGTTAGGCTTCTTAATGTGCTTTAAAAGAGGTGTGAGGTTTCTTAAGATATTGTAAAGGGGTGCAAGGCTTCTCCTCTTAAGATTCTGTAAAGGGGTGCAAGGCTTCTCCTCTTAAGATTCTGTAAAGGGGTGCAAGGCTTCTCCTCTTAAGATTCTGTAAAGGGGTGCAAGGCTTCTCCTCTTAAGATTCTGTAAAGGGGTGCAAGGCTTCTCCTCTTAAGATGCTGTAAAGGGATGTGGTGCCTGTAAACTGTTAAGAAGTACGGTTCCAAACGAATACTCAGTGATATAAAAAGTAATGTTAAAGAATTAATTGATTCATTCAATACTCTTCAGTTACCCAAGAATACTCAGTGATATAAAAAGTAATGTTAAAGAATTAATTGATTCATTCAATACTCTTCAGTTACCCAAGAATACTCAGTGATATAAAAAGTAATGTTAAAGAATTAATTGATTCATTCAATACTCTTCAGTTACCCAAGAATACTCAGTGATATAAAAAGTAATGTTAAAGAATTAATTGATTCATTCAATACTCTTCAGTTACCCAAGAAGTTTAGGCCTTCAGCAAACTCATGCCCAGTGCTAACAGCTTAAGGCCTCTTCATGTCTTCCTCGTCTGCTTCATTGAGACAGAATGGCTAACTTATCGCTCTTGTTTTCTGTTTTAAAGTTCATGAGCAATACAGAATGGCAATGTTCTATACGTTATACTGCAGTGAATAAAAGTGGTTGGCCAATTATCATGAACCAGATATTCGTCATATCGTGCACACAAAAATAAATATAAATTTGTGAAGGATATGATGAGCGTCATCTGTTAGCACACAGTTGGTGATAGTAATAAAGGTGCATCATTAAATGTAGTATTTTCCTTTACTTGTTTTCTGATCTTAAGTAATAACTGAATATTAGTTGTTAAGAATGGTTGTTAGATCTGCCAAGTCAAAATAATCATCATTAAATAAAGTACATTTTGATAAGTTTAAACATCTAATCTAAAGGTCACAAGAATGTTGGTCCTTACAAGAGCTGTATTAAAGACAAAATTCGCACTGACCTAGTTGTTTAAGAAACATATTGTTGTTATCCACACATCAGCATTCACCATCAGACATCGACTTTTTGAAGTACAAAACACATACTATATCTTCAGTTCATTATTTCCTATACTTTATGCCCCGTACATTAATAGACTTCTTTCCACCTTATGTTTACATTGATTTAGTTAGTACATAAAATGCATCAATGCCGCGGTCAAAACTTGACATTTTAAATGTACCAAGAAAGAGAGCTGTGTGCACAGTTTCAGGTCTATATGATGAGCGGGCCATAGCGATTTTAGCGTCCAAGATTTGAAATGTGACAAATATGCAATAAGATTTTTAAATAAAAGTGGTTAATAATGATCTTCATCTTCAAGTAACATGTTTGGTGACGTAAGCAATCACACCTCTCCACAGCTACCTGTCTTTAGTAATATTTAATAATTCTGTTGTTGACTTCGTTCCATACCATAATATCAAACTGTCCAGAATCTTCTGACTTTGTCCTTCTCTTTTTTCTCTTTCCTTCGCTATTTCCTGTTGTCATGATATACTCCAGCTTTCCTGCTCTCATAACATGCCATAATTAAGTGCATTGCTTTATCTAACTTGCGGAGTAAGCTTCCTATGCGCATTGACCTCTTTCAGTACATCCGGGTACCCTGTCGTGATACTGGGACATCTGTTTTCATTTTGGCATTCTGATTGACTTTGTCACTAGACACAGATTTATTTAGCTGATTACCTCCCTGCGACTTATTTAGCTGATTACCTCCCTGCGATTTATTTAGCTATTACCTCCCTGTGATTTATTTAGCTGATTCCCTCCCTGTGATTTTTTAGCTGATTATCGTCCTGCGATTTATTTAGCTGATTACCTCACTATGATTTATTTAGCTGATTACCTCACTGCGATTTATTTAGCTGATTACCTCACTGCGATTTATTTAGCTGATTACCTCCCTGCGATTTATTTAGCTGATTACCTCCCTTCGATTTATTTAGCTGATTCCCTCCCTGCGATTTTTTAGCTGATTACCTCCCTGCGATTTATTTAGCTGATTACCTCACTGCGATTTATTTAACTGATTACCTCCCTGCGATTTATTTAGCTGATTACCTCCCTGCGATTTATTTAGCTGATTACCCCCCTGCGATTTATCTGACTGACAGCAGCTAGTATAGACTTTATATATTTTCTGTATTTATCTTAGTTTTCACTGTCTTCTCAACTGATTTAGTCATTTGTCCCTGGCGAAAACTTTGTGATCGTAATGAAGATCACTGCTTTTCATTTGTCCCTGGCGAAAACTTTGTGATCGTAATGAAGATCACTGCTTGTCATTTGTTCTTTTTAATATGAGTTTTTGTCTTCCTTTAGCGAGGCGTGCACCGTTCAAGATAGACTGAAGATCGAACGGTTATATTAGGGCGCATTGCCAAATATAAAAAGGCCTTAAGGTCTGGCAAACATGCACATAAATCTGGTATGTATGTTGCATGTTACCCATCGTTCAATTTATCTGTAATGTCAGATATTGTTGCTTATCTATTTGTTAAATTTATTCCAATAGTTTGATTATCTCCGAGTGTTCTTGTTACATATTTTTAGTTCTTGTAATCTACCTAAGATAGTTTTAACTTTCTACTTCTCTCGTTAGCTTTTTTTTTAATGGAAAACATTGGCAGCTGTTTTTATGACCCACCAGAGGAAATTTAAGAACAGTGAACTGCAAAAACTGGCTCCTTTCCATAACCAAGCGTATCGGTAACAACCGCACTACAATCAATTAAAGCTTCCGTTAAAATAAAATAAAAAGGCCTTAATCAAAGAATTACCGCAGCACGTGACCGGAACCGGTGGTGTAGCTTGTGATGTCATGTACAGCTGTCGAGTGCATGGCTAGGATTGACAGGGTATCAAAGACCTGGGTCTTTTCTCATTGCTGGAACCACATTTTACGTTTTCAATGAACGACAACGCTGGGTGCAGAAGTTTTCACAAGAAGTGTAATGTTTCATTTAAATTCTTGTCTTCATTGCTCAATTCTCACACCATGTGTGTGATGTTTTCACATACTTCAAGGTCATGAAACAGCTGAATAAAAATGTCTGTATCCTGAATAAGTTTCGTAAGACTCCGGAACCTCTTTATAGAGACAGCTGCCGTTACTGACAAAATAGTTACAGTCGGCAACCCAGTACCTTTTGGGGTCTACTTTAGTAATAGTGAGCTCGCTAAATATCTACCATTTATATATATATATATATATATATATATATATATATCTATATATATATATATATATATATATATATATATATATATATATATATATATATGTGTGTGGGGGGGGTGTGGGTGTGGGTGGGTGTGTGGGTGTGTGCGTGAGTGAGTGTGTGTGTGTGTGTGTGAGATCTTAATCAGGGGAGGGGGGTGATGATCCTTACAAAGAAATGATGGTGTTCCTATCACACAGTTTATGAATATATTTTAATTGCCAGCTCCGGTGTTTTCATTGGGAAAGTGGAACAAGTATCTTTGATCTTGGGGTTACCACGATTGTAAACCTCAGCAGGGGAGGTCTAGTTCAAAATTTTCCTAGTTTAAAAAGTGTTTCCTTTTTTCCCTGGCAACCGCCTAAACATGTGCCAAATCATTAACTAGGATCTACCGGTAGATCGGGGTTGACTGGTTGCCGTCGCCTAGTCTAGGACAATACGATGGTTCTCAAACCTTGATGAGGCGTGCACCACCTAATAAGCGTCGCTGTACCGAGAACTTCGTCCGTGACCGTATCATTATCATTATCATTATGTTAATTTCGTTTTTCGCTGTTCATGGAACGTGCAGCCACCATTTTAGCTGGTTCCCTTGCGGGACGCCTGCATTAAACCATTCATATGCTCTTGCAGGAGTGATTCATGTAGCAATGTGTTTTACAACATGAGGTCACCAGTCGTATGTACTACCTCATATTAGTTGCCTCTTATGACATGTCTGACGGGATAGCAGGCTTATTCTTTATTGTGTCTCCAACATATAAAACCACACACCTCGTATGATCAACCCCTTCTACTGACATATGTATGTATATAAACGTTATCTACACCTTTGGATGAACACTGTAACGAAGAGCAGAACATGTGTATTAGGGATAAACTTATTTTTTAAAGCAACCATGGGATTTATCTTTTAATATTCTTTATTGTATAGTATAGGTCCATTCTAATCCAGTATTTTCTATACCTTAACACAATAACGCATGTTGTTATTTTCGTTGTCATGTATATTTTAATTGATAACAACTAGAATAACGATAAAGTTACTGGGTGACCAAGCCGTGAAGCAGAGAGAGACATAGTTGTCAACAGAATTCCAATCCTCTAACTGTTATTTTCAGAGACCTTCTTTAGGACCCCTGAGATATGATTCTCTATTCCTGCAAATATCAATATCAAATAAATTCACTATCATCCTTTAATAATCTTAGTTCTTCTCATCTGTACTTAGAGGGTAATACAGAACATCCAGTCAGTAACATCTTCACGTGAAATTACCCGCGAAGAAAGACGGTGTCTTGTTTGGTTTTTTAACTTCCCGTTAGGCATTCCTACCGAATATCTCTTTTATTTATTCATTCATTCACATTACTCACTCACTCTTTCATTTATCGCGCACAAAGAGTAAGAGTTAGTTTGAAGAGATTTTTTTTCAGTAGTATTATATTACCGTAGTCAGTAATCATAACCTTCAGACAACTCCGGCTATAAGAGACAGTCGGTCACATTTTAGCTGGCAAGTATAGTACATGCTTCATGTTCAGATTTTCGTGTAATGTCAGGGTAAAAATACGGTGCTAGTTGGAGCAAGCATGATTATTCCGGATTAGGTTATTATATGTCTTGTTAACAGAGAGAGAGAGAGAGAGAGAGAGAGAGAGAAGAAGTGAGAGTGACAGACAGAGACAGAGAGAGTGAGAGAAAGAGACAGAGAGAGATTGTGAGAGAGAGTGACAGAGAGAGAGAAACAGAGAGAGAGTGGGAGACAGACAGAGAGAGTAAGAGAGAGGGAGAAAGAGTGACAGAGACAGAGAGATAGAAGTAGAGAGAGTGAGAGAGAAAGGGAGAGAATGAGAGACAAAGATAGAGAGAAAGTGAAAGCGTAAGTGACAGAGAAAGTAACAGAGAAAGTAAGAGAAAGTGAGAGAGAGAGTGAGACAGATTGACAGAGAGAGACAGAGAGAGTGAGAGAAACAGAGAAAGAGAGAGATGAAGACATTTATATTGATTTAATCACACTTTCTACCCAAAAAAGGTCCAAAAAAGCACACACACACACACAAACACAAAACACATTCCTCGTCGCGTCTCTTATGAAAAAAGAAAAATATATGCTCTAAAGCAGGATTGTCAAGTCGGCCAAAAGATTGTCTGACTCCCGACTCTGACTTCGGCTACAGTTTTTTACAGTCATATGGCCAGTCATATGGCCAGTAATATGGCCAGTCATATGGCCAGTCATATGGCCAGTAATATGGCCAGTCATATTGCCAGTCATATGGCCAGTCATATGGCACAACATTCGGATTCCGGATGTTTTTTTTACCGACTTCGACTCCACTATAAACGACCGATTCCACGACTCCGCTTCCCGATTCCAGATTCCACAGCCCTGCTTATGAAAGGTTATGTAAATAGATTACATAATTTCCCACCTTTGCTTCCTTATTAGTATTCACGGTTTTGTTAACGCAGAATCCCCATGCTCTTCGATCTGTCTAACTCATATTTTAGCCACGCCTATTTTTCTATTTTTTTCTCTATGTCTTACAGGCACTAGCGAGTATTTACAAACAGACCTATTAGCTAGTCTACGAGCGGACAGGTAACCGCCAGCGAGTAAGAGCCGTTAACTGAATTATCACGCGAGCGATGGGCAATCGTTGAATAGTGACAGATCAGACAAAGAACGCACGTAGAGAGAGATCAAGTCGTCTATTTGTAGAATCAAGGGCGATAAGACAAAAGATGTATCTTTGATGGTTACAATTCTCAAGGGGGACTTAAGCGAATGAAGAAAAAGAAAGGGGTGATAACCACAGTTACCAACCCCATCCGTTTGTTCGTGATCCCAAAGGGGACGTAATTAGCTGCAGAGAGAGACGAAATCAATAGACGGTCTGCTCATTAGCGAACATCTATGCGGTCGGCACAGGTGAGAAAGAAAGCTTTAATTCAGGAATGACAATAAGAATAACGATAACTGGACCTATTGATACCCAGATTTCTTTTCATTTTCATTTACATTCAGCCAGCTGTGGCGAAAATATCAAACTTAACACACCCGACTACTGGCCACTGTGTTGTGGCGAGGATTTATCCAGCGAGATTTACTCACCTGACATTCTCTTTAACTATCGGAATTACAAGCTGCTGTACACTGTGAACACTATGTCTCGGTAATTAATTTTCTACCTGGACTAATTGATGTGACATAAACATATTCAATTATCAGCACCAAAGTAAGCGTTCCCCATTACGAGAATTAATCAGTCTTGGAGGAACTGGGGCTTATTTCGGCGAAACCCAACACTGGATTTGTATTTATATCATGGAGATATGTTCAAGATGTTGTTAAAACAACTACTAGGTAAGCGAGACTGAATGTGGCCACAGGTTTGTATAATCATTATACTCATTTGATTTTTTCCCTTCCTTTTTGTTTGCTAATACTGTTATTTTCAGGATAGATTAATTAGGAACTCTGTTCTTTACAGTATAGTCAAATTCTATACCATAGCGCAAATCTTTTGACCCTTTGAGGTTTTTAACTCCTTTTCTTGCGGGATCTTGTCTCAACAGAAGGGATTGCACTTATGGGTTTATTTTTTTTTTTGCTAATTTCTGTAACCTATGATTTTTTTCTATTTGCTATTGATATATTGGATGTTGTGAAGTTTTCTTTTCGATAATAAACTTTAACAAAACTTAATTACCTGTGTCGGTCAGCTCAGCCCAATATCCATACCCCATTTACTATAGTTTTCACGTTTGTGCGTCTGGTTGTTGTCACTTTTCTGTGTGTGTGTATGTGAGTGGTTAAAAGTGTATATGTTAATATATACGGAAAGGAGAACTGTCTGATAAACAAAATTTCAGTCGTAAAGATAGGCTGGACTAGAGTATCTTCTCAATCCAGTGACAGATTCTACCTTTAACTTATTCACTCGTGAAATCTATTTCTTTACCTTATCTCTTACTGAGTTACCACCTTTTTCAGTTCTATTCAGACGGGACCAGAATCTATTTTAAATACCTATCAAAATCTACGACAGAATGGGTTGGCTCGTTTACGGGATTTTGAGCTAGATCTTTAACAAGTACTACAGAAATGGTGCGAAGTTTGAGATTTTTTTTCTAGTACGTCAGATTGAGTTTGTTTCCAAAAATTGGATCTAGTCTGTATCTAGATAAAAGACTAAAGTCTGATATTAAATCTTTTATATAGTCTAGATAGAGCAGAGTGTGGTTGTCTCGTGAGTTAAGTATCACTAATAATAATTATCCCCTAGACTAACCTTCTGTTTATTGGCTTGCTGACCACACAAATATATAAATTGTTTTTTCAACAGCATTTTCGAATTACATACAGTTAGTGTGTGGGTGATCTTTGTCGGAGATAATGTTATGTATTGATTTTATACTACAAGGCCGCTGGTAGCGCGTGATTGTCTGACAATCACCAGGTTTTAGGGAGCACAGGAGTTTGCGCTAAGCTAAGGGAGAGCATTCTGACAAATTCGTTAAGTTAATAGCCTCCCCTTTCTCCTAACTGACTTCAGGTGTGGGCTAGTTTTGGTGGATTATATAATAAGGGAATTTTTTTTCCTCCTTAATTATATAAAAAAAATTATTTTTCTCTCCACCGTAGTAAAGTAGTTTTTTTTCATTTGTTAGCCTGATCTACCGTTTGTATGGTTTAAGTCGTCTGTATTAGGAGCCTAGTTGCCAGTTAATAACAGCGATAGATTAGATAACTGATAACAGGAGGAGGTATCATAGTTAAATAACAGGAATATTTTTTGGGTATTTTTCTCGTAATTGGTAGGGAATCAGTGTATCCTTCTTCTTCTTTTTTTCTCGGGTAAGTCACAATCAGTTATTTGCCATGGCTGAGCGTGCAAAACTTAGAGCAATGCTAAGAGAGGAAGCAAGGGAAGAGGGATTACAAGGAGAAGAAGTGAAAGCGTTTGTCAACGAAGAACTTGACGGATATGATGCGGAGAGGAAAGCAGACAAAGCTAGGGAAGAGAAGAAGATTGAGGAGGAAATGGAAATTCGCAGGGTGAACGAACGAGAGAATGAGAGACAGCACGAACTGGCGCTTAAGACCCTAGAAGTTCAAAGCCGTGGGGCTGCCTCTACCTCCAAGAACGGAGACTCTCTACCTCAGTCACAGTCAACTGATCTTTCCAACACTCAATCTCCTCAACTAGCAGCTATGTCTTTTGCCCTGGAATTCTTCCTAAGCCCCAATGAGAAAATTGACTGCTATCTAAAAAAATTTGAGAGAATAGCAAATCTGTACGGTTTAGAAAGGTCGCGTGGGTGTTTGAAGCTTTCTCAGGCTTTAAAAAGCACTGCGTATGATGCGTACGCAAAACTGGGAAGCAGCCAGCAAGACGATTACGACATGTTGAAGAAGGCTTTACTTGAGCGTTTCGAAATGAACGCTCGCAAATTTTTGCAACTGTTCCGTAACAGCAGAAAGGAAAGCACTGAGTCTTTTCAGCAGTTCTCTTCTCGTCTGAAGGGATACTTGACAAAGTGCCTGGAGCTTTCCGAGCTTCCCTCCACCTATGAAGGTCTTGAGGATTTCGTAGTAACCGAACAAATAAAGAACACTTTGTCAAGTGACACCCGTAGATTTCTGGCGGAACAAGGCGCAGTAAAGCTGGAAGACATTTTGAGCAAGTCTGAGCGACATAACAATGCGACGGCCGAACTGCCAGGCGCAAAACGCAAACCGACGGAGGAGCTTTCTCTGAAAAATAATTTAGAGCAGTCTTCCAATTCTTCTCACCACCATATTCACAGAGAAACTGTACCCCAGAATTCCCTTCCGGAAAAATCTAAATACTATAAAAACATGTACCCCACCAACAACAAAAATTCTGATCAGCCAAACCGCCCGACCTGGCAGTGCGGCCAGAAAGGACAGGGTGACAAAGGGAAAACCCCTGCGCACGGGACATCTGATCAGGGCAAGCACACCGGGCCTAATCGCATCGGATGTTTGCAAACAGCCTCGCAAGGAATAATTAATGTCAGTGATTCTCAACCTGAGGGGGAAAGACCCTCAACGCGAGGAACTGTTATTTTGAACGGGACTTCAACATATTGTCTGTTTGATACAGTGTTGTCCTTTGATTGCATTGTCACAAGACACTTGGTCAAACCCGGTCAAGAGACAGAAGAAACCGTCACATTATGTAGAGTTTTCAAAGGAGATGCACCCATGACGCTTCCCATCGCATTGGTGGAGATACACTCTGATTTTGTCAGAGGTGTGATGAAAGGGGCTATTATGGATGACCCGATCTACCCATTCATACTTGGCGGTAGATACGTGTTTATTGGGAGACCGAAAGAGCCAATTGTGGCAGCAGTAAACACAAGAGGGCAAACCAAGAAGGAACGGGTGCCTGTGCCAAATTTGTTACCTGAGGAACTAAACGAGGCGCAACAAATGGACCCTGCCTTGGAGCCCTACTTTAGAAAACTGCCCATGGCCAAAGACCCCAGACACAACGGAGACATCTTTTCTAAGGACGGAGTATTGTATCGTAGAACTGACAACCCTAAACGAAGGGCATAATCAGCTCCTAGTACCGACGCAGTACAGAGACCAAATCTTAGAAATGGGGCACTCTCTTCCATTTAGTGGACATATGGGACAAAACGCCACTAATCAGCGAATATCGACTCACTATTCGTGGTCAGGAATGAATACTGATATTATCAGATACGTGAAATCCTGCGCCAAGTGCCAACGTGTGGCACCTAAGCATTGGACACCCCCAGTTCCCATGGGTGAAATGCCAATAGTGAGGACACCACTTGAACGGGTTCTAATCGACATTTTAGGACCCATAGAAAGGACTAAAAGAAGGCACTGGTTTGTTCTGACCTTAGTCGACACATGCACTTTGTGGGCAGAAGCTTTACCGCTAACATGCACGGTCTTCAGGCATGTCGCAGAAGCCCTAGTGCAGATATTTACACAGTTGGGATTCCCTCAACAAGTTTTGACGGATAACGGATCCCAATATCGTAGCCTGTTAATGGAGGAGATCGTTATGATCTTGAGGAACCAGCACATCTACACAATCCCCTATAATCTGGCCGGAAGTGGATTAGTAGAACGTATTATCGGAAGCCTCACCATGATGTTACGTAAGATGGGACAAGAGAAACCTGAAGATTGGGACCTTTTCATTCATGCAGCCTTATTCGCCTACAGGGGAGTCCCACAGGCCTCTACAGGTTTCCCACCAGCTACTCTTTTATTCGGCATACCAATCAAGGGCCCGCTAGAAGCCTTACTCCGGTCACTGACAGACCAGAATGCTGATGAGACAGTCGTCTCAGCCAGTAAATACGTATCGGAACTTAAATAAAGGTTACAACTAGGATGGGATCTAGCAACGACCAACCTTAAGAAAGTACGCGCAAAGCATGCTAAACGATATAATAAAGCAGCGAAAGAGAGAGAAGTGCAGCCAGGAGAGAAATGTTTGTTGTTACTTCCTACCGGAAACAACAAACTACGCATCGGATGGCAAGGGCCGTTTACCGTCCTTAAAAAGATCTCATGAACTAACTACCAGATCTGTATTAACTCTTTCAGCCCCAAGCAAAAAAGTGGGTTTGGCCCAAGTAAAAATGGCCACCCCAGTGCGTTTTTATTGTTGTTGTTTGGAAAAAATTTTTTTAAATGTTCATATGCATAAATAACCAAAAGTCCAAAATGGATGGCTATACTTTAAGAAAATAGCGTTTTTGAGTTGTCAAAGTTAGAAAAAAGCCCTAGAAAGAATCAAGAGATACGAAAGCCAGTATACTGTTGATCAGGCCAAATGGGACTAGAAGGAAGTACAGTATACTGGCTGTTGGGACTTAAAGAGTTAAAGTAAAGGAGAAGGTCTACCATGTAAATCTGTTAAAGAAAAACTTGGAAAGACCGGTGCCGTCCTCCGAACATCTCCTGGCGGTCGCCATAGCTACCGAAGATGATGAAGATGACGATAGTTTCATGGAATATCCATTGCAACAAACGGAATTTTTCAAAGATGTAAAATTCGGTGACACACTCTCTGAAGCACAACAGACAGAAACGAGGGCGCTACTGAAACAGTACACAGCAGTTTTAATGGACATACCTGGGCGAACACATCTCGTAGAGTTCGATATGAAACTGACAAACGAGACACCTGTTCGAACCAGAGTTTACCCTATTCCGTATGCTAAAGCTGATACGCTACGGGAAGAGATAGACAAGCTACGTCAAGCAGGAATTATTAGTGAGTCTACATCTCCTTAAAGTGCGAGCGTAGTGCTGTTGCAGAAGCCCAATAAGGAAGTTCGGCTGTGCATCGATTACCGTCTACTTAACACTGTAACGGAATTCCAGCCGGAACCTCTACAGAGCGCTTCTGGGCTGTTCACCAAGCTAAGCAAGGCACGGATTTTCTTCAAGATTGACCTGAGTAAAGGTTATTATCAAATACCAGTCAAGGAGGAAACTAAGCCTTTGCTAGCTTTCAGCACCAGTGAAGGACACTATACGTTCAACGTGATGCCATTCGGGTAACACAACGCACCAGGAGTCTTCACAAGGATGATGAAAAAGCTTTTAGAACCATTGCGCAGTCCACATATACACAACTTTATAGACGATATACTAGTTGCAACGGATACCTACGAAGAACATATTGCTACAGTTGCTATGCTCCTCAGGAAAATACAGGAAACTGGTCTCACAGCTAGACGTAGCAAATGTTTAATCGGCTTCGAAAAGCTTGACTTCCTGGGCATACCATTTCTCACGGTTCCATGTGGCCAGTTGCTAAGAATGTAGAAAAAATACGTGCAGCGAAAAGGCCAAGAACGAAGAGAGAAACACGGTCGTCCTATCACTGTGTGCATATTACCAGAAATTTATCAAAAACTTCACCCCTTACTGACGTTACAAAGAAGTGGCGACCTGAGAGAGTTATCTGGGATTCTAAGTGCAAAACCGCCTACGTCACGCTCAAGGAACAGCTGTCTGAACATCCAATTTTACGGTTACCTGACATTACCAAACCCTTTATATTGCGGATCGACGCATCGGGTCAAGGCATCGGGTCAACTCTGTTCCAAGCAGGCGACGATGATCCGAACCGGCTATTCCCAGTGGCATATGGCAGTCGTAAATTGAATAAAGCGGAACGAAACTATTCCACAGTGGAGAGAGAATGTCTGGCACTGGTTCATGGGATAAGGAGACACCATGAATATCTGTACGGAGTATCTTTCACGGTGCAGACAGATCATGCTCCACTGGCGTTTCTTGAAGCGAATAAGGAATTCAATGCGAAGATAATGCGCTGGGCTTTGTTGCTAATCGTATATTCTTTTAAAGTAGAATACATACCAGGAAAGGAAAACGTAGGAGCAGACTTTATGAGTCGGATTTGGAGCACGAAGGAGGAGGGGGATGAGATTGAAGAAATCAGTCACCCTAAGCTTCGGATACAGGTAACTCTATTTTCATAAAGTAGACATGACACTGGTTTCATATCTTTAAGCCGGGACGAACTGTGACCGGTTATGTAAATAGATTACATAATTTCCCACCTTTGCTTCCTTATTAGTATTCACGGTTTTGTTAACGCAGAACCCATGCTCTTCGATATCTGTCTAACTCATATTTTAGCGACGCCTATTTTTCTATTTTTTTCTCTATGTCTTACAGGCACTAGCGAGTATTCACAAACAGACCTATTAGCTAGTCCACGAGCGGACAGGTAACCGCCAGCGAGTAAGAGCCGTTAACTGAATTATCTCGCGACCGATTGGGCAATCGTTAAATAGTGACAGATCAGATAAAGAACGCACGTAGAGAGAGATCGAGTCGTCTATTTGTAGAATCAAGGGCGATAAGACAAATGACGTACTTTGATGGTTACATTTCTCAAGGGGGACTTAAGCAAATGAAGAAAAAGGGGCAGTAACCAGTTACCGACCACATCCGTTTGTTCGTGATCCCAAAGGGGACGTAATTAGCTGTAGAGAGAGACGAGATCAATAGACGGTCTGCTCGTTAGCGAGTATGCGGTCGGCATAGGTGAGAAAGAAAGCTTTAATTCAGCAATTGAACCTTAGATTTTCCCAAAATGCGTGCTAAGGCACGATATCTCGCACTAGCTAGCGAAAGTAGACCTATTTTTTATAAATACCCCATCCGTTAAAATCAGTTATCCAGTCGCCTCAGAAATTTTCAGAATATCTAGCTCGAATCCTACAGCCATTGTACAAAGTGGATCACTTAGAATTCTGTGGAGATAGTTTCGATTTCTGTGTTGCGGTAAAAGATATATATACTATTGCTTGAGTGATTTAATTGTAAAAGTTCGTCATTATATTTCACTAGGATTTACTGTGTTAATTGACTAGCGTATTAAATAACTTATAGCTAATTTTCCAGCTGTAATGTAAAAGTTAATTACTCGCTATCACCCAGAAAGAGATGTTTTAATTGACTAGTAAACGCATTAGGCGATGACTACTGACGGAATCTATATTTTTCTAATTCATTACATGTAATTTTGTAAATGACTAGCGCTTATTTCACGTGTTAAAAATGATAAGATAAGCTAGACACTTGTGGTTTCTAATCTAATTTAATAACCGTGTGGATAAGAAATCATACATTACGCGGGGTAGGATAGAATACTGATATTGTGGTTAAATATTGTGTACTTTCTTCCTAAATATAGTTCAGATCACAAACCAAACCTACCAGCGGCCTTAATCTGAGAAAAGGGATCTAAGTCAAATAGTACCAAAAATAACATTCTTATCTATATCGGGTCTTCGAGGTTGACCTGTTCGGCCCTCTAGTTTCACCCAGATAGAGAGTGAGAGAGAGAGAGAGAGAGAGAGAGAGAGAGAGAGAGAGAGAGAGAGAGAGAGAGAGAGCATGAACATATGACAATAAGAATAACGATAACTGGACATATAGATACCCAGATTTCTTTTCATTTTCATTTACATTCAGCCCGCAGTGGCGAAAATATCAAACTTAACACTACCCGACTACTGACCACTGTGTTGTGGCGAGGATTTATCCAGAGAGATTTACTCACCTGCCATTCTCTTTAACTATCGGAATTACAAGCTGCTGTACACTGTGAACACTATATCTCGGTAATTAATTTTCTACCTGGACTAATTGATGTGACATAAACATATCCAATTATCAGCACCAAAGTAAGCGTTCCCCATTACGAGAATTAATCAGTCTTGGAGGAACTGGGGCTTATTTCGGCGAAACCCAACACTGGATTTGTATTTATATCATGGAGATATGTTCAAGATGTTGTTAAAACAACTACTAGGTAAGCGAGTCTGAATGTGGCCACAGGTTTATCAGAGCAGAGAGAAAGAGGATTGAATAATTCTTCTGTTGTAAAATCATTGTACTCATTTGTTTTTTTCCCTTCCTTTTTGTTTGCTAATACTGTTATTTTCAGGATAGATTAATTAGGAACTCTTTTCTTTACAGTATAGTCAAATTCTATACCATAGCGCAAATCTTTTGACTCTTTGAATTTATTAACTCCTTTTCTTGCTGGATCTTGTCGCAACAGAGGGGATTGCACTTGTGGGTTTATTTTTTTGCTAATTTCTGTAACCTATAATTTTTTTCTATTTACTATTGATATATTGGATGTTGTAAAGTTTTCTTTATGATAACAAACTTTAACAAAACTTAATTACCTGTGTCGGTCAGCTCAGCCCAATATCCATACCCCATTTACTATAGTTTTCACGTTTGTGCGTCTGGTTGTCGTCACTTATCTGTGTGTGTGTATGTGAGTGGTTAAAAGTGTATATGTTAATATATACGGAAAGGAGAATTGTCTGATAAACAAAATTTCAGTCGTAAAGATAGACTGGACTAGAGTATCTTCTCAATCCAGTGACAGATTCTACCTTTAACTTATTCACTCGTGAAATCTATTTCTTTACCTTATCTCTCACTGAGTTACCACCTTTTTCAGTTCTATTCAGACGGGACCAGAATCTATCTTAAATACCTATCAAAATCTACGACACTGCTTTAAAGCACCTCGAGTTAGACCATATTTTTTGACGCACCACCGAATTAGAAACATATTCTCTAATATAAATCTATTCCCTAAAGTACAACCAATAGAAACATATTCCCAAAGCTCTCTCCCACCCCTCCCCCTTTTTTCCCACCAGTAGAAACATTATCTCTACGTAACTCCAGTAGAGATATATCTTTCTAACGTACTTCCAATAAAAATATGTTCTCTAAAGTACCCCTCCCTCCGCCATTTGAAATACATTCTTTAATGAACCCCCCCCCCCCTCCCACCCAACCCGCCAATAGTAAGATAATCTTTAGCGTCCCCCCCCCCTAGATAATCGTAATCCCTGACTTAAACAGTGAGCCGATAGAAGATACTACCGTAGAGAAGTTATGTTAGAGACTTCCCGTTCAGCAGGGAGAGGTGGGGGTGACCAGTTCTCTTCTTTGCTGCCTTTTCCTTCCCTAATTCAATAACTAAGTCAGGTACCCATTTATAGCTGGGTAGACTGAAGCGTGTCGGCACCGTGAAACGAACCCGAAACGTTGGCCGCGAGAGAACAGCGCTCTAACCACTATTCACTATACCTTAGTATAAATATATTCTTTTAAATACCCCTACAGAAACGTAATATCCAAAATACCTCAACGAGAAAAACGTTTTATGAACTTCTAAGAAATCATAATTCCTAAAGTAACAAATGCCTTAATTCATTAATGAGCTACAAATTCATTAAAAACCCACTACAGCTGGATCAGTTATCGTTTTCAAGAATACTGAATTTATTAATCATATTTATGGACGCTGCTTCGCTGAATCATACCGAGCTCGATACCTTTTGGCTAGCTCTTCAAATGTGATTGGAAATTACATCAATGCCGTTCGATGTTTCTCCACCGCTGCTAGCAGGTACGCCCGCTTAATTTGATTTCCTCCCAAACTGCGTGTCTTTATAACACAAAACGGAAGCGATCCCAGGGGGGACCAATTTTGAAAGAAATATGCTCAGCTGACTCGCTCCACGCTAATATAGAAGCCGGAGAGCTCTGGCGACAAAATGTGAACATTAACTCTGATATTGTCTAGACAAAAACGGGACACAGCTCACAGAAGCGGAGCAAGTTTAGCTCCAGATGTATTAAAGCGTATGAGGGACAAACAAAACGAATACGGGACATTTATGTTTTTAAAGACATATATTGGAAATATGTCTTTGCAAAATTCATTTATTCAGTAGGTTTCAGCTGCTAATAAAGCACAGGTTTTCAATAAATACAAGCCTTCTTGTTCTGTGCTATCCGTTAAAATTGTTTCCATTTATCCTTTATCCCCTAGGTAGTTGGAGTGGTTAAGAGGTATGGAGTCCGCCTCTAATTTTAAAGGTTCCAGCTTCGTTCCCAGTACAGGGAACATAATTGATGGAATTTTTATTTCCAGAATCAGTGGTTCCTAATGATAACATATTCCCCCTGATCTCCCAAGTATTGAGATCGGACGTCTAGCCTTCTCGGAATAGGGAGGAAAAAAAAAGAGGTCTCGTGTGCAAGTTGGGCACTTTAAAAATCCCTCAACAGTTCGAAATCGTAAATAGTAGGTCAGACGACGGCTGTCCTGGCAACATTAAAAAAATTAAGAAACTTACACGCCGCAAAAATATTTATATAATGTGAGTCTTGTATACAGACATTGGAATCCTCACCGGTGCTACAGAGTTCGTGCACTGTGCTGAGATCCTCCTTGTGTGATCTAAGGGTGGAGACTGGAGCACTGATGGAGGTGTCCGTGAGCAATGAAGAGAGTCCTTAAAACCAAACTTATCCCTTTCATGTTGACGTCTAATTTCCTTTTCATGTTGACGTCTAATTTCATTTTCATGTTGACGTCTAATTTCCTTTTCATGTTGACGTCTAATTTCCTTTTCATGTTGACGTCTAATTTCCTTTTCAATGTTGTATTTTTGTATCCTCTTTCTGTTATTCTGGAGATTCCAGAACATGGACTGCCTTGTGATGTTATAAACTGGTTTCTTCAATGTGAGTCCTATTCGACGACAGCGCCTTCTACTCACTTCTTCAAGATAGAGGAATGCAATATGAAAGTAAAAAGGTCAGACAGTCATAGGGATGAGGAGCGGAAAACAGCGAAAGAGGTTCGTCTTCTTCAAGTACCATGCCTAGTGGCGTAGGAGATTATGTCTCTTCACAACTTCATATCTATAGTACAATTGATCAATTCTGTTGTTGACTTCTTTCCATGCCACGATGTCAAACTGTCCAGTATTTGCTCTCTTTGTCTTCCTCTGTCTCTTTTTCCTTCAACCTTACCTGTTATTACGATATATTCCAGATTTCATCTTCTCGCAACAAGCCGAAGAAAAAAAGTGGATTGCTTCTTTCTAACTTGTGAAATAAGTTTCCTTTGGCCTCTTTCAGGACATCCTACTTATTGTTGTTGGCTGGCCATGGTATTTTTAACATTCTTCTGTAAAACCATATCTCTGTGGCCTCTAGTTCTTTCCTTACTTGTTTACTAACTGTCCATGACTCACTCCCATATGTCACGATTGGTTCTACATAACACTGAAGAACTCTCTTTCTTACTTCCATTGACAAAGAATTGTTGCATAAAATACTCTTCATTTTATAGAATGCTGTTTTTGCCAGAGCTATTCTGCGCTTCACTTCTGAGGTGCGTCTTCCATCCGCTGTTATCAATATGCCAGATATTTGAATTTATTGACCTGTTTTAAAACTGTTCCACTGACTTTGATAGTACATTATGAGGAAGCCATTTTCTTTGAGACGACCATTACTTCTGTAAGAGGTTAGAAAATTAATATATGCAGTAATTGTAGATAAGCAAAACATTATATGTCAGTTATAAAAAGAGCAAGTCACTTTGATTACGGAAACAACAACAAACGGATTGATTTGTCGTTGCCCTAAAGACGCCATTAGGCGTGATGGGAACAACGGCAAAGAAAATCTATTCGCTGTTGCCCTTAAGACGCCACTAGGCGTAATGGCCACTGACTGCTTTGCCGGTCGTTGGCTAAGGACGGAAGAAGAAGATAAAAAGAGCAGTGATATAATTTTTTTCGAGGCCATTTTTTTCCGGATTTCGATATTCCCGTTTATTCACATTCTTCTCAGACAATATGATGATAAAATGATGATAATAATAATGATAATAATAATATAGAACCAATGAGACATAGTTGCACGTGCTAGTTAGATTCCACACCTGTATTAATACACAGGTAAAGGTAGTCCCAAACCAGATAATACCGTAGGGGGGTAGAGTATTAAATACTTCATTATACGAGGTGTGTTCAAATGAAACCCGTCCCAGTGGCTTTATAACAAATATATGTAAGGTACATCAGCAGGAGTAGTAGAATTAAATACAGCAATTGTTATGAAGCAAGTACTCACTGGGGTCCTTTAGAAATAGTCACCATAGGCATTCAGACACGCATCCCACTGCTTGGGTAGACGGCGAATGCCGTCCGAGAAAAATGACTTTGGTTGCTTATTGAACCATTTGGTCACCGAGGCTCTGACGTCTGCATTGGAGTCGAATCGTTGTCCCTTTAGAGATTTTTTTAAGGGTCTGAACAAATGAAAGTCACATGGTGACAGATCGGGGCTGTAGGCTGGGTGTGGCAGAACTTCCTACCTTTTCCTTGCTAACGCTTCCAGCACAATGTTCGCAACATGTGGACGAGCATTGTCGTCGTGCAACAGAATCACACCACGCGAAAGCATGCCGGGTCGTTTATTCTTGATGTTTGTATGCAGGTTGTCTAGTGTGTCTTTGTAGCGGATGGCATTGATGTTCACGCCAGGCTCTTTAAAGTCTACCAATAGAAGCCCTTCATGGTCACAAAATGCGGTCAGCATAACCTTACCGGCGGAAATCTGTGACTTGAATTTTTTGGACGGATTCCTTATCACACCGGCCATTATTTTAACGGTCTGCAGCACAACCAATGAATACTAGGAGAGTGAACACCTACACACTTGTACATTCTTATGTGCTTATTACGTCAGATGTGACGTCATCATGCTCCTCCTACGAATGTCCACTTGGCGCAGCACGGTCGGGTTTCATTTGAACACGCCTCGTATTAGGTTCACATTCCACATGTGGGATGACCGGTTCCCTTCCTCTCTGCCTTTGCCTTCCTTAATACATAAGCAGAGTGTCGCGGTTTCGAGGGGGGGGGGGGTCCCTGAGGAGAAAAGGAAAGAATAGAACTGTTGCTCCCTCGGGCAACTAGGAGACGACTTGGAAGATGGGCTTGTGACTGACAGTCTCATCTTGTAAAACTAATTGCTACAGAACCCACTGCTGCGAGAGCATGTATTTCGACAGACGCTTGCTCGTGGAAGCCATCTTGTGTGGTGGATCTAACAACTTTGACCTCTTATCCAAGTGCCCAACCTCGTGCCACAGAAACTTGTATCGGGAGTACGCTTCTATAAGTCAGAAATGACTGAAAGGGAAGATAAGGAGATTTTAAAAAATAAGAGATAACACAAGAAAGCTCAGTTAAATACGAAAACAATGGAAATATTGTTAAAAAGATTTATATGAAAACCAAACTGAAATTATCTTTGGTGTGAGACGCAGGAATGCGTTGCCTTAAAAAAGAAAAAAGAAGAGAATTTAAGAAATAAATTCTTTGATTGCCCAGGTCAAGAGCTCGTACAGTGGAGAGGAGGTTGCGCTTGAAGCTATACTGTAGTCATCATTTCCACGTTAGCTCATTATGAGGCATGGAACCACAACCGCAGTTGGTTCCTTTGCCGAGAGCCTGTGCCAAAGCATTTATGTGCTATTGTAATAATGGTTTCTGTAGCAACGTGTTTAACATGATACACGCATAACTTTATATTAGTGACGTTATACGACAATCCTCAGGCAGCAGTAGTACTATTATAGCCCGGATGGAAACCTTGTAGCGTCATGCTCCAGTCTACCCATCTGTAAATGGGTATCTAAGTCTTCTTTTGAGCTCGAGGAGGCAAAGTCAGGGAGGAAGGGAACCGATCTCCCGATCTCATGAAGCTGCGCTTAGTATACATGTGGTCTCTAACGCTTCACTCCCCTACAGCAATAGGGACTACTTTTATTCATCTTCCACGGGACTACTTTTATTCATCACTGAGACACTCTGACCTTAAGATATTTTTTTGTTGCTATTAAATATCATTTTTATGTTTTTCCAGAAATTTTATTGTTTTCTGTTAAATAATGCTGAAGCTGAAATTGTTTATCCACAACTTAGTTTTTTGTTTTTTTGTGTGTGTTTGTTCACCTGTACAGGTAATATACATAACGTTTTGTTGTAATTTCTTCTCTTACATGTATCGCAGTCAGTCACTTATACATTCAGTACTTGTCAGTTATCAATAAGTACGGCCATTGTCACGAGATAGTCATAACAAGAGACATAAATATTGAGAGAGAGAGAGAGAGAGAGAGAGAGAGAGAGAGAGAGAGAGGCAGAGAGAGGTAAAGAAAGAGGCGAATAGATAGAGAGAGAAATATGTATAAACATCATCATCATTTTCATGTGCGCCCCTTACTGTGTATGGGAACACCACGGCGGCGGGACTTCTTGTAAGGGAGTCAGCACCAAGCAGTCACGTGATCTTGTGGTGGTGGTTTATGAGGCAAATTCTTGTACTTGCCAGCCCTATCCACAATCGCATATCAGTCGTCATTGTATGACATGCCTGAGTGTCCAGTGTGGCAGAGAGATTTATGATTAATAAATTTCAGATATCTATTCTTTATTCTACACTTGTCTTTTCCTTTAATTCCGCTCTTTTACCTTTCTTTCGCTCTTTTACCTTTCTTTTTGCATACGCTAGATTGTTAGCAATTCGTACCTTTGTCATTTTCCTTTCTAATATTTAGCAACGCATTTTATTGCTGTTAAGCTAAGTTCTTTGATGAGACCGAATCGTGTTAATTCGTTCTCGACAGGGATAAGAAGTAAGACGATCGTCTATCACTTTTCTCTAATCTGCTCGCCTATAAGTTAATTATTCACGATGTAAGATGTGAGATGAAAGACGAGCGTGCGTGTATTTCGTTTATGACCAGAGTCTGAAGGCAGTAATAGTGTGAATTCTCGAGAGCAGAAAATCTCTTGCACGGTCTGGTAAATCATATTACGCAAGATCAAAGAGAGACTGTCCGCTCGACTTGCGAGTCTGTTTCGGCTTCAGTGTGAGAAATTCGCAGAATGAGAGAGAGATGTGTAAATTTTCCTCTAGGTGCGAACATGTGGAAGAGAGAGTCTGGAGTTTCGATAATGTAATTATTTTCCTTTCATCAGAGACATATTTATAGCAGAGCAGTTTTAGACTTCATTCATTCAGACATCCACAGTCTCGCTAGACAACCTAGCTACGTTGTAGAAATCACTTTTATTTAAGTAGAATTTCTCAGTTGCGTTGGAGGATAGTTTTAAGTAGTACTGTGCGAGGTAACTATAGTGATAGTGTTTGTGAGTGATTTAAGTGGTAAATCACTTATTATATCTTCACTAGATTTATGTGCAGAGTGATTAAATGATACGTCAGTTATATTCTTTAAGTTACGGCGTTATAGTGGATAGCAAAATAAATTGTAATTTCTAGCTAAAACTCAATCGGCTATAAATAAATTTAATAAAATTGCAAGTAACCAGTCCGAGAATATTTTTAACTAACTAGTAAACGCACTGATTCAGCATTGAGTATTGACGAAATATATTTATATATATTTCTAATTCATGATGATTGATTTTTTACAATGACTAGAATATATTTCACGGAAGTTTAAACGATGAGACAAGCGCTAAGCTTATAGTCTCTAACTTAAAGTTAATAACCAAAGTGAATATTATATTTCACGCGAGGGTAGGATAGGATGTGTGTATAATATTATGGTTAAGTATTTTCTACTTTTCTCTTCCTTATACAGTTTTGGGTCAGCCGAACCTCTACCAGCGGTTTGGTTTCAGTATATGAGATGAACAAAGAAGAAACATTTTTGTAATTTAAATAAGTGAGTTTCCAAGTTACAACCTGTCTGGCAGGGTGTTTGCATCCAGAAAGAGACAGAGTACTCATCTCACTAACTTTAAAACTAAATGCAATAACTAGGCCTATCGAGCCAGATTATAATTCTCCCTTACTTTCTCATTGTATATTCATCCCCGGTGGCGCGAGAAACTTTCAACACAAACATTTCCGACTTTTTTTTTTTTTGACTAATTGTGGTGTGACCAAGAATTTTACCTTTGATCGAAGTTACCAACCTGCCTTTTTCCTAAGTACGGGAAACCCCGAGATTCTGACCTTGTGAGCCGTTTAACATTTCTTACCAAAGCTGATTCAAATGACCTTACTTGTGATCTGAAAATATAGATATAAAGCGAACGCTCCCCCGGAACATCGGAAGAAACCTGTATCTGCAGAGCTGGGATTCGCTTTATCAAAAGAATACAGATTAACTGTAGAGAAGTGTCCTGAAGTTTGCGCCAGAAGGCGAAAAACAGCACGTGTGTAGGTAAGAATGTATGTCAGGGGCCCCTGCTGAATGAACAGAGAGAAAGCAGAACAAGTGATTCTTTCATTTTATATTCATCCACACACTTTGAAATTTCTTTATGCAATTTGTGTGGCAAATGCTGATTTCCTCTTAGGATAGATTAATATAGCAACTCTGTTCTTAAACTATAGAGGAGAAATCTTAGACCATAGCGTATAAATCTGTGACTCTTTTGGGGGGCTATAACTTCTCTTCTAACGGGATCGTGAGCTAAACAGAGAGGGAAAGGATTACACCTATGGGTCTATTATTCTTTTAGTAATTCATTAACCTAGGTGTAATTATATGTGCTTGATAAGCAAACTTATTTGTTGTGGACAATTTTCTTTATGTTAATAAAATTTACATAAACTTATACCAGTGTGTCAGTCAGCTTGTCCCAAATATCTATATTCCATTGTTATAGTTTTCACGTCTGTGCGTCTAACTGTTGTCCCTTATGTGTGTGTGTATGTGAGTGGTATATATATATATATATTAATATATATATATATATATATATTCTAATAGACTGTCTGACTCCTCTAGATCTGTTGTAGAAGATAGGCTGAAAGAGAGAAGATTCTCGATTTCAGGGACAGACTCTATTAATTTCTACCATCTCACTCGTGAAAATCTATTTCTAATATTATCTCCCACGGAGCTATCACCTGTTCTATTTCTATTCAGAAGGGACCAATCTATGTCTTAATTCCCCTATCAAAAATCTACGACATCCAGTAATCCTTGTCTTTCTTTGTTTCTTCAGAGACCAACCAGAAAGTACACAGCTTATATAGAGAAATAGAGATAGGGGGAGAAAGAGAGAGAGAGAGAGAGAGAGAGAGAGAGAGATAACAGAGACAGAGAGAGAGAGAGAGAGAGAGAGAGAGAGAGAGAGAGAGAGAGAGAGAGAGAGAGAAATTTAGAGAGAATCAAATTTAGTATAACGAAGACTTTCTGACCAGCTAGTCAGCATGACATTAGAAATGTCCCACTGCGGCATGGTGTACCAGACAGCTAAAGAAAGTTTTTCAATTCCAGACATTGTGGGCGCACCGGAAGTCCCCAGACACCAGGACTGCAATAAGAAGCTAATTAACAAAGGGAGGAAATCCCAGCACGACATTGTCGCTGATGTTGTCAAATGTGTTCAATGTCTTATTAATAATATCTGTATCAGGCGTTTATAATGAAGAGCGGGGCTCGGAAACCGGTAGGTCGCGCGATAACGGTAGATCACAAGACATAAACTGGTAGAACTTTTTTTATGGAGGAGGAGGAGGGGTAAGAGATAGAAACTTTAAGCTAGGGCTATTTCGTATATGAGTTCTCCAGCCATTATTTAAAAGCGAGGCGTTTACTGGATTAAGGGTACTATTTTCCCAGTTCCCATTGAAAACCAGGTAGCTAGCTGAATAAAATTCACCGTAATCATGAACTGGGTAAGACTGCGATCTTGTCTTCGTTAAAAAATAAAAAGTTAACATTTGGTAAAATTTAATTTTGTTAGAATTTTTCACCGCTCTATAGATGGAGTTACAGGAAGTAGATCGCCGGGTAGAGATAACAGTAACCCATAAGGCTGAAGTTATTCCAAATTCCAAAAACGTATGAACCTTAACATAAACATGATTTTATCAAAGTAGATATTAAAGAGGGCTCAGTGCTTCTCAAGTAGATTTCCAGAGTTCCTAGGTTGCCTACCGCTGATGTAGGTCATGTACAGTCAGCTCTGTGCTAGATCCCCTCGGACGTGGTTTGAGGAAACATAATGGTCTATGCTATGAAAGTCTATACGTAGCGTTACAACAGGAGACAATCTGATCATCGTAACGCGTCCATAGCGTTACAACAGGAGACAATCTGATCATCGTAACGCGTCCATAGCGTTACAACAGGAGACAATCTGATCATCGTAACCCGTCCATAGCGTTACAACAGTAGACAATCTGATCATCGTAACCCGTCCACAGCGTTACAACAGGAGACAATCTGATCATCGTAACGCGTCCATAGCGTTACAACAGGAGACAATCTGATCATCGTAATGCGTCCATAGCGTTACAACAGGAGACAATCTGATCATCGTAACGCGTCCATAGCGTTACAACAGGAGACAATCTGATCATCGTAATGCGTCCATAGCGTTACAACAGGAGACAATCTGATCATCGTAACCCGTCCATAGCGTTACAACAGGAGACAACCTGATCATCGTAACGCGTCCATTGCGTTAACCAGGAGGCAATTTGATCATCGTAACGCGTCCTCCGGATCAAACTAATATTTCGGCCCTTCAATCTTATTTACACTTTAAGGGCGACGGGCGCTGCTGGGACCAGGACTCACAAATGTAATAATTTTATTGATGTATTCTATTCACTGTATAAATAGTAAATGTTAAGATATGGAGCTGTAGGAATGATGTGCATAGAATGGAACAATATTTTAATTCAATGGTGTTAGGTATACAGAACATGGTAAAAAATTTTTTGTCATCGTTATCATCATCAACATTACCATCATCACCATGAACACCACCATCATCACCATCAACTTCATCAGCCTCATCAACATCATCATCATTATCATCATTTTCGCTCTTGCTGGAAACCTGCACCAAGCATTCACGTGCTGTTGAAGCGGTGGTTTATCTATCAATTTGTTCTGAATGATAAGGTTGCCAGTCTCATACACAACCGTATATTAATGACCTGGTATGACATACCTGAGGTATCAATAGTGCTATTGTTTTGTTTGTCTCAACAGACACCCCCGGGACCAGCCCCGGGAAAATGTTTTGTCTTTCTGTCAAATTGACTGTGAGATGTGATAACCGTTATTTTACGTCATTATTTGTCACCACTACAGTACGGGCATCGTAGACGTGTCCTATTGTGTTAATTAATTATAATGTAGCAACTAGTGGATTGCCTTGTGTTGTTCCGGGGGAAATGGTTGAAGCGACAAAGAAAAAAATAATTTCCTTCTGTCAGTTTTGTGCTAACAGGCGATGAATGTCAGGTTGTGCTTTGGATTCGCAACATCATTGTGTAAAACACATTGCTACTGAAAGCACCGCTGCAAGAGGACATGTTGTCCAGGCTTCCTGCAACATGCCTAGCTGCAGCCGTGGCGCTATACTTCAAGGGAAGTAGAAAGGAAAATAATAAAGATGATGAGTGGATTGGTAATATTAAACATTGTTATTTTACCTTATGCTGAAATAATCAACGGACTTTTGTCTAAGTTGAATAGGACTGATAATAGGACGGACGTGAAATTTAAGTTGAAAATTTTATATTTTTAAATTGGGCGATTTTTCTTGATTTCCATATCTTTCCCAGTGCAATGAAAGCTCCTCTTCTTTTTTTTTTTTTTTTGTATTCTTGTTTTGCTACCATTGTCTGTCCCTCATTTAAAAGATTGTTATTTTACCTGATGCTGAAATAATCAACGGAATTTCGTGCAGGTTGAATCGCATGTATCTCACCACAGAAGACAGTAAACCACAAGAAAAAAAGACCAGAAAGTGCAGTATTTATGTTACAGTACGGCCAACACTAACGCAAGTTTTCACGTTAGTATTAGAAATAAAGTCTAACAGACCGACGTACTTGAACAAGACTAGCAAGTATAAGCCCTAGTCAAGAGAAGGTAACTCTTAGAAATTTATAGTTAGCTCCCCTTAATTAATAGGCGAAGACCTAGGCATTGTTGACACTTGAGTGTGTACAGAAAGCTTTGCACGGGCTGAGTACTTTTATAAGAAGAGTCGAGAACTAGCTTCCGAGCGAGACACATCAGTCTTACAGATTGGTGAGTTTTCCTTGTTAGAAGTTGAGAACTATCCCTTTCTGCAAGTGGAACCTTTTCACACGACTAAGTCAAGATATTATGTTGGAAGAATTATTTACGGTTTGTACCTCTCGATCGCTTTTATGACATTAAGTTAACCTTTAACTATGAAGTTTATAGTGAAGTATCAGTAGAAGCATACCAGAGATTACAAATGATTTCTGGACAGTGTTCATTAATGTAGTCGTGTTGTATAAAGGAACAATGCTCTTTTTGATTGTGAACGTTCTGACCGTCAGTAGTCAGGGTATTGAGTAGTGTCAAATATATGAACCTTGTAGTCCAGTTGGACTTATAAATAAACAGATTGTTTTATAAAACTAAAGAGTCATTGGATATACACGTTGTAGTGGAAGGTATCAAGGAGAATAGATAACGTGACAGCCTGCTGTGAGTAATAAGAACTTGGGTTGCAATAATCTTTCCTTCGGGTACTAACAGCTCTGGTGGTAACCAGTTACACTCGAGAGATTTCTTACAACGATCACCAAAACCTAACCACCTGTCTTATAATACAAAATGGTGACATATGATTTATGAATGTTATCTAACGACCATTTGAGACCAAAACCTCACTCCCCTGTCACATTTATAATCCAACCTCCCGCAGTTGCTACATCGTTAAAATATCGACAACTTTTTCCAGTCCCATATAATTAATTCGTTTACTTTTCGTCATATGTTATTGACTTACTTACTTCTGAACCAACTTTATAAATCGCAAATATGTCACGTTCTCTAGACACACGAAATGTTTCTATCATTAGTCCTCTTTCAAAGCACAATTAATGTACGTGCAATACTCGTGAACTCTGGGTCAAACCCTTTTGCGCGTGCGGTGAGAAATCAGTTAGAAGTGGTATTTGTCCACCTTCCCCCAACACCTTTCTATTTTTGGCTTCCAGCTCGTCTGTAGAACTCTTGAATTTGTCGAATATTCACGGCCTCCATTATAGACTGCACGTGGAACACTTCTTCATCACTGTCTACTGTGCCAATTATTTTCTCGTCAGAGTCGCCGCTCCATCTAAACGTGTGTCCTTTATGTGGGTCTGTTACTGCGTTTGTCTGTCTGGTCCAACATTTTTCTTTTTACATAATAAATGTATGATTCTGGAAATTGATAAATTCTTCCAAAAGCCAGTTTTTTCCCAAGTTTTTTACGTTTTTACGAGCGTTGCATACATACATAAATATGTATAGGAAGCCCTTGTGTAACACTGTAAACAGCATATAAAAACATAATTCAGACATTTATTTAAATGTTAGTGTTATAAATGTTGTGTTAAGTTGTTTGTCACATCCTATAGCTGGCTTCCTAGCTCGGTGGTCCATGGTTCAATCCCCAGTTCAGATGGGATTTTTAAGACCGCATGCGGCTCTGGGGTCGACCCAGCCTCATGAATTGGGTCCCAGGGTAACTCTGGGAAGGTTAAGGTGGCCGGCGTGATGCTGACCACATCACCCCTAGTGTTCCGATTGTCAAGAAAATATGGACCTAACACCATATTCCCAATATGCCTCAATGGGCGTGTAACGGGATCCTTCACATTTTTTTATATAGCTGATTGAAAATGGTGACCGTAAAAGAAAAGGTCTAATGGAAAATCGGACTGAATAATGTGTGGCGAAAGATGGCAGTTAAGCTGAATTTAAAAAAAAAATAATTGAAATGTATTAAAATTCAATAAATAATGTTTGTATAAGCCGTTTACATGGTACTTCTGTCATGTGTACATCCAAAATCATTAACGTTCAAAGTTGCCTAAGGACTTCATAAATGCCCTGTATATGCATGTTCGTACTTGTGGTGCTTCTGCTAACGTTATTGCAATGGATAATATTCCTGTTCTACAGGGTGTTTATAAAGTCGCTGTGCAGTGAAATTTACGCCCGGGCGAGACTACGTCACCAGAAATGTGGTTTTTCAATTGGGGCTTGTTGTGTAAAGCTGCACACGGGATTGTGGAACACAGCATTGGAACACAGAATATCATGACGTAAATTTGCATCATTCGTGACGTAATTTCTAAAATATTTTTTCAAATTTACTGCACAGCGACTTTATAAACACCCTGTAATAAAGGATACATCAGACATGTGTGGCTTTCAGTGTTTTGAAGAATATATAGAAATAGAAGGAAATACATCGAACACACACCCAAAAAAATGGAATGTTATCTCAAAAGTCAAGTGATTTCTACTGTATGAACTCTGAAACACAGTTAATACAACAAATAATAAACACAAATTTCATACCTTAATGACGACACGTGTTACTTAAAATAAACCAGAACTATTTATTATTATTCTATATTCTACTACAATCAGCTTGCGACAGTATTATGGCCTTTGTGTGTTGCTTGGTCTACACCTGTTTATAGGACCCAAATGGAGAGGATTGAGTCTATAACAGTCTAGGTTGTTCCCTGTCCTATACTCTATAACTGAGTGTAGTGTCGAGAGAGTGACTACTTCTGGTGCAGTACATTATTTCTTAAGTGCTTAGGTGGTCGTATGTTCTGTCACTGTTCCTTCTTGCAGCGAGGCGATGGTGCCGTTCGGAGCGTCCCTGGTTCGCTTACCCAAAGTGCCTATCAGTTCTTAAACTTTCCTGCTGTCCAATATACGAGCATATGGTTTGCCTTTATTTGTTTCTTTCTTACTTTATTTCGTTCCTTCGTTCGTTTTCTTTCTTTCTGTTTTTCTTTCTTTCTTTCCTCTGTCTGTTTTTCTGTTTCTTCTTTCTTATAAGTAGGCTACCTGCCAAGGGAGCCGCGCTGGTGTAATGGTTAAGACATTGCGCTAGCGACCAGGTTTTCAAGGTTCAAGCCCGGGCGCCGGCATTTGTAGGAGTGTCATCGACCGGGAATTTGACTGAATAACCTGAACGGCTCCTGCAGATAAGCCCTCTGTGGATGGGAAGGAGCGAAGCTCCTGACCGTCCTACTAAATTGTACACCTACCCTTGGTAGGTATAAAGTTATCTTTTTTTATTAATTTATCACAACTAAGGGAAGTCATCTGGAAGGCCGCGTTATATTTCCTAGTAAGACTTAAGAATTTAGGTGACTAGGGATGATGTTGGGTCAACAAACTGTACAGTGACTCAGGGAACTTAGTCAAATAGGGTTCAGTTTGAGCCGCGGTAGCATAGTGGTTAGTGCACTGGCTTCCTAGCTCAGTGGTCTATGGTTCGATCCCCAGATGAGGTGGGATATTTTTAGGCCGCAAACGGCTCCTGGGTCGACCCAGCCCCAACTGGGTACCAGAGCAACTCTGGGAAGGTTAAGGCGGCCGGCGTGATGTTGACCACGTCCCCCCTAGTGTGCCGATGGTCTAGAAAATATGGGCCTAACACCATATTCCAAATATGCCTCAATGGGCGTGTAACGGGATCCTTTGAGCTTTCCATTAAGGCAACACAGGCCAGTCGGCTCTTCTGTCCATTTCATAGCATTAAAATGGGGGCAAGCAATGTTCATGTTTCCTTTGGTGACTAATTTAAATGCATAATATATATAATGTTACGATTGTACTTGATAGCTGATTCTTTCTTGTTTTTCCATTCCAGATTTCTCATAGAAGCATCTATTTAGTTACATGGCAGATTTCTCATAAAAGCTTTTCGTTTGGTTTCTTGTACGTATATGTATGTTTCTCTCCTGCTCTGTCTCATTCTCCATAGCTCATTTCTGTCTCTTCCGATCATCGCTAATCTCATATATCTCTCTCTCCTTGCTGTTTAGACGACTAAAGTGTTTCATTACAAAATTTATTACCACATCATAAAGCTCCTCTTGTGATGCCAATTCATGCATGAAAAAGCCAGACTTATAATAAACTAAATAATGCCATCATATATTTGGTTAAATATCCCTGTATTAACACGAATTAACTAGTATTACCTTGTATTACATTTGATTATCTGCTGTTAACTGTTCCATTGTTACGCTGTAGTGTTTTATTGAATAAATGTATACATTTATTACAGTTCAATAGTTGTAAATGTAAAACAAGATTTACAGTTGTATAACTGGTGTCATCAAAGTGAAGTCACATATCTCTTTGTTCCTGAGATAACTGCCAGAGGGGTGGGGGAAGGGGATGAGTCGGGGGCCTAGCTATTGATCTATTTCTATTGTCTTAAGTTTGTGAGGACAGTGAGGGAAATCTAAACATTTCTGGTTATGTCAATAATCTTCAGCTAGTAGAAGTTACCTTCCATTTATTCCTCAGTAATCTTATTTTTAGGAAATACTCTCTTCTATGAACCGAGCCTAAACGTATTTTCAGGCATATGTCTAGATACGATTATAGAACGTATTTGCATTCTTTATTTACATCAGAGAGAAACATTTCTGTAGGTTATTCTTTTCATCCACCTATTATCTAATTCACTGACGCGCCGCGATGCATGGGTCTGGGTGCATAGTAGAGACTTGTATGCAAGATAGGTATCAATACTTTCTTTATTATTCCAGTTCCTGAGGACTATGTTAGAAGTCACTGTCGTGAGTGTGTAATTTTTAGAGTATTGGTCGAGTAAGACAACTTGAGTGAACTGCAAGAGTTATAGAGAAAACATAGATAAGGTGTGAAATGAGGGAGAACTTAAAACGACCTGGAAGTGGGTCTATTAACGCTATCACTCTTTCCAAGCCCACAACTCACTTATGTAGTGTTAATTATCACCCGCTCTCTCTTCTTTCTCACAGACAGATAGAGAATTAGTAAGAGCTTAAATAGGTATGGATGAAGGTCGTGAACAGCGCATTAACAAAAGGTTAAAATGTATCAAAGTTCTCTTTAGCTTGTATAGAAGAAAATAATAAAAATCTCAGCACAACAATAACTGGCCAAATAACAAAGCTAACAATTACATCAATTCATACACCCAGGAACAAAACCAACTAGTTGGCCCTGACAGGGAAAATAAACAAAGATTTAAGAACCCTTCCGCTTTTGTGGAAACAATACATAATAACTTAAGTCAGTGTCTTTATGTCTCCGCTCATAAAGCTGGGGATACTTTATAAATCTACTGAAAACGCTATCCACGCGTCGTGTTCCCACACACAAAAAACAAGATAGGCGGTAGATTAACTCTGTCTATATTCTGACCACTAAGACATGCAGAGTCCGTACTGACTAGTAGACATAACAAATCGAGGTCAACTCAGGGCAACTTGCTGCATTGGCGCTCTAATCCGGCGCGGCGAATTATAACAGGCTTGCCTCGTAAAGTGGATTCGATACGTAATTCGGTTGGGTCTGGTTTGAGACCTTTTGTTGGAAGTAGGAACCACTACCGCATAATACGTGACGTCAGGCTGCGGTCGCTGGTTCTACAGTGCAAAGGAATCAATATTCGCGTAGTTTTCCACCTTTTTAACGGGGTTTTGCGAAATGGGTATAGTTGCCAGGCAATTTGACACTCGTCTGGCTGCAAACCGTTAGATTGGAGGGAGAATGTATGCGTTCCCTCAGCTTGTGTTTGTAGTCAGTGTGGTGAAGTGGGATGTTATAAATATTTATAAGGGACTTAGTGTACTGACTGAGATCAGCTGTGAAGGTATATATATATCTAATAAGAGTAGTATATTATATATATAACCTTACTTGCTACCACATATCTATATATCTCAGTCAGAATTATTCTGGAATAGTGTGATGCTACGTTATGTGTCTAGGGTATGTGTATGGTGAAGTGTAAGTCACAACAACAGACAGATAAACAATTTAATTTAATCCACTACTCTTAACAACACTGTGACACTCACATACATATAACACTCTATGAGAATATCTTAAAGAAGTCACTAGTAACGTTTCAAATAACAATATGTATTCATTACTGGCATGAATGAATATGTGTCCTGATTCAACTACAAGGGAACCAGGAATCACAATCAATTTAAATTACAAGTTATGTACAGAATGTATTTAATATGAATATTGTAGTGACATATATTAGTACAAATGTTCTATGTGTGTCAGTTGTGTAGTAGTAAAATGAGGTAATACTGGTTTTGTTTTGTTCAAGCTCTGTTGGTATTGGTCATCATGACTTCAATAGTTTGTCTTTAGGGACCATTATTGTAGATGTTCACAGTTCCTGATTTTAAGACAAGTAAATTCCCCTCTGAATAGTATTTTTATAAAGTTATTTCAAGATGAGGGGACATAATGTTGAGCTCAGCTGGCCAATTCGCTTATCTGGCGTGATGGCGGCAGGAAAGGACTCCTCTGCTCGAATTCTCCTCTGGGCTCAGGAGACACCTCCCTGATAGCTAAAAAGACCAAGGAGTATGCTGTCCGACTCTGGATTCAGCAAATCTCTGACCAGGTGCTGCTCACTACCATCAAGACCACTGTCCCACAAGTTCATGGAAATAAACACAGATACGTTGATTAGCAATGAATTCTGGCACAAACTGGCACAAATTCCGTTCTGCCTATGTTCCAGGCTTTTATTTTAGCAAAAATGTGAGCTAGCTTCAACGTACTGTCGCTTTATCAAGCTTATTTGAATTAGTGGTCTCGAACTAACGCTCCCAAGTGTGTATATCAGCGAGACTGGCCAATGAGCCACGTTTCGACAAGTGTTTGAAAAAAATGTTATCTTTTCCCGTCTCCCCCAACAACCAAGATAGTATTTATAGCCCGACCAATCGTGGTTAGGCTTTCATTTGTTGCGCTCCAATCAATTTGGAGTTTACATGGTAGGCTATTTATGTAACGTAAGGTTTTTTTCAAACACGTTATAAAAAAAATTTTATGAGCAGAAATGATTTTATGCTGTCAGGCACCCCCAATATTTTATTTTGGGTATAATTTATTAATTCCTGGACTATTTGCGTAACGTTTTACATATTATTTGTCAGCAAACCCTAAGGAACCCAAAAATACTAATTTAAAGGAGCTACGTGGCTGCGTTCAAAATATGCAATTTCTTCTATCTCCTGTTTAGAAGATGTGCTGTCTGGGTACTGTTATGTGTTCAAACGTAAACCCATATAATGTTGTCTTTTCTAATAAGAGTCTGTTATGATTTATAAACCTAACTCTGGGAAAGGGTAGTGTATTTTATCACTGTCCGTCTGAAAAAAAATTAGTGCATGTAGACTTACACGCGTGATGGTAGTAATTGTGTATCGCGCGAAGCGGGTTTAGTGTTCGGCTTTCTGCCTCTCCCTTCTCTTTTTATCCCTTTAGTCCATCTGTTCGTTCGTTTTGGTAACGCAGTATAATTAATGTTAGGGTTAATTTAGGTCATTACGCAGTACGTCTCAATGTTTTTCCAAGAATTACAGCACACGTTTCATTGAAGAAGGCGGGTAATAATACAGTAAGCTTTACTATCAACGTGAAAGCGTTACAATTTGCAGACGAAGCAGAAAACAAGGGGGATTTCGAGTACATTCTTTGTGACAGCACTGTCATTTTCCCATTGCTCTTCTCTTTATTAATTTTATTTGTTAGGCTTTATATTTACCTAATAATTTATATATGTGGATTAGAATATTTCATGACACTTCCCCTCTTAAAACAGACATTATATGTCAGTCCTTTATTCTATATACACATAGAGAAATTTATTATTATTTCTGGGGTTTACGGTGATTCTCATCACACGGATGGCGGCTTAAAAAATCCGCTCCCAGATTTGTTTTTCCAGATATATATTCAATGCTAAAATTATATGGAGCCAGAAGCAAAGACCATCGGAGTAACCTAGAGTTCTCATGCTTAGCCTGTGCTAAAAACGATAAAGGTTTGTGGTCAGTTTGCAACTTAAATGCCTTCCCATATAGATAAATATTGAATTTCTTTATTGCCCATATTACTGCAAGACATTCTTTTTTTCGCTAGTTGAGTAGTTGATTTCAGCTTTATTCAACTTTCTGCTAGCATATGCCACTGGGCTTAATTCCCATCCAATGCATCTGATTTCTGTAGTAAAGTTGCACCTAGCCCAATATTACTTGCATCCGTCCTTACTATGAATTCTTGACTTAAGTCAGGTAATTTCAAAATGGGTTTACTTGTGAGCTTTTCCTTCAATTCTTGGTAAGTCATTTCACATTGTGGTGTCCATGTAATGCGATCTGGAAGTCCTTTACGTGTCAATTCCGTTAAAGGTGCACATATGGAATTAAAGTTTTTGATATACTTCTGGTAGAAACCACATAATGAGACAAAGGATCTCACGTCCTTCTTGGTTTGTGGTCTCGGGGCTTTCTGTAGTTTCTCTAAATTCTTTGGGTCAGGGGTCATGTTTCCCTGATAAACTGTGTGTCCCAAAAAATTCCAATTCTTTACATCCAACGCAACATTTGGTTGGTCGGGCTGTTAAATTTGCCTCCCTAAGTCGATCAAACAGCATGTTCAGAGAGTCAATGTGTTCCTCAAATGTTTCTGTTGCTATAAGGATATCATCCATAAAATTTGTTATACAGGGATTATTCAGAGGATCCAATAATTTTCTCATCATTCTAGAGAAGACACTAGGCGCATTCTTCAATCAAAATGGCAATCTATTAAACTCATAGTGTCCTTCTGAGGTACTAAAAGCTAGGTATGGTCTAACCTCAGGCTTTACTGGAATCTGATAGTATCCTTTACTCAGATCCACTTTTGAGAAATATTTAGCTTTATTTAGTCTGGCAAACAGCTGATTTGTATCCGGCAATGGATCCACCTGTCCTTCTGTAATAGCATTCAGTCTCCTGTAATCTATACAGAGTCTATGTTCTCCAGAGGGCTTCCTTAAGAGTACAACACCGGAGCTATACGAAGACTCACTGTGCGAAATAATTCCTTCCTTCAATAGATAGTCTATCTCTTCCTTCAAAGCTTTTTCCTTAGCAAACGGAATCGAATATGGTTTCATACAGACAGGTGTGGAGTCTATGAGTTTCATATCATATTCCAATAGGTTTGTATGTCCTGGTCGGTCTGTTAACACCTCTGCATGATTATTTAGAACCTGTTGCACTCTCTCTTTCTGAGTTTTCGTTAAATGTGTACTGATTTTCACCTGTGCTGCTGTCTCACAGGGGTGTAATGGATATTCAAATGATGAAAGTGGTTCCTTTTTCATCTCCATGGCGATGGACAAGGTCAACAAGTGTGTCTCTTCCTGATGTTCTCTTTCCAAATATTTCTTCAGGAGATTCACATGATAGATTTTTTCTTTCCCCTTCTTATCTATCTTATAATTTGTTCTAGACACCTTCTCTAGAACTGTATATGGACCCTGCCATCCAATTTGTAACTTATTCTGACTCCCAGGCAAAAGAAGCAGTACCTTCTCTCCCACAGCCAAATTTCTGTCTTTCGCCTTCCTGTTATAATAGGCAGCATGTTTCTTCCTGGCTTGTTTCAAATTTTCATTGGCAAGTTTCCAGCCAGTTTTTAACCGAGTGGTCAGCTCATTCACATATTGGTATGAAGATGTAATGTTTTCCTCTGCCTTTTCATCAGTCCACGTTCTTAACAAAGCTACATATGGACCTTTAATTGTGTGGACCTATTTGTCCATGCACCGGTATGGTCTCTTCCACTTGAAGCTTTATAGTGATGATTTTTCCTCCCAGAATTATCATTCACAAAACGACCGCTACCAATTTTTTTCTTGGGGCTGTCTCCCCTCTTAAAATTCTTGATGAGAGATTTCCTCCCTACATCCTCTTCCTCCAGTTTGTTTAAGTCCGATTGAGGGATTTTCGGCTTATCCTGGGGTAAGACATCCTTTTGCACTCTCCGCATAGTGGCCATTGTAAAACAGTTAAGTGAAGCTTGTCCGTTAAAAGGGGCTTCCCATTCCATTTGGTCCACTTTATCAAATCTATTTTTCTTTTTATTACCAGGCCTGATTTTGCTCCGGGGCGTGTCCAGGTCCTGATCCATGTTCCCACTTGTGGGTGTTCCCTCATGTGCTATACTACACCTTTCTACAAAGTTCTCAATGTCCCATCTTGCTTTGGGCCAATAATAATTGTGAGCCACCTTTTGAATGATGGTACCTATCTTCTCATGGTCCCCATCTGGTTTCACATGTAGGCTCCTTATTAATTCTGTCCTATATCTTTTTGGAAGAACCAGCTGTCCGTGACCATGGGATCTAGTTCCGGCCTTCCTATACATCAACTTGTTTTTCATGTAAAAATCTCCCTTGCCTGGAGTTGTATGACAAGTTGACAATTTTCTGAAACAAGGCTTGAGTGTTTTATCCCCAGCCTGTGCCTTCCTCATCTCTTCTGGAGTGGTATCCAACATAATATCCTCCTCCTGTCTTGAGGTCGACCTGACCTGAAGGGTTGCCATATACACAGGTTTCCTTCTGCAATGGTCAGTGTCATGATTGTCCATCTGACAATTCTTACACCACCTTTTTCCTTGGTTGAAAGATTTTCTTTCATCATATTTCCTTTCATCGAATTGTGGGAATTTATTTTTATTGTCATACCGTGGCCTATCAAATTGGTGCTTACCTTTATTTTGATCCTTAGGATCAAATTTATTAAAGTTCTGTGGTGCCCTGAAGTTATCCACCTGTTTCTTTTTATTACCTGTTACCTCTGCTTGAGCTGCTTGATACCTTTCAGCAACATTTAGCAACTCACCCAGCCTCTCTGCACCTTGTTCCATGAGAAACTTTCTCAGGTCTGGAGCCATGGACTCTCTTAGTTGCTCTATAAGGACCATTTCCTTAAGATCTTGGGTTTTCCCCAGAGAAGTCCATTTCTCCAAGTATGTCTCTATTCGTGCAGAGAACTGGTGATAGGTTTCACCTGACAGTAGTTTAGCATTCCTAAATTTTTTCCTGTAAAACTCTGCATTCTTTTCATACCTTAACAAAAGAGCCTGCTTTAGCATGTCATAATTTTCCTGATCACCTCTGCTCATTTTTGCAAAAACTTCATAAGCTGCCCCACGAAGTCCCTGAGATAACTTTAAGCTCCACCTTTCTCTCTCTAACCCATACGTGGTAGCTAATAGTTCGTACCTATTTATATAGCTCTCAATATCATCGTCTTTCTCAACAAAATGATCTAAATGAAAGTTCATAGCTGAGATTGAGGCTCCTTGAGTAACCGTAGCATCAGAGGCAAAGGGGCTGGCACCATTTTCAGGAGCATGGCCTTGAAACTCAAACTCCCTTAGTCGTAACTCATGTTCCCTTTGTAATCTCTTCTCCTCCTTTTCTGCTTCCCTTTCTGCAGCTTGTCTTCTTTCCTCGGCTTCTCTTTCTGCAGCTAATCTTTTGTCTTCTCTTTCTGCCTCCAATTTCTTAGCCTCAGCCTCAATCTGCAACCTCTTAGTAGCCTCAGGCAACTCTCAAGCTTGCAACCTCTTAGTCTTTAACTTTTTCGGCTTCTTTTTCTAATCTTCTTTCTTCGCGTTCAATAAATTTGTCACATTCCGTTGTGACATAGGCAACCATAACTTGCCCATCTAATCCTAACTCTTTTGCAGTCTGAACCGCAGCAGATCGAAATTTGGCCAGGTCCGCCATTGTCTATCAGGTAACTTAATACAATGTCTAACCAACAATTCAATCTCTAATGGACAAAACAGGCACCGTGAGCTCAACCTTATTTAATTCCACCCAAGGATACCTTTTAATTCTTATATTCCCTGAAGTGAATTACCCCCAATATTTTTAATAGTTAAAGATTCAAAAATCCCGAGAGCGAGACCCCAATATATGTGGTGAAGTGGGATGTTATAAATATTTATAAGGGACTTAGTGTACTGACTGAGATCAGCTGTGAAGGTATATATATATCTAATAAGAGTAGTATATTATATATATAACCTTACTTGCTACCACATATCTATATATCTCAGTCAGAATTATTCTGGAATAGTGTGATGCTACGTTATGTGTCTAGGGTATGTGTATGGTGAAGTGTAAGTCACAACAACAGACAGATAAACAATTTAATTTAATCCACTACTCTTAACAACACTGTGACACTCACATACATATAACACTCTATGAGAATATCTTAAAGAAGTCACTAGTAACGTTTCAAATAACAATATGTATTCATTACTGGCATGAATGAATATGTGTCCTGATTCAACTACAAGGGAACCAGGAATCACAATCAATTTAAATTACAAGTTATGTACAGAATGTATTTAATATGAATATTGTAGTGACATATATTAGTACAAATGTTCTATGTGTGTCAGTTGTGTAGTAGTAAAATGAGGTAATACTGGTTTTGTTTTGTTCAAGCTCTGTTGGTATTGGTCATCATGACTTCAATAGTTTGTCTTTAGGGACCATTATTGTAGATGTTCACAGTTCCTGATTTTAAGACAAGTAAATTCCCCTCTGAATAGTATTTTTATAAAGTTATTTCAAGATGAGGGGACATAATGTTGAGCTCAGCTGGCCAATTCGCTTATCTGGCGTGATGGCGGCAGGAAAGGACTCCTCTGCTCGAATTCTCCTCTGGGCTCAGGAGACACCTCCCTGATAGCTAAAAAGACCAAGGAGTATGCTGTCCGACTCTGGATTCAGCAAATCTCTGACCAGGTGCTGCTCACTACCATCAAGACCACTGTCCCACAAGTTCATGGAAATAAACACAGATACGTTGATTAGCAATGAATTCTGGCACAAACTGGCACAAATTCCGTTCTGCCTATGTTCCAGGCTTTTATTTTAGCAAAAATGTGAGCTAGCTTCAACGTACTGTCGCTTTATCAAGCTTATTTGAATTAGTGGTCTCGAACTAACGCTCCCAAGTGTGTATATCAGCGAGACTGGCCAATGAGCCACGTTTCGACAAGTGTTTGAAAAAAATGTTATCTTTTCCCGTCTCCCCCAACAACCAAGATAGTATTTATAGCCCGACCAATCGTGGTTAGGCTTTCATTTGTTGCGCTCCAATCAATTTGGAGTTTACATGGTAGGCTATTTATGTAACGTAAGGTTTTTTCAAACACGTTATAAAAAAAATTTTATGAGCAGAAATGATTTTATGCTGTCAGGCACCCCCAATATTTTATTTTGGGTATAATTTATTAATTCCTGGACTATTTGCGTAACGTTTTACATATTATTTGTCAGCAAACCCTAAGGAACCCAAAAATACTAATTTAAAGGAGCTACGTGGCTGCGTTCAAAATATGCAATTTCTTCTATCTCCTGTTTAGAAGATGTGCTGTCTGGGTACTGTTATGTGTTCAAACGTAAACCCATATAATGTTGTCTTTTCTAATAAGAGTCTGTTATGATTTATAAACCTAACTCTGGGAAAGGGTAGTGTATTTTATCACTGTCCGTCTGAAAAAAAAATTAGTGCATGTAGACTTACACGCGTGATGGTAGTAATTGTGTATCGCGCGAAGCGGGTTTAGTGTTCGGCTTTCTGCCTCTCCCTTCTCTTTTTATCCCTTTAGTCCATCTGTTCGTTCGTTTTGGTAACGCAGTATAATTAATGTTAGGGTTAATTTAGGTCATTACGCAGTACGTCTCAATGTTTTTCCAAGAATTACAGCACACGTTTCATTGAAGAAGGCGGGTAATAATACAGTAAGCTTTACTATCAACGTGAAAGCGTTACAATTTGCAGACGAAGCAGAAAACAAGGGGGATTTCGAGTACATTCTTTGTGACAGCACTGTCATTTTCCCATTGCTCTTCTCTTTATTAATTTTATTTGTTAGGCTTTATATTTACCTAATAATTTATATATGTGGATTAGAATATTTCATGACAGTCAGCTGTTGTAGCAGTGGGGGTACCTGGAAGTAAGACCAAACATATACCCATTGCCTCAAGCAAAATAAAACCATAACTTTAATTTTATACTACAGTATGGGACCCAAAGATGCAGCAATAGAGAATGCAGTCAGCGACCCATAGCTAGACTGCTTGCGTCAGGGTCAGCGAACCAGAGCTGACCAAGATCCTACTCCACCTCTAAGTGGTGGTCCTGGAAACAGGCTGCATCGCTGCAGTCTGGCTGAGAGAAAAGGGATCGAATGGGGAAGGCAAACCCGGTCCCAAAAATGCCGTGCTGAAGTCGGATGTGTCGGCCGAAAGATGCAGATATCGCAGCTTCGCTGTAAACGGACACAAAGCAACCAACGTCCTTTTCAAGACGAACGAGGAAGAAGAGGAATACTATAGTATTTGTTGTATTATTGCTAGGCAAGTCTCTGTGCTGTCTCTTTCCACATGAGTTGTCCTCCTGTTAATTCCACAATATCAATTGTCAACATGCATCCCGCATATGCTAATATATTTTGTACATACATGTACATCCGAGCATTTGCTCTGACAGAAAAAACAATCGACTCAATGTCCTTTTCCAACTGAAAATATGGGTTGTCTAACTATGTAGTCCCCGTTGAAAGGATGCACTATTTAGTTTACATCATTACGTGAATTTACAGAAAATATAAGCACTAGATACATTACACAATTAAACTGTATGCGCCCCTTGGGGTTGATACACAAAAAGGGAAAGTAATAACCTCCCACAATGGAATACATACAAGTGCAATGTTTATGCTATTAAGATACATTGTAACTTTATATGGTATAGGATTCTTTCGCTGGCCAGTGGTTAACTTTCTAGACTGCCTTGTAAGTTAGATCTAAACTACACAATAACCATTCCATGGTTCCACACCTTGCCATGAGAAGTTGCTTCCAAAAATAAAATAACTAATTATCTCGCACAATTCAGTCATTATAGCGAACACGCGTCACTAGTCAGATTTATATGAATAATTTACACAACTAAAGTTCGCCAAAAGTAATTTAACCCATTGTAAACAGTAACAAAACTATGAGGCTCTAAACAGATTAAGCACCGGTTATCTTAGGTTGTTGACTGGGCTACATTGGCACTGAATAAATTACTGCGGGGTTTTCACAGAAAAAAACACCGCAAGTCACTGCTATCAGTTATCTGTACACTAATAACTAAGCATATATGACATGACAAATGTCACCTCACCCCGAGATACCAAGCTTTTAGTGACACGATCAAATCTTATGCTCACAACTGCCTGTGTCTCATTCGGATTCACCTCGGGTCCAGTTTTGTCAACGAGTGTAAAGACAGTTAAAATCTATCAGGCAATATAGTCCAGAAAGGGACGCTGACCTAGCCATCTGCGTTCGCGTGCTTTGCGCAGGTGTTCGGGTTGCTTTGCTTTTTAGCGTAACCCGGTGTAACATAAATATTAGTCTAGAATCTACATCAGAGACACCAAAATTCCCTGTAATTCCTAACGTTACCCAGCTTTCAAATGGTTGACTCTCTGCGCCGCTCCACTACAAGAGACCATATTAAGGCTGCCGCCCGTGCATCGGCTAGAGTGGTCAAAACACTATTACGTGTGAGGACCTTCTCCGGGGCTGGCGTCCTACAAACATGCACACAGGTGTGTCTAATGCAAAGTACGCTGGCTAGCGCTGGCTACTGAGGACCGAGCAATGAATTTATAATGAGGGCCAGAAATGCATTCAAAAGCCAGACACGCCTTGGGGTACGGGGATCTGAGCGGAAAAAAATTAATAAGACTACGGCCGCGATAGAAGAATTCAAACAAACTAAAGTTCATATAGCCGGTGAGAATAGAAACAATTAAAAAGTAAGGCCATGAAAGGGGCTGGGACGGATTGGAAAATTCAAATTTACTGTCAATTCGCGACAGTCACTTATCTACAATGTGTGGAATGTACTTGTCGCTCGCCAGATCTCCATTACAGAAATCAGTCACAATCTAATGTTATTAAATACAATACTGTTAAATTTTTGTGGACGCCGTGAAATGTGTTGACATTTTTGGGGACGCCGTGAAATTTGTTGACATTTCTGGTGACGCCGTGAAATTTGTTGACATTTTTGGGGACGCCGTGAAATTTGTTGACTTTTTTGGGGACGCCGTGAAATTTGTTGACATTTTTGGGGAAGCCGTGAAATTTATTGACATATTGTCACATATATATGTAAATGGTGCAACAGTGACCTGTCCACCTTTGCTTCCCCATCTAAGGTTTATAATTTTTGCTACGCGAAACCACGAAATTCACTGACTGTAGACTAACCTTTGAAGCCACGCCTATTTTTTTCTGTTGACATGCGCTGACAAGGTTTACTGACGTTCAGACAGGCTAAAATAACAGTCAACGAGAGCCATGATTCGCTACCTCAATTATCACGCTAGCTGATTTGGCCATTATTGCTGTTGAACAGACAGAAGCGCGCTTCTTTGATCAGGGGGAAACTCGGGCAGAGAGTTTGTGGTAAAGTGGGAGGTTATAAATATTTATAGGGGACTTAGTGTACTGACTGAGATCAGCTGTGAAGGTATCTATATCTAATAAGAGTAGTGTATTATAGATAACCTTACTTACTGCCACATATGTATACCTCAGTCAGAATTATTCTGGAATAGTGTGATGACTACGTTATATGTCTAGGGTATGTGTATGATGAAGTGTAAGTCATAACAACAACAGACAGATAAACAATTTAATTTATTCCACCACACTTGACAACACTGTGACACTCACATACATAAAACACTCTAAGAGGATATCTTAAAGGAGTCACTGATAACTTTTCAATAACAATATGTATTCAGTGCTGTCATGAATGTATATGTGTCCTGATTCAAATACAAAGGGAACCAGGAATCACAATCAATTTTAATTACAAGTTATATGTACATAATTTATTAATATGATTCTTGTAGTGACATATATTATTAATGGTATCCTATGTGTGTCAGTTGTGTAGTGGTAATATGAGGTAATACTGGTTTTGTTTTGTTCAAGCTCTGTTGGTATTTGTCATCATGACTTCATTAGTTTGTTTCTATTTGAACCAGTATTGGAGATGTTCTCAGTTCCTGGTATTAAAACAATTAAATTCCCCTCTTAATTTTAGTTTACACTGTCATTTTAAGATGGGGGTACATAATGTTGAGCTCCATGGCCACACTCTCTTATCTTGCGTGATGACTGCAGTAAAAGACTCCTCTGCTCGATTCTTTAATGAGTTCTGGAGCCACCCCACTGGTTGCTATATGGACCAAGGAGTATGCGGTCCACCTCTGGCTTCAGCAAAGCTCTGACCAGGTGCTGCTCAATAACTTTAAGACCACGGTCCCTGAAACAAGAAGGTTGTACCTTCTACGTCAGAACTAATTTATACTCCATTTCTACACTGAGCACAATACATCACAAACATTGAGTTCAGAGCGTTAGGCCAACTGTCAGCTTCATCTGAAATACTTTATACCAGTATTTCCCTCCCTAATGGTTACTACGCCTCTGCAATTCCAGCATTATTTCTTTCTAGTTAATAATCTAGGTGTCAGTGTACTGTTTGGCCATTCCATGCAGTTTTACTTTCCTCCGACACCTTCTGTTCAGGCTGGAGCACTATAGGCTTTACATCATGTTCGCTACTGAACCACACATATATACAGACATAATTTATCAATTTACATTCAATTTTCATTTAAAAATATTGAATATTTCAAGCTTACCACAATTCATGGAAATAATAATAAACAGTTTCGTTGACTGGCAATGAATATAGCACAACTCCGATCTGCCGATGTCCCAGGCTTTATTTTATAAAAAAATATACACTGGTGCTCAACGCACTGCTTCTTAGTAGGTTTATTACAAGATGTGGCAATGAACAGACGCTCTGAATTGAGTATATTCGCAGCTCTACCCAATCACACCACGTCTACACATCTTTTCAAAAAAGTACTCCTTTCTCACGTTTCCCCTGACAACACAAGATAGTATTTATAGTCCGACCAATCGTGTTTAGTCTTTCATTTGTTGCGCTCCAATCAAATAGGAGTTAACATGGTAGGCTATTTCCGTAACGTAATGTTTCTTCAAACACGTTATAAAAAAATTTTATGAGCAGAAATGATTTCATGCTGTCAGGCACCCCCACTATTTTATTTTGGCCATAACTTGGTAATTCCTAGACTATTTGCGTAACGTTTTACATATTCTTTGTCAGCAAACCCTAAGGAACCCAAATATCTCAATCTAAGGGAGCTAGGTGGCTGCGTTCAAAATGTGCATTTTCTACCACCTCCTGTTCACTTCAATCCCCATGTGGTGTCTGGGTACTGTCATGTTTTCAAACGTAAACCGGTATAATGTCATAATTCCCAATAAGCGTTTTTCAGGATTTTAAAACCTAACTCTGGTATGGGTAGTGAATTTTATCACTGTCGATTTGAAATAAAGTTAGTGCATGTGGCCTTACACGCGTGATGGCAGCAATTGTGTATCGCGCGACGCGTGTTTAGTGTTGCACGTGTCCTGCTTTCTGCCTCTCCCTTCTCTCTATCCTTTAGTCCATCTGTCTTTTAGTTACGCCGTGTATAAATTGGAATGAATGAAATATTAAATTTAGGTCATTGATCAGCTTGCGTATCTCAAGGTTTTTCCAAGAAATACAGCACACGTTTCATTGAAGAAAGCGGGTAATAATACAGTAGGCTTTTACTATCAACGTGAAAGCGTTACAATTTGCAGACGAAGTAGAAAACAAGGGGAATTTCGAGTACAGTCATTGTGATAGCACTGTTCTTTACCATTCTTCTTTCCTTTTATTAAATTTATTTGTTAGGCTTTGCATTTACGTTTTAATTTATATATGGGGATTAGAATAATTCACGACATCTCCCCTCTTAAAACAGACATTATATGTCAGTCCTTTATTCTATATACACAAAGAGAAATTTATTATTATTTCTGGGGTTTACGGTGATTCTCATCACACGGATGGCGGCTTAAAAAATCCGCTCCCAAATTTGTTTTTCCAGATATATACTCAATGCTAAAATTATAGGGAGCCAAAAAATAAGGACCATCGGAGTAACCTAGAGTTCTCATGCCTAGCCTGTGCTAGAAACGATAAAGGTTTGTGATCCGTTTGCAACTTAAATGCCTTCCCATACAGATAAATATTGAATTTCTTTATTGCCCATATTACTGCAAGACATTCTTTTTCGCTAGTTGAGTAGTTGATTTCAGCTTTATTCAACTTTCTGCTAGCATATGCCACTGGGCTTAATTCCCCATCCAATGCATCTGATTTCTGTAGTAGAGTTGCACCTAACCCAATATTACTGGCATCCGTCCTTACTATGAATTCTTGACTTAAGTCAGGTAATTTCAAAATAGGTTTACTTGTGAGCTTTTCCTTCAATTCTTGGTAAGCCATTTCACATTGTGGTGTCCATGTAATGCGATCTGGATGTCCTTTACGTGTCAAATCAGTTAACGGTGCACATATGGAATTAAAGTTTTTGATATACTTCTGGTAGAAACCACATAATGAGACAAAGGATCTCACGTCCTTCTTGGTTTGTGGTCTCGGGGCTTTCTTTAGTTTCTCTAAATTCTTTGGGTCAGGGGTCATGTTTCCCTGATAAACTGTGTGTCCCAAAAATTCAATTCTTTACATCCAACGCAACATTTGGTTGGTCGGGCTGTTAAATTTGCTTCCCTAAGTCGATCAAACAGCATCTTCAGAGAGTCAATGTGTTCCTCAAATGTTTCTGTTGCTATAAGGATATCATCCATGAAATTTGTTATACATGGATTATTCAGAGGGTCCAATAATTTTCTCATCATTCTAGAGAAGACACTAGGCGCATTCTTCAATCCAAATGGCAATCTATTAAACTCATAGTGTCCTTCTGAGGTACTAAAAGCTAGGTATGGTCTAACCTCAGGCTTTACTGGAATCTGATAGTATCCTTTACTCAGATCCACTTTTGAGAAATATTTAGCTTTATTTAGTCTGGCAAACAGCTGATTTGTATCCGGCAATGGATCCACCTGTCCTTCTGTAATAGCATTCAGTCTCCTGTAATCTATACAGAGTCTATGTTCTCCAGAGGGCTTCCTTAAGAGTACAACACCGGAACTATATGAGGATTCACTGTGTGAAATAATTCCTTCCTTCAACAGATAGTCTATCTCTTCCTTCAAAGCTTTCTCCTTAGCAAACGGAATCGAATATGGTTTCATACAGACAGGTGTGGGGTCTATCAGTTTCATATCATATTCCAATAGGTTTGTATGCCCTGGTCGGTCTGTTAACATCTCTGCATGATTATTTAGAACCTGTTGCACTCTTTCTTTCTGAGTTTTTGTTAAATGTGTACTGATTTTCACCTGTGCTGCTGTCTCACAGGGGTGTAATGGATATTCAAATGATGAAAGTGGTTCCTTTTTCATCTCCATAGCGATGGACAAGGTCAACAAGTGTGTCTCTTCCTGATGTTCTCTTTCCAAATATTTCTTCAGGAGATTCACATGATAGATTTTTTCTTTCCCCTTCTTATCTATCTTATAATTTGTTCCAGACACCTTCTCTAAAACTGTATATGGACCTTGCCATCCAATCTGTAACTTATTCTGACTCCCGGGGAGAAGAAGCAGTACCTTCTCTCCCACAGCCAAATCTCTGTCTTTCGCCTTCCTGTTATAATAGGCAGCATGTTTCTTCCTGGCTTGTTTCAAATTTTCATTGGCAAGTTTCCAGCCAGTTTTTAAACGAGTGGTCAGCTCATTCACATATTGGTATGAAGATGTAATGTTTTCCTCTGCCTTTTCATCAGTCCACGTTCTTAACAAAGCTACATATGGACCTTTAATTGTGTGGACCTATTTGTCCATGCACCGGTATGGTCTCTTCCACTCGAAGCTCTATAGTGATGATTTTTCTTCCCAGAATTATCATGCATAAAACGACCGCTACCAATTTTTCTTTTGGGGCTTTCTCCCCACTTAAAATTCTTGATGAGAGATTTCCTCTCTACATCCTCTTCCTCCAGTTTGTTTAAGTCCGATTGAGGGATTTTCGGCTTATCCTGGGGTAAGACATCTTTTTGCACTCTCCGCATAGTGGCCATTGTAAAACAGTTAAGTGAAGCTTGTCCGTGAAAAGGGGCTTCCCATTCCCTTTGGTCCACTTTATCAAATCTATTTTTCTTTTTATTATCAGGCCTAATTTTGCCCCGTGGCGTGTCCAGGTCCTGATCAATGTTCCCACTTGTGGGTGTTCCCTCATGTGCTATGCTACACCTTTCTACAAAATTCTCAATGTCCCATCTTGCTTTGGGCCAATAATAATGGTGAGCCACCTTTTGAATGATGGTACCTATCTTCTCATGGTCCCCATCTGGTTTCACATGTAGGCTCCTTATTAAGTCTGCCCTATATCTTTTAGGAAGTACCAGCTGTCCCTGACCTTTGGATCTAGCTCCAGTCTTCCTATACATCAACTTGTTTTTCATGTAAAAATCTCCCTTGCCTGGAGTTGTATGACAAGTTGACAATTTCCTGAAACAAGGCTTGAGTGTTTTATCCCCAGCCTGTGCCTTCCTCATCTCTTCTGGAGTGGTATCTAACATAATATCCTCCTCCTTTCTTGAGGTCGACCTGACCTGAAGGGTGGCCATATACACAGGTTTCCTTCTGCAACGGTCAGTGTCATGATTGTTCATCTTACAATTTTTACACCACCTTTTTCCTTGGTTGAAAGATTTTCTTTCATCATATTTCCTTTCATCGAATTGTGGGGTTTTATTTTTATTTTCATACCGTGGCCTATCAAACTGGTGCTTACCTTTGTTTTGATCCCTAGGATCAAATTTATTAAAGTTCTGTGGTGCCCTAAAGTTATCCACTTGTTCCTTTTTATTACCTGTTACCTCTGCTTGAGCTGCTTGATACCTTTCAGCAACATTTAGCAACTCACCCAGCCTCTCTGCACCTTGTTCCATGAGAAACTTTCTCAGGTCTGGAGCAATGGACTCTCTTAATTGCTCTATAAGGACCATTTCCTTAAGATCTTGGGTTTTCCCCAGAGAAGTCCATTTCTCCAAGTATGTCTCTATTCGTGCAGAGAACTGGTGATAGGTTTCACCTGACAGTAGTTTAGCATTCCTAAATTTTCTCCTATAAAATTCTGCGTTCTTTTCATATCTTAACAAAAGAGCCTGCTTTAGCATGTCATAATTTTCCTGATCACTTCTGCTCATTTTTGCAAAAACTTCATAAGCTGCCCCACGAAGTCCCTGAGATAACTTTAAGCTCCACCTTTCTCTCTCTAACCCATATGTGGTAGCTAATAGTTCATACCTATTTAGATAGCTCTCTATATCATCGTCTTTCTCAACAAAATGATCTAAATGAAAATTCATAGCCGAGGTTGAGGCTCCCTGGCTAGCAGTGGCATCAGAGGCAAAGGGACTGGCACCATTTTCAGGAGCATGGCCCTGAAACTCAAACTCCCTTAGTCGTAACTCATGTTCCCTTTGTAATCTCTTCTCCTCCCTTTCTGCTTCCCTTTCTGCAGCTAATCTTTTTTCTTCTCTTTCTGCAGCTAATTTCTTCTCTTCCCTTTCTGCAGCCAATCTTTTGTCTTCTCTTTCTGCCTCCAATTTCTTAGCCTCAGCCTCAATCTGCAACCTCTTAGCCTCAGCCTCAATCTGCAACCTCTTAATCTCTTTTTCAGCTTCTATTCTCTTATCTTCGGCCAATCTTTCAGATTCTAATTTTCTTTCGGCCTCTTTTTCTAATCTTCTTTCTTCCCGTTCAATATATTTGTCACATTCAGCAGTGACATAAGAAATCATAATTTGCCCGTCCATTCCTAACTCTTTCGCAGTCTGTACAGCAGCAGATCGAAATTTTGCCAGGTCGGCCATTGTCTAACAGATAAATGTCTAAAATATTTAACTAAACAATTTTATCTATGACTAATTAACTCCGGACAACACAGGCACTGTGAGCTCAACCTTATTTATTTTCACCCAAGGATACCTTTTAATTCTTATTATTCCCTGAAGTGAATTACCCCCAATATTTGTAATAGGGAAAGATTCAAAATCCCGAGGGCGAGACCCCAATATATATGTGGTAAAGTGGGAGGTTATAAATATTTATAGGGGACTTAGTGTACTGACTGAGATCAGCTGTGAAGGTATCTATATCTAATAAGAGTAGTGTATTATAGATAACCTTACTTACTGCCACATATGTATACCTCAGTCAGAATTATTCTGGAATAGTGTGATGACTACGTTATATGTCTAGGGTATGTGTATGATGAAGTGTAAGTCATAACAACAACAGACAGATAAACAATTTAATTTATTCCACCACACTTGACAACACTGTGACACTCACATACATAAAACACTCTAAGAGGATATCTTAAAGGAGTCACTGATAACTTTTCAATTAACAATATGTATTCAGTGCTGTCATGAATGTATATGTGTCCTGATTCAAATACAAAGGGAACCAGGAATCACAATCAATTTTAATTACAAGTTATATGTACATAATTTATTAATATGATTCTTGTAGTGACATATATTATTAATGGTATCCTATGTGTGTCAGTTGTGTAGTGGTAATATGAGGTAATACTGGTTTTGTTTTGTTCAAGCTCTGTTGGTATTTGTCATCATGACTTCATTAGTTTGTTTCTATTTGAACCAGTATTGGAGATGTTCTCAGTTCCTGGTATTAAAACAATTAAATTCCCCTCTTAATTTTAGTTTACACTGTCATTTTAAGATGGGGGTACATAATGTTGAGCTCCATGGCCACACTCTCTTATCTTGCGTGATGACTGCAGTAAAAGACTCCTCTGCTCGATTCTTTAATGAGTTCTGGAGCCACCCCACTGGTTGCTAGATGGACCAAGGAGTATGCTGTCCACCTCTGGCTTCAGCAAAGCTCTGACCAGGTGCTGCTCAATAACTTTAAGACCACGGTCCCTGAAACAAGAAGGTTGTACCTTCTACGTCAGAACTAATTTATACTCCATTTCTACACTGAGCACAATACATCACAAACATTGAGTTCAGAGCGTTAGGCCAACTGTCAACTTCATCTGAAATACTTTATACCAGTATTTCCCTCCCTAATGGTTACTACGCCTCTGCAATTCCAGCATTATTTCTTTCTAGTTAATAATCTAGGTGTCAGTGTACTGTTTGGCCATTCCATGCAGTTTTACTTTCCTCCGACACCTTCTGTTCAGGCTGGAGCACTATAGGCTTTACATCATGTTCGCTACTGAACCACACATATATACAGACATAATTTATCAATTTACATTCAATTTTCATTTAAAATATTGAATATTTCAAGCTTACCACAATTCATGGAAATAATAATAAACAGTTTCGTTGACTGGCAATGAATACAGCACAACTCCGATCTGCCGATGTCCCAGGCTTTATTTTATAAAAAATATACACTGGTGCTCAACGCACTGCTTCTTAGTAGGTTTATTACAAGATGTGGCAATGAACAGACGCTCTGAATTGAGTATATTCGCAGCTCTACCCAATCACACCACGTCTACACATCTTTTCAAAAAAGTACTCCTTTCTCACGTTTCCCCTGACAACACAAGATAGTATTTATAGTCCGACCAATCGTGTTTAGTCTTTCATTTGTTGCGCTCCAATCAAATAGGAGTTAACATGGTAGGCTATTTCCGTAACGTAATGTTTCTTCAAACACGTTATAAAAAAATTTTATGAGCAGAAATGATTTTATGCTGTCAGGCAGTATCTTCACTATTTTATTTTGGCCATAACTTGGTAATTCCTAGACTATTTGCGTAACGTTTTACATATTCTTTGTCAGCAAACCCTAAGGAACCCAAATATCTCAATCTAAGGGAGCTAGGTGGCTGCGTTCAAAATGTGCATTTTCTACCACCTCCTGTTCACTTCAATCCCCATGTGGTGTCTGGGTACTGTCATGTTTTCAAACGTAAACCGGTATAATGTCATAATTCCCAATAAGCGTTTTTCAGGATTTTAAAACCTAACTCTGGTATGGGTAGTGAATTTTATCACTGTCGATTTGAAATAAAGTTAGTGCATGTGGCCTTACACGCGTGATGGCAGCAATTGTGTATCGCGCGACGCGTGTTTAGTGTTGCACGTGTCCTGCTTTCTGCCTCTCTCTTCTCTCTATCCTTTAGTCCATCTGTCTTTTAGTTACGCCGTGTATAAATTGGAATGAATGAAATATTAAATTTAGGTCATTGATCAGCTTGCGTATCTCAAGGTTTTTCCAAGAAATACAGCACACGTTTCATTGAAGAAAGCGGGTAATAATACAGTAGGCTTTTACTATCAACGTGAAAGCGTTACAATTTGCAGACGAAGTAGAAAACAAGGGGAATTTCGAGTACAGTCATTGTGACAGCACTGTTCTTTACCATTCTTCTTTCCTTTTATTAAATTTTATGTGTTAGGCTTTGCATTTACGTTTTAATTTATATATGGGGATTAGAATAATTCACGACAGAGTTCCCGACGTACCTGTTTGATGTCCAACATTTCAGGGGACTTAAGCAAATGCAAAAGGGGCGATAATTATTTTTACCGACCACATGTATTGGTCCGTGATCCCAGGGGACGTAATTATCTGATCTACAGCAGAGAGACGAGATCAAAGACGGTCTGTTCGCTGAGCTAATGTCTATGTTGTTGGTCGGCATCAGTGAGCAGAAAATCTTCATCTCGGGAGCCGAACGCGTTGATTTTCCCTGATACGGCCAAAGACGCGATTTCTCGCACCAGTTAGTGAAATAACAGCATTTCTGTACAAATACTCCGTCCTCCCAAAGTCAGTATCTAGTCGCTTCGGAATTTTTTGGAAATATCTAGCTCGTTATTCTAGAGCCATTATGAAAGTGTGTGATAGCATTCCGTGGAGATTGTTTCATTTCTGATTGCGGTAATGGGTATTAGCATTTAAGTGATTTAATGTGTTAAGTTCATCATTATAATTCACTGGGATTTTCTATGTGCTAATACTGGCGTAGTAAATAACGCATAGCTAAATGTTTCCAGTGTAATGTAGATTTAATCACCCGCTCTTACCCAGAAAGAGATGTTTTAATTGACTAATAAATACACTAGGCGACTGACAATTGACGGAATATAAATTCATTTCTAATTCGTTAGGTGTAATTATATAAGTGACTAGTGTAATATTCTGTGGTGAAACAAATAGCTAGTAATGACGGAGAGGATAAAAGATCTTACCTTACGCGGGATAGGATATTGATAATGTGATTACATGTGTTGTTTTCTTCCAAATTTAGTACTGATCACAAACCAGCCTGCCAGCGGTCTAACTAGTACCAGTAAACAATTCTTATTTATTATCGGGTCTTCGATGTTGACCTGTTCGGTCCTCTTGCTTCATCCAGAGAGAGAGAGAGAGAGAGAGAGAGAGAGAGAGAGAGAGTCCAAACATATAGACTATAAGAATCAGTATAACTGGACATACAAAATACCCAGAGGTTTACATTCAATTTTATCAGCTCGCTGTTGCCAAATATATACATATATCATATTTTCCCGACTACTGACCATTGTGTTTTCAAGTGGATTTATCCAGGAAGAATACGTGATTTTATAATCGGCACTAAACCCCCAGAGAGAAAAACCGATAGGATTTACCTTCATCATCATTATTTTACTAACAGTTTACCCACCAGACATTTCCTTTAACTATTGGAAGTTCGGTCTACTGTGAACACTAGATCGCGGCTTATATTTTGCTATATGAACTATCTGACGTGACATTATCAAATCCAATAAGCACTACCAAAGTAGGCGTTCCCCCTTAGGAAATTTAATTATTCGTGGAGGAACTGGGGCTTACTTCGGAGAAGCACAACACTGGATTAAGTTACATGTTCATTTCTGTTTACGTCCAAGTGGTGGTTAACCAAGTAATAGGTAAGGTGTGATTGATGTGGCCACGAAACGGGGTTGGGTGGTGTTACTGAGTGGAGAGGAATTATGTTCTTATTACGGAAAACTGTTACCATCCTTTATTTTTTCTTTGCAAGTACGGTTATTTTACGGAGGTTAGCTTTACTAGGAAACTGTGTTCTTTGCTATACTGTCTATTTCTATACCCTAGTGTTAATCGTTGACCTTTTTGGGGTTATTAACTTTCTTGCGGGATCTTTTCTCAACAAGAGGGTAGGGCACTTATGGGGTCATTTTCATAGTTCTGTAACCTATGATTTTATTGATTTCTACATGTTTGATGTTGTGAGAGTTTAAAGGATAATAAACTTAACAAAACTTAATTAATTGTGTTGGTCAGCTCAGCCCATACCTATACACCGATTACCATAGTTTTTCACGTTTGTGCGTCTTGTTGTCACAAAACTGTGCGTGTATGTGTGTAGTTAAACATATCTATATCATCTGTATGGAGAGTAGGATTGTCTGAAACAAACTACTGTCGTAAAGATAGGCTGGATTAGAGTATCGTCCCAATCCAGTGACAGATTCTACCCTTAAACTATTCACTCGTGAAATCTATTTCTTATACCTTAATTCTCACTTATTTACCACTTTGCCTGTTCTATTCAGACGGGACCAAATAAATCTTAATACCTATCACAAATTTACGACACGTATTTGGAGGAAGCCGTGAAATTTGTTGACATTTGTGTAAATTATGAAAACTCTAAAACGACAACTGAGATTACCATGACCAATAACAGACAAAAAAAAAAAAAAAAACGTTCTGAAAAAAAAATCATTATGTTTTCCTTGCGCTACGACAGTAAACAATACATGACGCTTTCTTACAGTTATAATCCGGCTAGACGAACCGAAAGATGAAATATCACCCGTGAAAGATGACATACAAATCGGCTTGAAGTTCCTCACTTCCTAAGATATAAAAACGATAACATCTTAGCATACCACATCCGACTTAAGTTGCATTCACATCTGATGATATGTCGCGTTCGATGACCTGTTTATGACACCGATAAGAATTATTATCACCGGCCAATCCAGCGAAGATCTCAGACTATCACAAGTATAAACATGACCTCGAAACCTTTCCCAGTAAATCTAACCACATAGCCATTTCAGGTTTGATGTAACCCAAAATGAAGTCAGGGACAGAATTGTAACTCGGGTATTTGAAAGGGTAGGAACGGGGCTGAGTCTTGGGCGGTGCAGCTGCACTGAGCGAGGAATTGGTGGAGGGGCCGAAATAAAATTTAAAATTTAAAAACAATTAATACAATTTTAAAAGAACAAGAGAAATGATGCTAAATTTCACACTAGAACATTATTTGCTTACATTGTACTGATCTACTGTGCTTTGTTCATTTCTCGTTTTTCTATAGTAGTAATAATAGTATTGGTAGTAGCTTTTACAGTCATGACTGACTATAGGGATGCGCCCCTGAGGTGATAGCCCTCAGTTGTTTTCTTTCCTGGTGTTCCTTTCGGCGTGGTTATTTCTTTTCGTCCAGTCTGTGGTGGTGCAGCGGGTAGCATCGCCACTTATTGCGATGGGCAGCTTCATCCTGTCAGGTTGCTGGATTTATGTCCAGAGCCTTCATGTCTATCTTGCACACATCTTTGAACCTCAGCTGCGGTCGTCCAACTGTTCTTATGCCATCTACCAGTTGTCCGTAGAATACATCTTTAGGGATGCGACCATCTTCCATGCGGCGGACATGGCCATGTCAACGTAGTCTGCGCTGTCTAAGCAGTGTTTATAAGCTTTGAATGCCAGCACGTGAAAGTACCTCGTTTTCCTATAGTATGTCTAAATTATTACTTTTTCAAAAACAGCGCACTGAGTGCCCATTTGTAATTCTATATGAATACACAAAAACAATAACATTTTAAAACAGAAATGAACTGCGTTTGTTTGTAAAAGCTACAGTGAACATCACTTCTGAAAAAGTAGAGCGTGATCCAACTCACAAGCATGAACGTTTTGTCCCTCCTAAGTAGTAAAACACTCACAGAACCGCAATGGTGTCTGGGATAATGGCGGAGGCGGGGGTGGGGAGTAGTCATGACGTGACTTTGCGCCACATTGAAAAAATCCCCTTGGAACACATTGTGGGTAAAAGGCTACCCTCTCGGAAATTTGCGGGCGAGGAAATAATGTTGTAGTTCTTTAAAAGTTCTGGCCAGTCTATTCCCACAGTGTATCTGCTGGTCGAATAATCCTAGTCAATGTAGCTAGTACTTGTGGATAGTTTGTCTGTGGTCATTGGCCGTATTTTGTATCACTACTCTTCAGATCCTATTGGAGCACATGCCCTTAACATATTCATGCAAGATTTTCTGTGATTTCTTCACTGTCTTCATGCCAATCTCCAGTTTCCTTCTCCAAGGGTTTTTTTTTTTCGGGTTCCCTCTCTGTAGAGCGCTAGCTGGTCGATCTGCGAACAAAGGTACCGAGTTAGAAACACTGTTGTGCGTCACGCTCGTGTCTTGTCTAAATCTGTTGGTAAATGGGGGAGTGAGGTGGGAGATACATAACTATGTTCCTGAGGTTTTGGGATAGTAAAAAAAAAAAAGGGTTTCAGTGCGATGAAGGGAATTGGTTCCTCCGCACACCCTCTCGAAGAGGCTGGACCTGGTATAGTGAACGTCTTTAAAAACACTTTCACTCCTCTAACGGCAGCTAAATTTTGCTATGGGACTATCCTCTACCAGTTTTTTTTTCTTACCCTAGTGATGGAAGAAACAAAAGGAATTGACTTGTAATGCTTTAAGCGTGAGTTTACTCATTGTACATTACTACCAAAATGCCTAGCGTCCCATCCACTCAGCAATTGTTCCACTCATATTTTCCCGGCTTTATCCGTCATTTCCACATCGGTAATCGTGTCATACCGTTGAAATTTTTCTTTACTGTGTAATTTAAGAAATTATGTAACTTTCTAGTTTTCAGTTTTGTTGTTGTCCGATGTTTCAGAGCTATACAAAGTGAGACTGCCTTGAGCGATCAAAATCATTTCTACATTTCTCTACCATCAAATCTTCTCTTCTTCTGCTTCTTTTCTTTCCTCCACTTTTTTAGCTCGTCTTTTATTTGCCCCTTCCTCCCCCCCCATATTGCTTTTCTTTCTCTTCCACCTTATAATATACATGCATGCGCCCTATCCTTGTAATGTCTATGTCCTCCTTTTTGTTTTATCTTGTTCTCTCTCTTCGTTGTCTCCTTCCCGTTCAAGCACAACAGCCTAGCCTATGTCTCCAGTTACTTCTCTCCTCCTCAACGTCTTTATTTCTCTCTGTTGTCTGCAATTTTCACTTGTTAAATATCTCTCCGCACATACACGCATCTCCATTCATTACTCTCCAGTATGGCATTTTTCCTGGTCTTTTCCTTGCTCCAGTTCTTCTGACACCAGATAATTAAAGCTGCAGGTGTCCATAACTTTTTTTGTTCTCAGCGCCTTTCTGACAATTTACATTTTCTAATTAACGTTTGTGTCTCTCTATGATATGATGTAGATGAAGTATGCTGTAAACGGTATTTCCATTTTATAAATAGATAATGAAGGAGGAAAACAAATATTAGCGCAATATTTCATCTCTCAAAAACTGGAACTCCTTTACCAAAAATCCTTAAACATTTTTTCCGTTGTTTTCCCCGACATGCGATATTTACGTTTATTGTTGTCCGCTAGGGAAATATTAGTAACAATAATAACAAAACACAACCATTATAAAGCAGTTCACTGGAATAAACTGGTAGAATGAGAGGGTCTAACTTCTATAAAACCGGGCTTCTTATTGGTTTCCCAGGAAGTTTAATAAAACCGTTTTGAACTACGGCTAAGCTACTTCATTCTTTTCTCATTTCCCTGTCTTTCCGCCCCGCCTTTTCTAGTCCGGCTCAATTCCAACCAATGTGACGTAATTTTTTTAAGATGGTCTTTTAGCGGGAAACAGACAGATAGTAGTAAACAGAAAACTCTGCTTAGTGTCTTTTCTAACGTGGTTAAGTCAAATGTGCATTAAAACTCAACAAGGTTTTAATTCTATATGGAGCAGCTGATTCCTTGGAAACCTGCCGACAGCATACACTTAATGTTACAGCCAGTGTTGTCCGTAATAATTTGTTTGTTTATAATGGAGTTTCCAGACTCATGCTAAACCTAATATGAATAGCCACTTAGAAATGCCTGAGAAAGATGTACCTATTATTCTTTGATTGTACTACTCAGTGCCCCCCCCCCCCCCCACCCCCGCCCCCCCCCCCCCCCCCCCCCCCCACCCCACCACACCCTCCCCCCTCCCCCCCCCCCCCCCCCCCAACCTCCCGCCCCCCCCCCCACCCTCCCCTTCTCCCTCCCCTCCCCCCCCCCCACCCCCCCCCCCCCCCCCCGCCCACCCCCCCCCCTCTTCTTGATTCACGTGGCATGACCAAAACAGCTGCTGACTAATTTTGAAACTGATTGCTGTTTACACGATGAGGCATCTAAATATTGTCAACGTACGTCTATCCGTGGTCCAACATCATACACACATATCTTGGCAGCAATATAGATACTGATTGGAGGGATCAGACAATGAGATCAGAATATAACGAATACAAAAAACAACAGGAACTTTTTATTGCATTGGGAAATATTATGGAGATCAAGAGAAATCAAGTCACATCATAGGAGAATTAAGACTAGGTTTGGTCCCTTCTGAATAGGTTTGAATAGGTGATAGACTCAGTGAGAGTTAGTGAAAGGTAATAGAATTTCCACACACGTGAGATGATAGATTTTGATATAGTGGCTGTCTCTGAAAGCGAAAAGAATTCTTCTCTCTCTCTCCTATCTTCTACAACAGTTGTTACAGCGTCAGACAGACTACACCAATATACATATTACGTATATTTCTATCACTCACAGGCACGCACATACACGTGACGACAGGTAAACACACAGACGTGGGAAAACTATAACAATGATATATATATTTATCTAGAACGAGCTGACCAAACACGATTATTAAGTTCAAGAGCGATTTTATTATCAGGAAAAATCGGCTCACAACATCAAAGAAAGTACATCAAGGAAAATACATATACACATAGTCATAAAAATCAAGGAAATGTTGCAAGGATGATAGCCCCGTTATAGTGTTAACTCTAGGTTTAGCCCGGCCCCGTTAAGAGAACAGATGATGGCGCCCGAGTCACAGATACATAGGGTTTGAGTCTAAGAGTTTTTCTTTGTTTTATCTCGTAATTATATGCACAGAGTTTGAAAAAAATCTGATTTAACCTAAGACAAAAACACAAGAACTCTAGCCTTAGCAACAAATTATGCAGATTGAAAAAAAAAAAATTTTAGGACAGCAACAGGGTGTCAAAGATATAATAGTGAAAATATCACTCAGACCAGCGTACACTCATTCATTCCGCCATGGCTTCTCATTCAGGTACTCACGACTTTGCTCGCTGCCTCTTGGAACACATTGATTTTAGATTTTCACACAGACTCAAAAAAATGCAGTCTTCTGCCAAGAAGTCCCCAGTTCCAAAAGACGTATTTAACTCGGAGTCTCCGGGAACGACTACTTGGGTATGCAAATTTGTTCAAATGTCTGATTAAGTCACCTAACAATTATTCCAGGCGCGGGAGTTAGCAGAGCACAGTGTCAATAGCGTAGGTTTCTAAAAAATGATGAATGTCAGGTCGGTGCCTTCCCTCAGTATAGGATTCACTTTAGTCACACCACAGATTTGTCCACAAGATATAATCTAGTCGGGAAATGATTGTTAAAGTATTCACGCGCACCAGGCAGCAAATTATATAGAGTTTCTAGAAGAAATTAAGTGCTGGCTCCAAGGTCCAGTATTTATCATTACAGTCTTTGAAAACCCGTTATAGGGATATTAGTATTTCTGTCTAACTTGCACCGTCAGATCAGTGTTACTTGAGAAAACCCACGTGGTTCAAAATAAGGACTGTCTATTTCTTCACAAGTATGGAAACTACTACTAGGTGCTGGTAAAGTTAGGGTCACCCCAAAACTTTCACTGTGTGGAGGAAAAATAACACATATAATATAATAAACAGAATCTGTACTGGTTAAAACTTACATTTAAACTTGCAAGCAGAGAGCTTTGCTTATCATTTAAACTTCCCGTGACGTAAGTTATATATTTAAAATCAGCAATCCTCATAAATTAAGAACACGTGCGTATTCCGTCACCATTCATGAGGCTGGATTCTAGAGTTTATACGTTAGTTTAGAAAAATACACTCGACTGAGTATTAGCAGTTAAATTAAATTCATAAATAGCTACAATTGCCGTTATAAGCTAGAAATTTTAATTTTTAGTCTGCTTTCCACTGAATGCTTCCCTAGAAAATATAATAGCCTACCACTTTATTTCTCTTCTGCGCTAAAGAAATAGATTAAAATGAATTAAGCGATTTAACACTTTAACACTCACAAAATCTATATATCTATCATATTAATTACCTCAACCACAGAATTACAGGTAGTCGCACAACTTAAGAATAAAAATGCTGAAAATATTTCTGGAAGTCTAGAAGTTCGACAAATTGCCGAAACAAACTGAGATCTTCGCTAACAGCTATTCTGTTTTCGAGCGACCTATCTACTGTGGAGTCTATGAGCGAGAATGAAATTAAAGTTTCAAACTTGGCCAATATCTTAAAATCAGACAAAGGGCCCAAACTTATTTCGCCAAGCGAAATTATCTCCCCTACTCCCAACATTTACGTCCGCTTAACGCGTGTCGTAACTGTCACCTACTGACCACGATGTACGCGTGTCATTTTCAAATCCAACTCAGCATGGCTCTATTGCAGGGTAGTTTTAACAATACAGCTGACCATGGCCCACCGTGAGCGCCGTGTCAGTTTGGGATTCCAGACAAATGTCTGGATACTGACCGGTGCAGATGTAAAGTATCACACCTCACCGGGACTTATGCCGAGAAGAAGCTCGCGCGCTCGGTGAGAATGTAGACGATTTGCTACGTCCTGTGTTCAGCGAACCGACTTACCACGCCTTCTGACGCCCTGCAGCCCTGACATCTACGTAATATCGTCCTAGCGCGATTCTCAGTTTTAGAGAAAGGAAAACAGGTAAAGTTTGCGAATTATATGAAAATAATATGCGCAAAACGAATGGATGAAAACTATAGACAGGAAAAAAAAAAGTACAGTAGATAAGATATAAAAGAGAGAATTTGGGTGAACGAATAGGAAGAAGATGTAGGAAATTAAATGAATATAAAACCCTACGTGACAGAGCTCCCCCCTTTAAGATATGGAAGCACTCCATGTCTACGTTATGGAGTTTAATTTCCTATAACCGTAGCTTCGGGGTGTCTGTCTTCTTCCCTCTCCTCTTCCCCTCCATCTCTGTCCAATTCCTACTCAAGTCCACTCCTCAAAGTTTCCTTCCCCTGGAATGTCTCATATGCGCGCTTGAAAGAGCGTCGCCGCTTCTGACATTTTTGAAAGATTTCCTGTGATAGCGGTGGAATATCCCTGCCACTATCGTCATCTTCGTCAGTTTTGGCGATCGTCAGGAGATGGTCGGAGGTTGGCACTGGTTTTCCAAGTATCTCTTTAAGAGATTTAAATGGAAAACCTTCTCCTTTCCTTCAATAGAGATCTGGTAGTTAGCCTTAGAAATCTTTTTCAGGACGGTAAACGGCCCTTGCCATCCGATCTTCAGTTGGTTGTTCTCGGTAGGGAGTACACCAAAACTTTCTCTCCTGCTTCCAGTTCTCTCTCTTCCGCGACTTTCCTGTATCGGTTAGCGTGCTTGGTGCGTGCTCGCTTAAAGTTAGTCGTTGCTAGGTCCCACCCTAGTTTCAACCGTTCCTTTAAAACCGACACATATTTACTGGCTGAGGCAACTGTCTCATCAGCCTTCTCGTCTGTTCTGTCAGAGACCTGATAAGTAAGGCTTGAAGCGGGGCCCTTAAATGGGTCCTGCGAATAAGGAGTGTAGCTGGCGGAAATCCTGTGGAAGTATGAGGCGATCCTCTGTAGCCAAATAATGCTGCAGGAATACAGAGATCCCAATCTTCAGGTTTCACTTGTGCCAGCTTACTTAGCATCATGGTGAGGTTTCCATTTAAGCACGTTCCACGAGCACAGCATTTCCCGGCCGGAGTATATGGCTTTAGTGTGGACTGTGTTTGGTCCTACACAAGATCTTAAACGATCTCCATCCATCAACAGGTTTCGGTATGGGGTATCCATTATCCGTCAACACTTGCTTGAGGGAATTCCCAAAACGAGTGAAAATCTGCTACGAGGGCTTCTGCGACATGCTTGGCATCTGCGCTGTGTTAGCGGGGATTGCTTTCTGCCCATAAAGTGCATGTATCGACCTAAGGTCAGGATAAACACTGTTCCTTCTTTTAGTCCTTTCGAAAGGCCACTAAAATGTCGATCACCAACCACGTTCGAATGGTTGTTCCCACATATTGGCATTTCTCACCCAAAAAGTGGACTGGGGTGTCGTTGCTTGGGTGGTACAACATCAGTTTGGCACGGGCCTACAGGATTTGACTCAATATATGATAATATCACAGTATTCACTCCTGGCAACCAATATAATTGAGTGGTTATACGTTGGTTTGTGGGACGTTCTGATACCATATGTCCGATGAAAGGGAGAGAGGGCCCCTTTTCTAGGGATTTTGGGCTTTAACTTGTCACTGTTTCACAGTAACTAGGAGCTGGTTGTAACCATGGTCAGGCTTGCCCGGTTCTCCGATAAAAGTTACGCCATCTCAGAAAAAATGTCCCCGGGGCTGTTTGGTGTTCCGTCGCCAATGGCTGTTTACTAAAGAGGGTGCCCAAAGGAGGATCTTTTGTTGCGCTTCT
>JAMPIV010016586.1:0-93499 GCA_024509875.1 Oreohelix idahoensis | reverse complement strand
GGGGGGGGGGGGTTTTTGGGGGTTGGGTTTGGGGGGTGTTTGGGGTTGGTGGGGGGGGTGGTTTTGGTTTGGTGGTTTTGGGTTTGGGGGGGTTTTGGTTGGTTGTGTTGGGGTTTGGTTGGGGGTGGTTATTTTTTTTGAGGTGGTTTTTTTTGTGTGGGGGGGGGGGGGGGGGGGCGGGGGGGGGTGGGTTGGGGGGGGGGGGGTTTTGGGGGGTTTTGTGGGGGTGGGGTTGGGTTGTGGGTGGGGGGGTGGGGTTGGGTTGTGGTTTGGGGGGTGGGGGGGGGGGGGGGTTTGGGGGTTTTGGGGGGGGGTTGGGGGTGGGTTTTGTGGTTGGGGGGTGGGGTGGGGGTTTGGGTTGTGGGGGGGGTTGGGGGGGGGGGGGGTTGGGGGGGGGGTTGTTGGGGTTTGGGGGTGGGGGGGGTTGGGGGTGTGTTTGGGGGTGGGGGGGGGTTGGGGGGGGTTTGTGGTTTTGGGGGGTTTTGGATTTTGTGGGGGGGGGGGGGGGTTTTGGGGGGGGGGGGGGGGGGTTATTGTGGGGGGGGGGGGGTTTTGGGGTGGGGTGTTGGGGGGGGGGGTTTGGGGGGGGGGTGGGGGGGGGGTAGGGGGGGGGGGTTTGGTTGTTTTGGGGTGGTTTGGGGGGGTTGTGTGGTGTGGGTGTTTGGTGGTTGGGGGGGTGGTGTTTTTTGGGGGGGGGGGGGGGGGGTGGGGTGGTGGTTGGGGGTGGGGGGGGGGGGTGGGGGGGGGGGTTTTTTTTTTTGGGGGGTGGGGGGTGGGGTATTTGTTTTGGGGGGGGGTTTGTGGGTTTTGGGGGATTTGTTTTTTTGTGGGTTTTTGGGGGGTTGGGGGGGTTGGGGGGGGGGTGGGTGATTGGGGGGGGGGGGGGGGGTTGGGGGTTTGGGGGGGGGGTGTATGGTGTGGTTGGGGGGGGTGGGGGGGGGGGTTGGTGGGGGGTGGGGGGGGTGGGGGGGGGTGTGGGGGGGGGGGGGGGGGGGGGGGGGGGGGTTTGTGGGGGTGTTGGGGGGTTGGTGGGTTGGGTTGGTGGGGGGGGGGGTTTGGGGGGGGGTGGCAGGGGCGGGGGGGTTGTTGGTTGTTTTTGGGGGGGGGGGGTGGGGGGGGGGGGGGGGGGGGTGGGGGTGGGGGGGGTGGGGGGTTTGGGTTGGGGGTTTTGTGTTGGGTTTTGGGGTTGTGGTGGGGTTGTTGGGGTGGGGGGGTTTGGGGGGGGGTTTGGTTTGGGGGGGGGGGGGGGTTTTGGTTGGGGGGGGGTGTGGGTGTGGGGGGGGTTTGGGGGGGGTGGTGGGGGGGTTGGGGGGGGGGGGGGGGGGGTGGTTGTTGGGGGGGGGGGGGTTGGGGGGGGGGGGTTTGGGGGGGGGGGGTATGGGGGGGGGGGGTGGGGGGGGGGGGGGGGGTTTTGGGGGGGGGGTTGGTTGGGGGTTTGGGGGTGGGTTGGGGGGGGGGGGGTTTGTTTTGGGTGTTGGGTTGGTGGGGGGGGGGTGGGGGGGTGGGGGGGGGGGGGGGGTGGGGGTGGGGGGGGGGTTTGGGGGGGTGAGGGGGGGTGTTTGGGGGGGGGGTGGGGGGGGGGGGGGTTTGTGTTTTTTTTGTTTGGGGGTGGGTTTTTTTGGTGGTTTGGGGGTTGGTGGGGGGGGGGGGGGTGGTTTTGGGGTTGGTGGGGTGGGGGGGTGGGTGGGGGGTTTTTTGGGGGGGGGTGTTTGTTTTTTTGGGGGTGGTGTTTGTGGGGGGGGGGGGGGGGGGTGGGGGGTGGGGGGGGTGGGTGGGGGGTTTGTGGGGGGGGGGGGGGGGGTTTTTGGGGTGGGTTTTTTGGGGGGGGGGTTTTGTGGGGGGGTTTTTTGGGTTGGGGGGGGGGGGGGGGTTTTTGGGTTTGGGGGTTGGGGGGGGGGTTTGGGGGGGGGTTGTTTTGGGGGGGTTGGGGGGGGGGTTTGGGGTTTGGGTGTTTTTGGGGGTTATGGGGGGGGTTTGTGGTTTTGGGGGGTTTTTGGGTTGGGTTGGGTTGTTTTTGGGGGGTGGGGTTTGGGTGTTTTGGTTTTGGTGTGGGGGGGGGGTGGGTTGGGTTGGGGGGGTTGTGGGGGGGGTTTGGGGTTTTTTTTTTTGGGTTGGGGTTTTTTTTGGGGTTGGGGGGGGGGGGGGGGGGGTTTTGGGTTTGGGGGTGGGGGGGGGGGGGGGGGGGGGGGTGGGGGGGGGGGTGGGGGGTTGTGGGCGGGCGTGTGGGGGGGGGTGGGGGGGGGGGTTGTTTTGGTTGGGGGTTTGTTTGGGGGGTTTTGGGGGGGTGGGGGGGGTGGTTTTGGGGGTTTTGGGGGGGGGGGGGGGTTTTGTGGGGGGGTTGTTTGGGTTTTTGGGGGTTAGGGGGGGGGGGGGTGTAAGTTTGGGGGGGGGGGTTGGGGTTTTTGGGGGGTTTTGGGGTGGGGGGGGGGGGGGGGGGGGGTGGGGGGTTTTTTTGGGGGGGGTTGGGTTTTGTGGGTTGGTTGGGGGGGTTTTTTTTGTGGGGTTTTTGGGGGGGGGTTGGGGGGGGGGGTTGGTGGGGGTGTGGTTGGTTTTGGTGTGTGTTTGGGGTTTTGGTTGGTTTGGGGTGGGTGGGTGGGTTTGGGGGGGTGGGGGTTGTTGGGGGGGGGGGGGGGGGGTGTTTTTTGGGGGGGGGGGGGGGGGGGGGGGGGGGGGGTTTTGGGGGGGGGGGGGGGGGGGGGGGGGGGGGGGGGGGGGGGGGGGGGGGGGGGGGGTTGGGGGGGGGTTGGGGGGGGGGGGGGGGGGGGGGGGGGGGGTGGGGGGGGGGTGGGGGGGGGGTTGGGGTGGGGGTGGGGGTGTTGGGGTGGGGGGTGTGTGGGGGTGGGGGGGGGGGGGGGGGGGTTTTTTGGGGGGGGGGGGGGGGGGGTTGTGGGTGGGTGGGGGGGGGGGGGGGGGGGGGGGTGGTTTTTGGTGGGGGGGGGGGGGGGTGGGGGGGGGGTGGGGAGTGTGGGGGGGGTTTGGTTGTTTTGGGGGGGGGGGGGGGGGGGTTGTGGGGGGGGGGTTTGGGGGGGGGTTTTGGTATGGGGGGGGTGGGGGGGGGGGGGGGGGGGGGGGGGGGGGGGTTTGGGGGGGGTGGGGGGGGGGTGGGGGTTGTTGTGGGGGTGGTGGGGGGGGGGGGGGGGGGGGGGGTGGGGGGGGGGAGGAGGAGAGATGGGGGGGGGGGGGTGGGGGGGGGGGGGAAGGGGGGGGGGGGGGGGTTTGTGGGGGGGGGGGTGTGGTGGTGGGGGGGGGGGTTTGGGGGTGTTGTTGTTTTGGGGTTGGGTGGGGTTTGTTGGGGGGGGGGGGTGGGGGTTGGGGGGGGGGGGGGGGTGGGGGGGGGTTGTGGTTTGGGTTGGGTTTGGGTGGTGTGGGGGGGGGGGGGGGGTGGGGGGTTTTGGTTGTTTGTTTGTTGGGGGGGGGGGGGTTTTTTTTGGTTGTTTGGTGGGGGGGGGGGGGGTGGGGTTGGGGGGGGGGGGGGGGGGTGGGGGGGGGGGTTTTTGGGTTGGGGGGTGTGGGGGGGTGGGGGTGTGGGGGGGGGGGGGGGGGGGGGGGGGGGTTTTTGGGGGGGGGGGGTTGGGTTGGGGTGGGGGGGGGGTTTTGGGTTTTTGGGGGGGGGGGGGGGGGGGGGGGGGGGGGGGGGGGGGGGGGGTGGGGGGGGGGTTGTTGGTGTTTTTTTTGGGGTTTTTGGTTTTTTTTTTTTTGGGGGTTTTGGGGGGGGGGGGGGGGGGGTGTTGTTTGGGGGGGTTTGGGGGGGGGGGGGGGGGTGGGGGGGGTTTGGGGGTTGGGGGGGGGTTGGGGGGGGGGGTGGGGGGGGGGTTTTTTGGGGGGGGTGGGGGGTGGGGGTTTTTGGTTGGGTTGTTTTTTGTTGGGGGTGGGGGTTGGGGTGGGGGGGGTGTTTGGGTGGTTGGGGGGGGGGGGGGGGGGGGGGGGGGGGGGGGGAGGGTGTTTGGGGGGGGGGGGGGTGGGGGGGGGGGGAAAGGGGGTTTTGGTGTTGGGGTTGGTTGGGGGGGGGTTGTTTTGTGGTTTGGGGGGGGGGTTTTTTTGGTGGGGTTTGGGGGGGTGGGGGGGGTTTGGGTGGGTTTGGGGGGGGGGTGGTGTTGTGGGGTTGGGGTGTTGGGTGGGGTTTTTGTGTTTTTGTTGTGTGGGGGTGTTTTTGTGGGGGGGGGGGTTTGGGGTAGGTGGGGGGGGGGTTTTGTGTTGGGGGTTGTTTGGTTTTGGGGTGGGTTTGTGGGGGGGGTTTGGGGGGGGGGGGGGTTGGGGGTTTGGGGGGGGGTTGTTGGTTTGGTGTTTGGGTGGGGGGGTGGGGGGGGGGGGTGGGTTGGGGGGGGGGGTTTGGGGTTGGGGGGGTTTTTTGGGTTTTTTGGGTGTGGTGTGGGGTTGGGGGGGGGGGGGGTTGGGTGGGGGGTATGGGGGGGGGGGGTTGGGGGTGGGTGGGGTGTGTTGGTGGGGGGGGGGGTGTTTTTGGGAGGGGTGGGGTGGGTGTGGGGGGGGGGGTTTTTGGGGGTTTTTTTGGGGTTTTTGGGGGTTTGTTTTTTGGGTTTGGGGGGGGGGGGGTTTTAAGTTTGGGTTTTGTTGGGGGGTGGGGGGGGTATGATGTGTTGGTTGGGGGGGGGTGGGGGGTTGGGGGGGGGGGGGGGGGTTTGGGGGGTTTGGGGTTGGTGAATTTTTGGGTTGTTGTGTTTGGTGTTGGGGTTTTGTTTTTTGGTTTGGGGGGGGGGGGGGATGGGGGGGGGTTTTTTTGTTGGGGGGGGGTTTGGGGGGTTTTTTGGTTTGGTTTTTGGGGTGGGTGGTTTTGGGTGTAGGGGGGGTGTGGGTGGTTTTGTGGTGTGGTTGGGGGTTGTTGGGGGGGGGGGGGGGTTGGGGGGTTTGGGGTTGGGGTGTGGGTTTGGGTTTGGGGGGGGGGGGGGGGGTGTGGTTTGGGGGTAGATTTTTTTTGGTGGGGTTTTGGGGTTTTGGGGGGGGTGGGGGGGGTTTGGTGGGGGGGTGTGGGGGGGTTTTTTTTTGGATTTGTTTGTGTTGGTGGTGGTGGGGGGGGGGGGGGTTGGGGGTTTGGTTTTTTTTTGGGGGTGGGGGTTTTTTGGTGTGGGGGTTTTGGGGGTTTTTTTTTGGGGGTTTGGTTTTGTTTGGGGGTTTGGGTGGGTTTTTTGGTTTTGGGTTGGGTTTGGGGGGGGTTTGGGTGTTGTGGGGGGGTGTATAGGTGGGGGGTTTTTTTGGGGTTTTTGGGTGGGGGGGGATTTTGGGGGGGTAGGGGGGGGGTTGGGTTAAGGTTGTGGTGTATGGGGGGGTGTTTGGGTTGGTTTGGGTTTGGGTTTTGTTTTGGGGGGGTTGTTTTTTGGTTTAGGTTGGGGGGGTGGTGGGTTGGGGGTTTTTTGGGGTTTGGTTTGGGGGGGTGTTTTTGAATTGTGGTGGGGGGTGTTGGGGGGGGGGGGTTGGTTTTAGAATGGGGGGGGGGGGGGGTTGGGTTTTTTGGGGGGGGGGGGGTGGGGGGTTGTTTTGGGGGGGGGGGGTTTGGTTTTTTGTGGTTGGGTGGGGGGTTGGATTGGGGGTTTTTGGGGGGGGGTTTTTTGTTGTTGGGGGGGGGGTTGGGGTGTGTTTTGGGGGGGGGGGGGGGTGGGGGGTTTTGGGGGTGTTTTTGGGGGGTTTTTGGGGGGGGGGGGTTTTTGGGGGGGGGGGGGGGTTTTTTAAGTTTTGGGGTTTTTTTTGTTGGGGTTGGGGGGGGGGTTTTTTGGGGGGGGGGGGGGGGGGTGGGGGTGGGGGGGGGGGGGGTTTGGGGTGGGGGTGTGGGGTTTGGTTTGGGGGTTTTTGATGGTTTTTGGGGTTTGTTGGGGGGTTATGGGGTTTGGGTTGGGGGGGGGTTGGGTGTTGGGGGGGGGGGGGATTTTGGGGGGGTTGTTATGTGTTTTTTTGGTGGGGGGGGGTTTGGGGGGGTTTTGGGGGGGTTTGGTTAGGTTGGGGTGGGGGGGGGGGGGGTTTTTTTAAATGTTTTTTTTTGTGGGGGTTGGGGGGGGGGGTGTTTTGTTTAGGGTGTTTTTGGTGGGTTTTTTTAAATGGGGGGGTAAGTGGGGTTTGTGTGTTGGGGGGTTTTGAGGGGGTGTTTGGGGGTTTTTGGGGGGGGTTGGGGGGTTGTTTTTAGTATGTTTGGATTTGTTTGGGGGTTGGGGGGGGGGGGGGTTTTTGGGGGTTAGGTGTGGTTGTGGGTGTGGGTTGGGGGGGGGGTGGGGTTTGTTAAGTTTTGATATGGGGGGGAGTTTTGGGTTAATTTGGGGGGTTGGGTTTGGGTTTGGGTTTGGGGGGTTTTATGGGTTTGTTATGGTGGGTGTTTGATGTTTTTGGGGGTTGGGGTTTTGGGGGGGGGTTGGTGGTTTTGGTTTGATTGGTTGTTGGGTTTGGTGTTGTGGGTTTTAAGGGGGGGTTTTGGGTTTTTTTTTAGTTTTTTATTTTGGTTTTTGGGTTTTGGGGGGAAGGTTGATGAGGGGATGGGTGTGTGGGTTTGAGGTTTGGGGGGTTAAGGGTTGGTTTGGTGGGGGGGTTATTTTTTGAGGGATTTATGGGGTGGTTAGTGTTTGGGGATGGATTTTTTGTTTGGAATGTTGGGGGGGAGTGGGGGGGGGGTTTTTGGGTATAGGTTTAGGATTAGGGGGGGGTTTTGTTTTTTAAGGGGGGGTGTGGGTGTTTTGGGTTTGGGTGGGGGGGGTATTTTTTTTTTGAGGGTTGGGTTTGGGAAGTTTGGTTTTGTGTGGGTGGGTTTGGGTGGGGTTTGGGATGGGTTTTTGTGTGGTAATAATTTTGTGGGGTTTAGTGGGGGGGGGTTTTTAAGTTTTGTATGGGTTGATTTTGGGGGGGTTTGGTATTGGTTTTGGGGATTGGAATGGGGTTTGGATTGTTGGGTTTTTGGGTTTAATTAGGTTTGGGTTATGGTATATTTGGTTTTGGGGATTGTATTAAAGGGATTGAAAGTTGGAGGTATGGGTTTTGGGGGGGGTGTAATTTTTTTAAGATTTTGTGTGGGATTTTGTAAATGTAGGTGGGGGGGGGGATGGGATTTTTTTGATAAATTGGTGGTTTGGTGGGTTTTTTTTGTTGTGTATGATTGGTGGTGGTAAAATTTGGTGGGGGATTTTGGGTTAGGGTTTTTATAGTTGGGGGGGGGTTATTGTGTTTATTTTTGTATAGGGGGAAGGGGGGTTTATGATGAATGGGGATTTTGATTGTGGGTTAGGGGGTTTTTTTTTTAATTTATTTTTTGGTTGTGGGGTGTTTTGGGGGGGTTAGGGGGGGGTTTTTGGATTTTTTGTGTTGGTATTGGGTATTTTGGAAGGGATGGGTTTGGGGGGTATGAGGGGTTTGGATAGTGTGTTGATTTGGTTATTGGGGTTGGGGGGGGGGGGGGGATTTTGGGTTTAGTTTAGTGGTTGATATGGGGGTTTGTTGGAATTGGGGGGGTGGTTAATTGTTGGGGGTTTGAAGTTTTTGTTTGGTTGATGTTGATTGTTGATTAGGGGTGTAGTGTTGGGTGTATGTATGTTTGTGGGTTATTTTATGGGGGGGGGAAGATTATTTTGTTTTTTGGGAAATAGGGGATGGGGTGAATTTTGTGGGGTAATTTTGTTAGTTGGGGGTTGGTTGGTAGTGGGGTTTTTTAGGTTTTTGATGTTGGGGTTTTGGGGGTGGGGTTTGTTTTGTGGTGTGTTGGTTGGAGGGTGTTGGTTTGTTGGTATGGATGAGGTTTTTGGATTGTGTGTGGGGGATTTTTTTTTTAGAAAAATTTGGTTTTTGGGTATATTGGATTTGATGAATTTGAATGTTGTATGGATTGGGGGGGTGATGTTTGGTTTTGGTTGAATTTTGGGGGTTTTGTTAGTTTTTTTTTTGGGGGATATGAGTTTTATTTGGGAATTTTGGGTTAGAAATAAAGATTAAGTGGTATAGGGGATATTTGTTTTGTTTTTTTATGTGTTTTAAATTGAATTGGAGGGGGTTTTTAAAGTATGGATTAGTTGGTATGATGGAATTTTAGTTGTGTTTTGGGGGTTGTATGTATGGGGGTTTTGGGGTAGGGTTATATTGGGTATTTTTTTCTGGTGGTGGGAAGTAGAATAAATGATTGTGGGGAAAAGTGGGGGTGAAATGATAGGATGGTTTTATGGGGGTTATTGAAAAATTGTTTTATTGGATGGGGTTATTTTGGTTGCATAGGGAATTTTTTTTTTAGGATGGAGTGATATAGTTTGTTATTGAATGGGTTTATTTTGTAGATGTATGGTATTTAAGGGAAATTATTAAATTTGGTTTTTAATAGTGGTTTGAAAGTTTTGAAGGGTGTAAATTTGTTTTAGGGAGGGTTATGGATGGGGATTGGGATTGGGGTAAGGGAGAGGATTTGTGGGGGTGGAATATTGAGGGGGATGATTTTTTTTAATTGGGGTTGAGGTATGATGTTTACACAATCTTAAAAATAGTTTGAAGTTGGAATTTTTAGATATGGGTACCTAATCAGAATTAATGGTTTTTTATTTTGTATGAAAAATATTTCAAATAATGGGGGAATTAAAATAAAATCCAAGATTTTATATTTGGCATGAATAGTTCAACGATACCACAATTAAAGAAATTAGTACTTAGTTTTTAACTTACTTTTAAATGGTTTTGAAGAAAGATATGTGGTTTTGAAAAATACTTTTGATATTATTTGTTCCATTGGTTGATTTAGTTAAATGTGTTGAAATAAAATGTTCGGGGTTGTGTTTTTTTTTTAATGTTATGGGGTTTTTGGTATGTTTGAGGTAACCAGGGTGTTGGTTTTGGGCATTTAACTATTTTTGATGTGTATTGAAATTTGTGTTTGCCATTCTAAAGAAACAACGATTGATAGCTTTTAAATTTTTATTTTTCAAAAAGGAATTTTTTTTTTTATATAAATCTGAGATTTGGTAATATAAATTTATTTGGGAATATTTTAAGTTGGAATTTAAAAATCCCATAATCCCATAAACTATCACAATTATCTGGTGTTTATAATTAATCCCCAGTACGAGACCCCAATATTGTGGTGGGTTTGATGTTAATACAGTTTGTTGTTAAGAAATCTTAGTGTACTGAATGAGGTCAGCTGTGAAGGTCCCTGAATATAATAAATATTAGAGTAAATTTTCCAGGGCAAACCTTTCTACTACCACCACTATGATCTCATTCAGACTTATTCTAGATAGAATGTAAGATGACTACGTTTTTGGTGTGTCTAGGGTTTATGAAATGTTAGTGTAAGGTTGCATTAACCAACTAAACATATAAACAATTACACAAATTATTTTATTATCTAATACAACACAACAGTAACCACGACAATCACATACAACTACACTTTAAAAGACTATCTTTAGTAAGTCAGTGGTTGAAAGTTTGGTAAAGTTAATGTTTTTTCAATTTATTGTCCTGAATCTGATTTATTTGGAATCAGGACTGACAATCAAAAGTGAAATCATAGAAATTAATTACATCAATCAATTTACACAATGGGTCTTCTGACCATAATACACATATTATTATATAAGATAAGAGTGTAGTTTGTATTTTTTAACTGAGGTGACACTTCTAGTATACACTGGTTGATTGTTTATTATCATCATCTCTGCATGTTGTTTGTAAGTTTTTGTGGACACTGATGGAAATGTTTATATCACTATTCCAAGTCTCTTTATTTTTAAATATAAATGTTAGTTGAGCGATTCAGGTGCCGAAACATGCACCTATCTTTTGTAATATGATGTAGGAATCTTCCTGCACTTCGCTGAACGACAACCTTCAGCTCCCACTTCTTCAAGAATGATGGTGGTTTACAGTTGTCTCCGAAAAAGGCAAGACTGTGGCATGAATATATCGGCCCACTGTAGTCTGGCACCAGTTATTGACAGCAAACAAAATTACCTCTGAAATCAGAAGGATATGCCTCCTTCGTAATCAACACAGCCTACAATAATATTCAACAACCAGTACAGGCACATTACAAACAAACATGCAAGATCAGCTCTTTACGACAATCCCTTTCACCAGTTTCTTTTGATGTGACCAGGTATACCAGTATTCCTCTCCCCTAATAGTTACAACGCCTCTGCAATTCCAGCAATAATCTGTTTGTCCATACAATAGGATAGGTATTATGCTCCTGATGATAATCCTATATAATTTAGTTGGTCTACACCTCTCTGATAGTCTTTCATATGCTGGATCAATCTCTAGACTCTGTTTTGAGTCTGCCATAGACTCACTTACTTACAGTCGTATGTTAGTATTTCACATTCAAATTTTATTTTAAATAAAATGTTAACAAAATCAATCTTACCACAGATGCAAGGAAATAACACAAGTAACCGATGACTAGGCAATAGTATATGGCACATTTTCGATCTGCCCTATGTCCAGGCTTTTCCTATGTTAGAAAATTCTCCGCCTGCTCTCATCGATCTTGCTTTACACAAAATTTACTTGAAATGGCAGTGAACAGTCCCCGTTTCGTACCAGTATCTACTGCTTTGTCCAATGGGACCATGTTTACATTTATTTTTGAATCTATCGTTTCAAATAACAACTCCCAATATGTTTCCAAGGCAAATATATTTTTAGTTTTAGGTCAACCAATCATACTTCGCCTTCCTTTAAAATCCACCCAATCAAATATCCCGTACCTTTTAACCTCATTTACCCAAAGTCGTTTTTTTCAAAACATGCCATAAAAAAATTATAAGCAGGCATGATCTTTACTTGACAGTCTGGTCGGGTCCACTATAGTATTATGGCTATTATTAGTTAATTAATGGACTCTTTGCGTAACTATTACCATATTCTTTGTCAAACAAGTCCTAAGGTACACGAATATACAATTTATATGGGACTAGTTGGCTTGGTTCAGAAGTACACAGTTGTTTTTTCTAAGTTAGTGTTTTTTATTTTTAGTCTACTACACGTTCAATTCTTTTCCATGTGCTGTCTTCTCTATTTACGTGATAATTACGTCCTTTGAAATAAGAGCTAAGGTTGTTTTTGTGACACGAGTTGTCTACATGTTCTAACTTTTTCCTCGTATTTTGGGGAAACCCCTAAGGCAAGGCTTGCCCCTGTGCTGGTATTGGCTTTTAGTTTAAAATCAATGCGAAACGAATTAGCATTTCATCTATCCTTTCCCCTCCTCGTTCCACAATGCATTTTAGGCACATATTTTCTTAGAACTAGGAAAAGTGATTATGTCAAGGACGAATTTGAAAAATTGTGTACCGTTTTGTTCGGCTATTCGTTAGCAAATAATAATCTGAAGGCGTAGGCGATACCAACAGTTCTAGCAGAAAATTATTTTATACTTTCTTATTTTGCCTTTATGCCCGATATTGTTATATATTAATTTAGATATTGTATTTAGAAATTCACTACAACGTCCCAGCTATGTTCGGCGATGATTCTGCCCTTTACCCTAGCAGAGGAGCCCCAGCCTGATTTCTAACCATGGATCACAGACCCATCAGTATACACAATGGCATCATTATCCCCGGCATGATCAAGTATCAGCTGATTAATTTCCAGTTCTGCTTTCCCATTGCCCCAAGTTCTACACTCTCTGGCAATGCTGATGACGACTTGATGGTAGTTAATCTAGTTCTCATCTGACTTACTCCACTCTACCCCTTTAAATATATTGTCAACAGTGGTCACCTGCTTGATCGTTGTTTCTGCCTGTGCCATCCATGACACGCCCCACTTTATTCTTGCTCCCTTTATGTGATCTGTGCTTCCATGCAGGGGGTGCCGTTTGTCTGTGGTTACTCGCATATAGGCTTTTGTCTGGGCCATAGCATATCTGGATCTAATCGACAGCACTCCAAGCATGTACCTCATTGTCATAATGGGGGTATCACGCGTACAGCCCAAGATTATACGCATCACTTCATTCATTTGATCGAATGTAACTTCAAGGTATTTCAGCTTTTCTTGCCTTTCAATTTTCTGTCCACTTAGAGTACTATCTGGAAGATCTTTTTTCATTATGGAGTTGTTTAAGGAGCACCACATCACGCAGGCTTTGTTGTGATCAACTGTGGAGCCAGTTTCCTCTCACCAGTTAAACACCTTCTGTAGTATTCCATGTTTGCTATTAACCATTTCTTGTCGGTCAGAGCCAATTCTATAAATGAGTGTGTCATCAGCAGAAGTCAAAGTTCGTCCCAATCTAGTTGGCTGAATGGTGGCTACTTTCGCTGTATAGACATTAAACAGCACCGGTGATAGTGGAGAACCCTGAGGTATTCCCGGGCAAATGCGCTTCGGGTCTGATGTCCATGTTCACAAGCGAAATGCCACTGATCTCTCAGTTAAGGCAGCTGCTATCCGTCTTATTACCCAAGGGTTAACACCGCAAGCCATTACACAGTTCATTAATGCTTCAAAGTTTAAACTGTTATAAGCATCATCTAGGTCGATTGCTACAGCAACCGTTTGTCTGTTTACCTTGAAACCCCTCGTACACATCATTAGGAAAAGTTCCAGCGTTACCCCCATGTTACTTTCATGGGCCTATAGCTTCCAAGAGTATCAGACTGTTAAACGTCTCTACCTCAGACAGGGCCTAGTTTCCTATTAGGCGCCGTTGGTCCACTGTCTGTGGGCTACGATATTTTTAGGGACTACAAAGTAAGGGAAACTTTACGATAAACATAATTTTTTTACAAAATAATGAAACAAAGATGTGAAACAGAAGTATAATACACCCACAACTTAAAAATTTTATTTAAATAACAAATAACTGCACAATTTATAAATTCATCCAGGCAAAGAAGTCTTTTTATTACGACATGCGCCCTAATATAACAGACAGACCGTATCTAAAGGTGGGCCCTTATCGGTTAATTTACAGTTAACTACCAAAAGTTTGGATTATGGAAAAACAATTTTTGATCGCTGTTCTTCACTATGGACAGTGGTATATATGCTCCTTGTTGAATTTCCAACCCAACATCATATTTGGTGGATCGTGGTTTCAATCTGGTCATTAAACTTCTCTCCATGCAAAGAAATCAACTCCAGTTTACTATACGTGCTGATTTAAGACTCCTGCTAAATGACTCGACCAGCCACTTTGTTCAATGAAATAAATGAACCCTGTTAAAATAAATTTTGAAAGAATGTGCAATTAATTGTTCATCATCCTCATCATCATCATCAAGTACCATGCCTAGTGATGTAGGAGATCATGTCTCTGCACAACTTCCTGTTTCCAGTTCAATTTATCAATTCTGTTGGTGACCTCCTTCCATGCAACGATGTCAGACTGTTCATTGTTTACTTTCTTTGTCTTCCTCTATCTGTCCTTCCTTCAAATGACGTCATTATCATTGACGATATACTCCAGCTCTCCTTCTCTCAAAACACGCCCTAAAAAATTGGATTGCTTCTGTCTAACTTGTGAAATAAGTTTTCTTTGTGCATTGGCCTCTTTCAGGACATCCTGGTTACTCGTGTTGGCTGTCCATGGTATTTTTAACATTCTTCTGTAAAACCACATCTCTGTGGCCTTTAGTGCTTTCCCTACTTGTTTATTAACTGTCCGTGATTCACTCTCATATGTCAGGATTGGTTCTATATAACACAATTAATTGTTACTGCTCTTAATGTTATTGTTATAATCACCTTAGTGGGCTGTACAAACCGCTATTCAGAAGAATTCTTTTTATAAGGTAGAGTAGGGGACACTGGAAATGAGTTTATGGAACCAAGTGAGCAGTGACCCGAAAAAGTTTGAGAACCACTGATCTATACTTTTAACAATCTTCTTCCGTAGCGACGATTTGGTCTCATATTATTAATTCCTAAAACTACAACCTTCCTAGTCTCTTTGTTCCGTCAACTCATTTGTCGTGGTCTATGTATCTATTTGACCTTATGCCGCCGCCTATCGGTGCAGATAGAGATCAAAGTTCGAAGGTTAAAAGGGTTCAGTCATATATTCTGCCTCGTGTAAATCCCAGGGGTCACAAATAAAGAATAGGACTACTGGCCCCTCAGTAAGACACCACTAATATGAGGCTATGCATATGAATGCCAACGTCATCATGTAAAAGAAACTGCATCAGCTACCACCGCTGCATGAGCACATCAATGCTTTAGTGCAGTTTTCCTGCACGTGAGCCAGCAGCATTAGCGATTACATGTTCAATAAGGATGGACAAGATCAAAGATAATGATGGTATGTGTATGTGTTTATATATGCTCGTATATCTGTGTGTGCGCGCGCATAATGCATCATTTTCCTGTGCGCTCCTTACTCAGAAAGGAACTACCGCTGTAGCTGATCCAGGAAGCACGTGCCAGTCATTCACGTGCTCTTGTAGTTGTAGTTTCTGTGGCAATTATCCAGCCCTGTGCACAACCTCATATCAGGCGCCTTCTACGACATGCCTGAAGGCGCCCTCTACACCTTATTAATTAATTATTATTTTAGCAATCATTTATTTATTTTTTTGTATGTTGTTGGTTAAAAGGTCAAACAAATGATTGTCCTATTACTCACCTTGACAGCACGTTTATCTCTTGTGTTGTAGGACACACCACAACGTGACGCGGACACAAACATAATTGGTTGAATTACTTCATCAGGATGCTTCTCATATCACAGGATACGTGACTCCATCCCGCCAAGTAAAGGTCACAGATCAAACATTATCTTGTCATTCCGCTACGATTTCAATGTTTCTTTCTCCATATCGTTATTAATATCTTCTTTTTGGAAGTTTAAGATTAATCTAATCCATTCTTGTTATTAATAACAACACAACGGCGTTTTGTTATCATTTATTTAAGGTTAATACAGTTATTTCCATCTCTTTCAATTGTAGGAACTCACGCTAATTAAAAGTTGAAAAAAAAAACTCTTAATCACTGAGCTACACTTCGTTGTATCCTATGTTGCAATATTGGTTGTGTATGCTAAAAGTATACGTTGTGAATGTGCACGACATATATATATATATATATATATATATATATATATATATATATACATACATATATATATATATATATATATATATATATATATATATATATATACAACACAAAAATTAAAATCTTCAACTTAAATGACAAAGTCAGTCCTATTGTACGGCTCAGAGATATACAGAATAACAAACAACAACCAAGAAATTACACACTTTTTCTGAATGGGCAACTGCGCAACATAAAAATAAAAATGTGAAATTAGTCTCGTATTAGACACCGCATTAATGGAATGAAATGTTAGAGATTTCGACGTAATAGGTTTCAGCTTTATGAGTGGCGTGTCCTATTCCCGTCCTCACTGCCTTTGCCTTCCCTAACTCGAGAGCAGCGTCAGGTAACAATTTACAGCTGTCTAGGTAGGAGCCACACGATGCCGAGTTACGAACACTTTGCTTAGTCAAGCACCCGCTATAACATGCCACTCGATATTCTAAGTAAAAAAAGAAAAAATTGAAATGATACGACAAGAAGACCAAACTGACGATAAGAACACCAAACCGACGACAAGAACACTAAACTGACGACAAGAACACCAAACTGACGACAAGAACACCATACTGACGACAAGAACACCAAACTGACGACAAGAACACTAAACTGACGGACAAGAACACCAAACTAACGACAAGAACACTAAACTGACGACAAGAACACTAAACTGACGACAAGAACACCAAACTGACGACAAGAATACCAAACCGACGACAAGAACACCAAACTGACGACAAGAACAAGACAAATAACAGTGGAGCAAGAGATTAGAAGAAAGTCGCTGGCTATGGATAGGACACAAATTACGGAGATCTTTTGATAGCATTAGAGGCATCCCTTGTTCTGGAATCCTCGGGGAATAAATTGTAGGCAGGGGTCGGCCATCAGTCGTTCTTGATCTACTGGTAGATCACAAGGCATCATTTGGTAGATCTCAAGGTAAACCTAGGTTAATTTCGAATAGGGGGGTGTCCAGATGTACACGCTCGTGCGTTCAGAGTAATAGTATGTGTACAACAGTTAGTTTATTAGTTACTTCCATCCCCGCTTTTTTCCTTTTTTTTAAATTATATTTTCTTTAACAAAAGCTAGTTTATTAGTTACTTCCATCCCCGCTTTTTTCCTTTTTTTTAAATTATATTTTCTTTAACAAAAGCTAGTAGCTGTAACGAATATATTATAAATATTATATACTGCTAAAAAAAAAAAGTTAAAGGCCACTTTCAATTTTTAGGTCATTTCAACTAAGCTGTTAACCTGAACACTCAGTAAAAAAAGTTTTGCTGCATGCTTAAACAATGTTTGTTAATCTGACAATAAATCAAATCTGTGTTACGTATGTGTACCTCCAAGGTCAATCAAATGTACGTGGTGGAAAGGGAAATAATGCATGTTTGAAAATGCTTCCTATGGCAAAGAATGTTTATAACATTGCTGAAATTTGACTATAGTGAACACATGTCACCCACTTTTCGGAAGGAACGGGCAATGGGTATGTTTGTAACATTTACCATGTTAGCCATGGCTCAGCAAAGACGCTTGACCAATGTTGACAGATGGAGAGCGATGGCATGGCTGCAGGATGATGTAGGGCTGCGAGAAGTTGCTAGGAGATTAGGAGTTGCCCACTCTGTCATACAAACTCTGCGTGATCGTTATAATGCAACCGGCAGTGTCGCAAAACAACGCATGTCAGGACGTCCAAGGTCTACCACAAGACGGCAAGACACATTTGTTGTTGTATTGGCTCTCAGACAAAGAACAATCACTGCCAGTGCCATCAGGACGCAACTGCGAGCAGCCACCAACGTAATCGTCAGTGACCAAACCATACGAAACCGACTGAGAGATGCAAATCTGCATGCAAGGCGACCTGTCATCCAACCTGTCTTGGCTCCAGCTCATCGCGCAGCTCGTCTGGCTTGGGCTCGGCGACATGTGACCTGGACAAGGCATTAATGGAGCAGAGTTCTGTTCACAGATGAATCCCGTGTCATTCACAGATGGCAGAAATCATGTCTGGAGGCTCCCAAGAGAACGCTATCATGATGCCAATGTCCTTGAACATGATCGCTATGGCGGTGGATCAGTAATGGTGTGGGGCGGAATTAGTGTGACCTCCAGAACACCCTTGTATCGAGTGCATGGTACGTTGAATGGTTTGGCCTACATAAATGACATCTTATAGCCGCTTGCTCTTACGGCACTTCAGGCTCTAGGACCTGATTCTATCCTGCAGGACGACAATGCCCGACCACATAGAGCTGGGGTCGTGAACGACTTCCTACAACAGCAACATGTCACCCGCTTAGACTGGCCAGCTTACTCTCCTGATCTCAGTCCGATAGAATATGTATGGGATGTGCTAGGACGAAGACTTAGAGAAAGTCATCCACCTGCTACTGACCTCAATCAGTTGTTCCTCTTCCTGGAGCAGGAGTAGCCAGCGATCCCACAAATGACTCTAAGAACTCTTGTCTTATCAATGAGGCAAAGGTGCAGTGAATGCATTCAAGCTCATGGTGGACACACTCGATTTTGAATCATGTTAACTTTTGTTTAATGATTCTGAATTTTCAAAAAGGGAGGTAAGACGATTGACATCGATTTTGTTACTAATGAAATCATTTGTTTTTCTTCATTTTAATGTCAATGTAATGTGCAATGAAAACCGTTTATGATATGTGAGTTTCATAATTGTATCTTTATTTTTTTTTAAAACTGCAGATGAATTTGTAAGTGGCCTTTCAATTTTTGTGAGCAGTATATATTAATTTAAAAAGTGTATCTGAAATCCATTCGGTTTTTTTTTCTTCTAGTTTTAGGTTTTAGAAGGTTGGAGAGGGACCCCAAATATCTTAATAGACTAGGGCCTCCGGAGTTCTTAAGAGAGACCAATAAAAACACGGAAAAGAGAACTAAAGACAGAAATGAAATGGATAAAGAAGATACTATAAAGTTAGGCGGATGGCACAGGTAGGAGAACTTGGCATTAATTTGTCGAAAGTCTATGTTTTATGTGACCTGAAGGGTAATGATTGAATCATGAATGGGACCTAAGACGCAGCAAAAGAGATGAATGCAGTCAGCGACCCATAGCTAGACTGCTTGAGTCAGGGTCAGCGAACCAGAGCTGATCAAGACCCTACTCCGCGTGGTGGTCCTGGAAACAGGCTGCATCACTGTAGTCTGGCTAAGGAGTAGGGATCGAAGAGGGAAGGCTAACCCGGTCCCCAAAAATGCGGTGCAGAAGTCGGATATGTCGGCCGAAAGGCGCAAATACCGCAACTTCGCTGTAAACGGACACAACGCAACCAACGTCCTTTTCAGGACGAACGAGGAGGAAGAAGAAGAAGAATCCTGAACGAAGACAACGTAATCCTGTCATTTGTATGTGACACATACATTTACATGTTAGGGCTAGTGCAAGAATGACAGTACACGTATGTCTGAAGATCATCATCACTTTATTTGTTTCTCACTGCTACAGCTGATCCCTAGCAAGACGTCTGCACGAATCATTCACGTGCTCTTGCGGTGATGGTTTCTGAAGCGATTTGTTTACACGATGAGGTCGCCAGTTACCATGGACACCCATTAGTAACCTTGAACGACAATCCTGAAGGAGCTGTGGTCCTATTAATGTTTGGTCTCATCATAGACTTCCGAGACCTGCACGGGGCTTTTATGACAACTCGCACACACAAATAAACATTACACAACTAAGAAACGAATGGACTTTTTGTGGAATAACATAAGAAATGAAATTGTGTGTACTCATAAAGAAAGAAATAGCATAACATAACCCACTCATTTTAGTGTAACTCAAACAGTAACATATTTGGATCACTACTAGAATGGAGATATGAAACCATTCTTACATAAATAAACTTTAATGTACTAAAATATGAATGAACTGTTTTATGTATTAACACAAGAAATCCAATTTTGTAATTATATATAACTGATAACTTTAAGGAGAAATTTTAGAACTGAAATAGTGGAAGAATATAAAACTTAACAATTTGGACTCATGCAGGGAAGAGCAGTTTTTGTCATTCAAAAATAAAATCTTGTGAGATAAAGCCGGAATAGATACTTTTGGGGGTAATTAAAATTGAAAACAACCTTTGAGTTAGAATTTTTGTTACTCATTTTCAAAACAAAACACTAAACTAGTGAATGCTCAAATACGTCTTTTAGTGAAGAAGCTAATATGATTTTTTTTTCAAAGACAAGAAAGAAAACGTAGGGGCTGAGAGAAACGATATAATTCTGCAACACATTAAACAGTTGTTCGTCTAGAAGAATTGAAGTGGTACGACTATATCACCAGTTTGGTATAAATCTAGGGTTGGTGTCACCCAGTGCGGTAACTCATGGTGTCACCCCCATGGACCTCCTCCCGTACCAGACCATACAGAGTCCTTAGTAATGTTTTTTGTACTAATGTTACTCGTAAATCGTAATTCCGGTATATCACTGAATGTAATTGCAATAGTAGTGACATAAACAACTAGCAACATAAAAATTACACCTTTAAATTACAATACCATACGCACAAGTCCTTGTTCTGGAATCCACAGGGCCAAAGAAGCAGAGCCAGACCAAAGAACACATGGAGAAGATAGCCAGAGACATAAATAACAGTGACGAGGAAGTCATGGAAATATCTTCTGCTGATGGCACGTGACAAGAGGACTTGGCACGTGTTTGTTGAAGTCCTATGCTCTTTCAAGAGGTAAAGGATACTGATAGATTGCCTAATAAAATGATCTGTGAACTGAGAATAAATGATATTTCTAGAGCAGTTACTATAAAAAATACGTATTGTTTTGTTATAACATAACGGATTCATTTTTATTCTTGCATTGCCATAAAAATGAGCATTTTAAATTTACACAAGAATTGAAATTTTTGAACTTACGCGCACAAAAAATTGGCAATATTAATGCTATCGACCAAAAAAAAAAAAAAATCCTTATCTTACGCCGTGAATCTTAAAATGTCTCAATTAAAACTGGCTTTTTTACGTTTTGATCGCTTCTCTAACCCGTGATGATATATTTATCTACCAACGCTGTTATCGATTCTTGAATTAGTTCAGTTTATTTTTGTCCTGATGAAGACATGCAAGATGAAAACAGGCTCTTAAAAAAATTGAGCAGTAACTTTAATTTACACTTTGCATTCCCTGTGCTCATATTGCATTTTTTCAAACCATAAGACGCTGCTTTTCACATGGAAGGGGGGGAAGGGGGGTGTAAGCCAACGTCTGCTTAAATTTCCCATGAGACTAAAGGCTCGAATGTGCATCTGCGTTGGATTTTAAAGTAACCAAGATCCGCGTTTTCCTTGGAGAAACAGCATTCCCCCCTCCCCTGCATTGCACTATTTGATAGGAACATGAAAAAAAGATGCTACCACACTAGGTTTTGCAAAGTAAAAGGTAAAAGGTAACTGTAAAGTTTGTTCAATATCAAATAGTGCCGTAAGGAAGTGAAATGCTATAAATGTCGCACCCTGTATTAGGCGGGGGTGACCAATTCACTTCCTGGCTGCCTTTGCCTCCCCTACGTCAAGAGAAAGATAAGTACCCATTTTTACAACTGGGTTAGACTGGGATGTGACGTACCTCGTTCCTTTGCCTTGAGACCCAAGTGCGTTAATTGCTTGAAGCTGCAGGTAATAACAAAAATATAAACATGGTTTTGGAAATAAATTCTTCAAACGAAATGTGTTGTAAACGTTACAGGATTTCATCAAAGGCAAATTGATTTTAAGTAATAAAATTTGTGCAAGAGGCGAGTAACAGCTTAGTTTAGCTGAAGAATGTTCTAGGTGGCCTCTACACGAGATAGTAATGAGTTGGACGTTTCAACTGTGTACGAATGAGTAAATTTCAACTTTAAGTGTGAGTGGTTGTTATTTCCCTAACACTGCTTCGTGAGTTGGAAACGCTGGCTCTTTGGATAGGACTGACATTGAGCAGACATTACTGAAAGCATTAAGAGGCTGTCCTCGTTCTGAATCCCCAAGGTAAATGAGATAGAGGACAACTGAAAGAAAACATGGAGCTGGAAATAGACTTTTGTGAATATGTATTTGTGGGCTGATTTAAAAAATAAAATCACGTGAAATGAGAGGAAACACGTAATTCTACGATTAGTTTAAAAAATAAAAACGCATGTGAACTGAGAGAAAGGACATAATTCTTCAAATTGTTAACATATGTGAACTCCGAGAACAGACATCATTCTACAACTTCTTTTTAAAATGTGAACTGAGAAAAAAGATATAATTCTACAACTCATTAAATAAACATGAGAACTGAGAGAAAACACATAATTCTACAACTTGTTAAAACAACATTTGAACTGAAAGAAAAGACATAATTCCACACCTTGTTAAAAAATAACAACATTTGAACTGAGAGAAAAGACATAATTCCACACCTTGTTAAAAAATAACAACATGTGAACTGAGAGAAAAGACATAATTCCACACCTTGTTAAAAAATAACAACATGTGAACTGAGAGAAAAGACATAATTCCACACCTTGTTAAAAAATAACAACATGTGAACTGAGAGAAAAGACATAATTCTACAAATTGTTATAATATGTGAACTCCAAGAACAGACATAATTCTACAACTTGTTTTTAAAATATGAACTGAGAAAAAAGATATAATTCTACAACTTATTAAATAAACATGAGAACTGAGAGAAAACACTGTGATGAATTTACCGTGATACAACGTTAAAATATCTCCAATTATAAAGATAAAATGTAGGCATAAAAAATAATGCGTAAGATACTAGGAGACATGCTCGCCCATGCCCGCATTTCCTACCGCCATTCAAACTAACTAGTTAGACGTGCAGACGAAACGGTACCCTTGTAGACGGGAGGATAACGGAGATATCAAAAAGGAAAAATATGACTGAACACGGGTTTGAACCTAATGGGCAAAAAGACGCAAGTTGTAGTTTAAGAAATAAAAGAAAAAAAAATTCACGCCACTAGTTAACACAATGTAAGGAAATGGACAGAAAAGACCTTAGCTCTTATTCGAAACAGTCATTTCTTGGACGTTTTACGATACTTGGTTGTTTTATTTGAATTCAGCGGCAAACGCCGTGGAGAACGTGCAACAACAAATTTCAAAAACTAACCTTGAGAAAAAATATGTTTTTTCTTAATAATAAAGTTATGAATATAAGACCTAGCTAGTTTGATAGCCCATCTTAAGCAGAGGAATAATATACTTTCATTTATACAGACGGACAGAAAACATGGAAGATATTGACGAAAGACTGTATTGTTCACATCAGACTGGCGGACAGTATTGTTGTGCACACTTTCACTAAAGCCTCAAAATTGCGTCCTTGAGACACGGAAATGCTAAAATCTAGCTGTAATGAACGAGAGGGGGAAGGTTGGAGAATTGTGGCTAAAAATAACTTAGGAGGCAGATTTGTGTAGGGGTTTGCGTGTAGTTGGTCCAAGAAACAAGTGTGTTTTTGTGAAAAACCAAGTAGAGACAGACGGACCAACAGACAATAATACATACTTGACTGAGATCTGACTGAAATTTGACTTTTGGTTTGAAGATTTGAAAACGTTAGGGGGGAAATCTGTGATTGGACAAATGTATTCATATTAGCGGGATAGAGACGCGCATTTTGCCATTTGATAATAGTCTGTCCAGTAACTCAGTCAGTTATTTCCAGTGGTGTTTTCCCAGAAGATATTATATACAATTTAGTGGGACGCCATACTATAGCCAGCAGCTCAGCTGAGTTTTGCTAGTAATAACTGTGTTCTCAATTCTGAATTCTGGTAAGAATGAAAGCATTTATCTTGTATATTTTAATATTTTGAGTGATTGATACTGCCATATCATATAAAATGATTACGACAAGTAAGTGCTCGCTCTAGGTCCCCAGCCCAAGTTCAGGGTCTAGAGACAAACAAAAAATATATGGACGCCTAACTAAGACTATGGAAGGCGGATCTATTATTGAGATCAGTGGGAACATATTACCTATCTTATTGAAGAAAAGAGGAAACTATTGAACATATCTCAGATGCAAGGCAGTCTTGGGGAACTGGTACTATATGAAAACAACTGGGTAAGATGTGCTACGTTGGTCAGAGAGATCTGACCTTTTCTGTGTAATGTTGATGTGTTGTGCTGTGTGTAAAAGTGGTGCAGTGGATAGAGTACTGACACATAGCACAAATTTTGTTTCAGAACTGTGAGTTTCTGTTGTGGCACTAAAGGTAGTGCCACATACTTAAGCAAGAATACACAAGCAAATGTGTGTGCCGCCTAATATTTGTGTCGGTGCAGCCTAGCATTGTATTCCAGCTACAGGGAGGAGTCGGCCACAGGAATCCAGTATCAGATCGTCACAGACAAGATGAGTGAATACGTGGCTTGCTGAAGATTCACCAGTATTTAAAACTACCACAAATATTTCCCTATCAAATATATACTGAATTCTTGGGAAATATAACATTAAACTACAGTCTATAAGTCAATGGACAAAGCTTGTTGTAGTCACAGAGTGGGAGTGATGACATCACCCCAACAGCACATCCAGTAATAGTTCTCCCAGAGACAATAGAGATATTATTAATATTCATCAGTCTTATAAAATACCTATGTACACAAATTCCATTTTATTATGCCATATATTTATGCAATTGGCTTCGGGAGTAAACCCTGAGGATAAATCCGGAGTCGGAGTCCCTAGGGCAGTCTAATGTCGATTCGACATTATTCTGGCAACTCCTGCGACATGGCTGGTACCAAACTGTATCGGCTACTGCCGTTCCTTTGGATCTACCGGCTGTGTTTAGAGGGGGAACATGCTGCATGGGCAACAGCTTGATCTCCATATAACTGTGCCCAAGCTCGCGCCCTGGAGAGGACACTCCAGCTTCACCCTATAGGTGTCGGCAAAACACGGGAAGTAGCAGTTACCGGTTATAAGCATTTTGCCCAATTGGCGTAGGGCATGGCGCCAGGGGCTACTTCCGACAGTGGGAGAGGTTCTAGGATCTCACTGGACAGCTACCGCCCGCTTCAAGCTGGGCAGCCCCCAGTCAATAAGGTGTTGTCCCGCCACTGTCTGCTTTCCCCATTGGGTGCATGGGGATTAGGGTCAAACCCGAACTGTGGACAGAAAATTTTGCACCAAGCAATTATCGAAAAAATAGAAATAAGCAAACTCTCAGATTGGGATGCTGGAACGTCCGGACTATGTTGACTGGACTATCCGAAAACCTACAGGATGTAAACGATGTAAGGAAGACAGCCATAATTAATGATGAGCTTAAACGACTTCAGGTGGATATAGCTGCACTTCAGGAAACGCGCCTGGCGGGCTCTGGAACGGTGAGCGAGAAGGACTACACATTTTATTGGCAAGGGAAAGATCTTAATAAAGCTAGAGAACACGGAGTAGGTTTTGCGGTCAAAAAATCGCTAACTAACATGGTTGAACCAGGCGAGAATGGATCAGAACGCCTGTTAACGCTCCGCCTGCAAACTAGCACAGGTCCCATCACCCTTGTCAGTGTGTATGCTCCTACTCTGTACTCTGCCTCAGAAGCTAAAGATGAGTTCTACGAGAATCTAGCAGCAGTAATCAAAAGTATACCTAGGCAAGAACAGCTTGTTCTCCTTGGTGACTTTAACGCTAGAGTGGGTGTCGATAATGTTTCATGGCCTTCATGTCTGGGCAGGTTTGGTATTGGCAAGATGAATGAAAATGGACAACGGCTCTTAGAGTTGTGCGTCCACCATGACCTCTGCGTGACCAACACCTACTTTCAGACAAAACCCCAGCATAAGGTGTCATGGAGACACCCACGATCCAAGCACTGGCACCAACTTGACCTGATTCTCGTCAGAAGGCCACTCCTCAGATCTGTGCTCTCCACGCGCTCGTACCATAGTGCAGACTGTGACACAGATCACTCCTTGGTTTGCTGCAAAATCAGAGCACAACCAAGAAAACTCTATCGTGTCAGACATGAAGGGAAACCACGCATTGATACCAGCAAGATGTCAGACCCTTTCATGATCGCTCAATTCACTGCGACCTTCAAGAAAGTGCCCAGTAGCCCTCAGCATGGTGATACTATTACAGAGAACTGGGAGCATCTACGGAACACCATTCAAAGTACTGCACTTGCCACCTTTGGTAAGAAAACAGCAAAGTCAAATGACTGGTTTGACGCTTCATCAGATGTGATGGCACCTGTTATTGAAGCTAAGCGCAGTGCTATGAATAAATACAAACGTTCACCGAGTGCCAGAACCCTACAGATCCTGAGGGCTACGAGAAGCAAAGTTCAACAAACTGCTCGACGCTGTGCAAATGACTATTGGCTCCAGCTCAGTGAGAGCATCCAGATCGCAGCGCAAACAGGCAACATTAGACAAATGTATGACGGTATAAAGAAAGCACTTGGCCCCCATAAAAGTAAGACGGCACCGCTAAAAACCATCAGCGGAGAGAAGCTAACTGATAAGGGTAAGCAGATGGAGAGGTGGGTCGAGCACTACTCTGAGCTTTACGCTAGAGACAATACCGTTACGCCTGCAGCCCTTGATGCTGTCAATAGTCTGCCAACTATGGAGGAGCTGGATGCCGAACCAACATTAGAGGAACTCAGTAAGGCCATTGATAGCTTGGCCTCTGGCAAAGCACCAGGCAGTGATGGGATTCCTCCTGATTTAATCAAATGCTGTAAGAGCACGCTATTACATCCCCTGCATAGGATGCTGTGCCAGTGCTGGGAAGAGACAACTATTCCTCAAGACATGCGAGATGCCAAGATTGTAACACTGTATAAAAATAAAGGAGACAGAAGTGATTGCAATAACTACAGAGGCATCTCTCTTCTTAGTATTGTTGGTAAGGTTTTTGCCAAAGTCATCTTAATGCGACTACACAAGTTAGCTGAGCGCATATATCCAGAGGCACAGTGTGGATTCCGAGCTGGCAGATCAACAACAGACATGATCTTCTCTCTCCGCCAGCTTCAGGAAAAATCAAGAGAGCAGAAAAGACCATTATATATCGCCTTTATAGACCTCACAAAAGCATTCGACCTGGTTAGTAGGGATGGACTCTTTAAAATCCTCCTGAAAATAGGCTGCCCTTCTAAAATGCTGGAAATGATAAAGTCATTCCATGACGACATGAAGGGAACAGTCCAATATGCTGGAAGCACGTCACAGCCCTTTGATATACGAAGTGGCGTTAAACAAGGCTGTGTTCTGGCTCCGACCCTCTTCGGAATCTTCTTTGTCTTACTCTTGAAACATGCATTCAGAGATGCAACTGAAGGAATATGCCTTCACACTAGGTCAGATGGCCGTCTGTTTAATCTTTCAAGGCTGAAGGCAAAAACAAAAATCAGAAGGGTCACTATAAGAGACTTGTTGTTCGCTGATGATGCTGCAGTCGTCACTCAAAGCCAACAGGAGCTTCAGCGCTTGATGAATCGCTTCACTAAAGCATGCAAGGACTTTGGCCTCACAATAAGTCTAAAGAAAACGAATGTGCTGAGTCAGGATGTGGGTGCTGCACCAGTTATCACTATCGATAACTATGAATTGGCAGTGGTGCACCACTTCACATACCTAGGGTCTACCATCAATGACAAACTCTCACTGGATACAGAAATCGACAGCCGCATTGGCAAAGCTGCAGCTACCTTTGCCCGCCTCACATCGCGTGTTTGGGGAAACTCTAAACTCACAATGAAGACCAAAGCTGCGGTATATAATGCCTGCGTCACCAGCACACTCCTATATGGCAGCGAGACCTGGACGACCTATGCTAAGCAAGAAAGAAGGCTCAATACCTTCCATTTGCGGTGTCTACGCCGCATCCTCGGCATCTCGGGGAAAGATAAAGTGACAAAAGTCGAGGTGTTGTCACGTGCTGGCCTTCAAAGTATGTATACGCTGCTTAGACAGCGCAGACTTCGCTGGCTTGGCCATGTTCGCCGCATGGAAAATGGTCGCATCCCAAAAGATATCTTCTACGGACAATTAGCAGATGGCAAGAGAACAGTTGGGCGACCACAGCTGAGGTTCAAAGATGTGTGCAAGAGAGATATGAGGGCACTGGACATGGATCCAGCAACATGGGAGGATGAAGCTGCCGATCGCACTAAGTGGCGATGCTATTTACGGCACCACCTCAGATTGGGCGAAGAGAGGCTCACACAAGAAGCAGAGGTGAGGAGAAAACGTCGAAAGGAGCATCAGGAAAATAAGCAGCTGAGGGCGCATTCCCATAGTCAGTTATGACTGAAGGGGCTATTATTATTATTATGATTATTATTATTATATTTATGCATTCCATTTATAACTCCATAACATTTCCTATGTTTTGACCAAAATAAAATATTGGTTCAGAACTAATAAATTTAGAAAAAATTGTTAAAATCAAAACTAAAACAGTCTGAGTTAGTTCAGTGTGTTATAGATTTATTAATATTATTAGACTTATTAATTACCTGTGTGTGTTTGTATATTCTATTACAACACATTACATTACAGTACCCTAGGCTTTTTAACGTAGCTAACATTTCATGATAGTAAAAGAGATATGTTTGAGGTCGTAAGTGGTAGTAAGAAGGGCCTTCTGTAATTCACATAAACATTTATCTCAGGAGCCTTCACAGCTGACCTCATACATTACACTAGATAACATTACCACCATACAATACCATCAAAAACCACTACAAACACACAATTCTACAACTTGTTAAAAAAAACATGTGAACTCAAAGAAAAGACATAATTCCACACCTTGTTAAAAAAAACACGGGAACTGAGAGAAAAGACGTAATTCTACAACTTGTTACAAAAATAAAAACTTGTGAACTGAGACTAAATTACATGTCTGGAGCAGCTACTATAAGTAATACACAATATGTAACACGCACCCCAAAAAAACAACGCGAACACCGGGTTAATTTTATTATTGCGCTGTTGTAACAATGAACACTTGTTAATTTACGCAAGAACTGAACTTTCTGACCATGAAACACATCAAGGAAACACTCATTGAAAGCTTTACGAGGTTGCCCCTGGTCTGGAATCCTCAAGGTAGAAGGAGCATAGAAATATATAATAGGGATAGGTGTAACCGCGTATACCGTAAGTTTTCAGATACAGGCTATATTAACATATAAAATAAATTTTTATAGAAACAGAAGATTAAAAAAGTCTTGGCGCAGATGTTTAATTAAACCAGGTTAGCTTCGAAAAGCCACGCATTATTTTAGGCTAAGCTTCGCTTCGTAACGCCAAACATTAATTAGGGTAGCTTCGCTTACGCCAAGCATTGGTCACGTGATTTTCCCACCAATGGTTAGGCTGAGTCTTTTTTCCCCGGAATGAACAAGAGACGAAGCCATTTTTTTAGTCAGTAATGAATTTAGAGCGGTGGAGACAAGACGTAATTCTCTTTGCTCAGTGATATTCTATAAAGGAGATTGACTTCGCACAATTAAAGCAACTGTGTAATTTCGAAACGTAGAATAATTTGTTTGTGAATTCATGAAAACTGTAAGTATTGCTAAATACTGAATGCAATAACTGTTAGAGCCCACAGTCATAACTGAAACGGAGCTACGCTCGAAAACTGGGTAAAGAATTGTAAACCCAGGCATATATCTGAACCTTTTACCAAGAATGAAGGTCCTTAAGCTGAGAGAAAGTCAAACTAAGGAATACTAATGAATAAGAGAAAGTTTGGCTCTTCATTGAAATGAAGAGATAAGAAAAACGTGAAATCTAGACCACATTAACAAATAAACGAAGGAATACTAGAAGGATAGAGGAGCCACGCCATGTTTTAGCAACTTGAAAAGATTACGAGATGCAATAAGGAATATTGCATCATTAAAATAATGCATTGACTTTTTATGCTTGTTTATTAAATGTCAACATGCTATTATGCAAATTTGGTGTGGTTACCATTTGACTTAACCCAGTTCTTGTTGGAAATTGAATAAACATTTGTTTCATTGAACACAAATGCTGTTGACGAATCATATGTTTGCAGTTAGCCATCATACCAATTATTAAAGGATCATGCCAAAGCTAATCGTTGCAGGTGCAACACAAATAATAACCATATGCTCTAAAAATAAAACATCATAGAGGATTGTCCCCGAACCTGGTAAATTCCTGTAAGTCTGTAGAGAGAAATCATCACCTCTAGCAGGCTAGCTAGTAATCAAAATCTAATACTCTCGATTCAAAACAGCAATCCCCACTACCCTACCCGGACACACATCTCAACTTGGTGCCGTATGACCAGTCCTCTAAAAAAGAGCAGAAGCGAAGATGGATCAATTAATGGAAAATTTTCAACAGCTTGGTGTGGACCAACAACAACAACAACCACAGAACCAACCTGTAAATGCACAACCGTTGCAGCCCCCAGTCAATCCAAATATGGAGGAACCCACATTGATAGCGCTACAGCGCCTTACTGAGAACTTAGAAAAGAATAGCAATTATGCAAAATTATCCCAAGTTAGGTCCATAGTACAACCATTCGAGGGAGATAAGAAGAAATTCAGGAGATGGTTGGCCGACATAGACAAATTTGCGGCAATAGCAGAAACAACAAATGATGAAGAGAAAAAGAAAATCGCTCTGTTAGGTTCTGATTCGTACGTGACTGATTTTTTTAAGGAGGAGGTCCCAGCAGTACCCCACAGAAACCTACGAGTCCCTAAAGAAAGAGCTCACCCAGAGATATGGGGAAATAATAGACAAAATGCATGCTTGGTCAGTCCTTAGAAGCATGAAACAGGAAAGAGATGAATCGGTACAACTTTTTGGAGATCGATTCCTCAATATGGCAGAAGAGGCATTTTGCGGAGAAATCCCTACCACACCTGATGTAGAAATACAGTTAGTGGGGATATTTGCCGATGGCCTTAGAGCGGAAAATATCAGAAGGCATCTTATTAGAAAAGACACCAAGACTATTGCTGAAACAATCCAAGCAGCAATACAGGAGGAAAATCTTCACCGAAGGTTCCAACAAAGAGCAGGTAGGGAACCCCGACCAGAATATAGGGACTATGATGAGCATGAGCCTATGGAAGTTGACCATACCAGGAGGCAATGGACTCGCCCACGAATACGTGATGATAGACCCCGCAATTATAGACCCCCCACACAGAGGCAAAACGACGTCAATAATGTCAATACAAACGGATGCTTTACATGCGGTAGGCTCGGACATGGTTACAAGTCCTGTAGAGCAAATTACAATCATGCACCACCCAGAAGAGGAGGTTACCAACCACAACAACCCGCACCACCCCCACGTGATTACACCAGAAATCAGTATACCAGGGGCGCACCTCAACCCCTCATGCGTCAGGGAAACGGCCGCGCCACTCACTAAACAGGACCGTTAGTGAGGGCAACAATCACAGAACCTGGTCCAAAACAAAAGAAACAACACAGAACAGAAATTGTCAAGTGGGCCCATCCAGTAAAATACAATATGAAGAAATGTTGCATGATGGAACTAAAATACATCCGGACCCCAGTTCCTGCATCATGTTTATACAGGGCCAACAATATAGGGCACTGGTAGATACAGGAGCATCCATCAGCCTTATTAGGTTCCAGCTGTTCAAGAGGATCCAACACTTAGTACGATTTCAACCGTCCAAAACACACCTACTTTCAGTCACGGGACAAAGACTAAATTCAGTTGGGACAGCATGGCTAAAAATTTTCCTTAGGCGAAACAAATTTTGAACACCCATTTGTCATTACTAAAGGAATGTCTAGAAATCTTATCCTAGGGAGAGATTTTTTTAACAAACACAAAGTTCGAATATACTATGACCTCCACAAAATCAAAGTCAACAATACGTACATAGATCTCCAGGACGATATCCACATAGCGTCTTTGGTAAGGATTACAGCTCCCATAACGGTGGCTCCAAACTCCCTGGTCATAGCAAAAGGCAGAGTAAAAAAAAATTCTGAGTACATAACACCAGGGCAATCAATTCAAGTACAGCCCCTAGCAGAAGAAAGCATTATTGATGACCCATTGTTGCAAATTACAGAGGGAATCGCTGAAGTCTCGAAGTCCAGAGATTTCCCCATCATGATATTGAATATGTCAGGAAAAACTACCACTATAAAAAGAGGCACAGTTGTAGCGCAAGTGGATACGTCAACAATAAGACAAACCAAAGACCAATAGAGACCATCCACAAATTGTCTCAACCACTCCCACTGGACATAATGCACGAAATCGCAGTACAAATAACCATAGTACACGGAAAGTAAACAGTTATAAGGCAGAAAAGGCAGTAACATCAGTCACAGTCATGTTACACCACAGCATACCCTACCCAGATGGCAGAAACGAACCAGTCCATACATAAGAAGAGAAAGGCCACAGTATGAAAATGACTATAATTACTCATTCTTGCGCCCCAGCACACCAAGAGAAAAGATGAAGTGCTGTATATCACAGAGTAACAGAGAAACAGAAATTGTCTTGCCAGGAGGATATCCAAAGCGACAAGACAGTGATACATGCCCCATGGAGTATCAATATAACTCAAAAACAGGTGGATATGATAAAGTCCCAAAACCAATTGAAATTTCCGAAGAAAAGGAAGAACTCTTATATGACTATACCACAGGAGGATACTATAGCAGCAAAGTTGGAAACAGAAAGAATGAAAAATTTCGCCCAGGGAAAGAAGACAGCCCTATAGCACAAACAGAAGAAATACAGTAACGTACGCGGATAAGCGCAGTTACGACAGAAATAATCAGAAAAAATGGCACAACAACGACTACCCCAGAAATATAATAAAAAATGAATATACAGTAAATGCAGTGACAAATGGAAATGCACACAGTACATGGCAGAGGAGACAGTACCAAGCACAGCCCAATGAACGGCAAAGAACTACGCAAAAGAAAGCCACATACCGGGAGCAGAGATTTTCACAAGATGCAAGAAAAATGTCTGTTATATAGTGTTCCTTTATATTCACAATGTTATATCGGCCATCAATGATATATATGCTGTTTTATTATTTATGTCAATGAGTACTGTTGGTGTTCTGTCACTGTGTAGACTGTTTTCAGATATGTGTGTACAGTTACTCACCACATCGTAACACACGTAGAAGTCATCGAATGTCAAACAACTGGTGACGTTTCGAACACTTTATTCACGACACAACACAGACGAGAGACAGTTTACATTGCATCGAATAGCATCAATACTCCAACAGGGACTGCGTCCACTGCAGTCATAAACATCACTGTTAATACGACCATCACTATCCATTATACTCAAAAGGGACTGCGTCCACTGCAGTCATAAACAACACTGTTAATACGGCCATTACTATCCATTATACTCAAAAGGGACTGCGTCCACTGCAGTCATAAACAACACTGTTAATACGGCCATTACTATCCATTATACTCAAAAGGGACTGCGTCCACTGCAGTCATAAACAACACTGTTAATACGGCCATTACTATCCATTATACTCAAAAGGGACTGCGTCCACTGCAGTCATAAACAACACTGTTAATATGGCCATTACTATCCATTATACTCAAAAGGGACTGCGTCCACTGCAGTCATAAACAACACTGTTAATATGGCCATTACTATCCATTATACTCAAAAGGGACTGCGTCCACTGCAGTCATAAACAACACTGTTAATACGGCCATTACTATCCATTATACTCAAAAGGGACTGCGTCCACTGCAGTCATAAACAACACACATACATCTGCCGGATAATCACATATATCCCATAAGCATAAAAAATGCCGGTACCAAGAATATCCTCTGGTACACATCGAGAACATCGCTAAAAAAAAAATCTCTTTCCCCTTCACTCGCTAGGAACACACTGTTACGAGCCCTATCGCTCAGTACAGTTCACAACACATCTCTCGGGTTAGCGAGCGACTGCTCAGTTCAAAACATTCCTAATCAAAATACATCTCACGCGGTAACTCGCCGCAGAGATGTTAGTAGTGATTACACGTTTTCTTCTTAGAACATACAAGTAAATACTAGATTGCACTTTTAAACAAATCAACAGCTGACTACCGCGCTGTTCAGGCGAGATAACAATAACCCGACCTGACAACAAGTCTTAATGATTAATTCCCTTCTTTTTTTATCATAAAAGATTAATATACCAAATATGACTTTAACATCTACACCGCCCCCCGGGAAAAAAAATGATTCTATCATTTTTTGAAAATTACATCGACAAAATAAGGGGGGGTCGATAAAGATCTAATATCTAGTTACAAAAATCAACGTATGTAAAGTCATATTGTCCAACGAGAAAAGAAATATCATCATAACATGTAAAGTAACATATGAGGTATACAAAATAATCAACTAGCTAAGAAATATGATAGATTTCGAACCACATTAAACCCCTACTGTACAGACGAAGTAGGAAACATTCAATAGAAAATGAAAAGAAAAGATCAATCAAAAAGAAGAATGACCAACACTGAAAAACCAGCAATGACATCGGAATAGGAAAAAAAAAAAAATCAATGACATCGCATGGTAGCGATTAAGATCAACCATTCCTTACCTATCAAATAAATACAGCTATTACCATTAGCTGCATTATATGAAGTCATATAATAAACTTAACAATACAAAATACAAGTATAATTGTCGAAAGAAGGAAAAGTATACAATTAGCATCAAGTGAAACGCAGATGAAATAAGGAAGCGTACACAAGATCTGAATCCATACCGAAAAGTCGATAGAAGAAACGGCATGAAATAAAGAACGATCAGCAAAGATATGCATTTAGAGAAAGATGGCAGTAATGCATCCTAATTACAATCTAATCAACAATGTATTGACTAAATAAATACAATCATAACAGGACAGCTAGCTAAACAAAGTATAATAGTAAATCTAGCCAAGTTATAAAATTTATTTATAACTAAAATGAATTATCATAGATATCATTAACATAAGATCAATAATAACGCCATTATAAATAAATTACAACTAACGCACAATGAAGTGCTAGGTAAAGAAAAAAAAAGAAAAAAATCTCCTAATATCAGAGAAATCATCTTTTACATGTACCGTCACCACTAAACAATATTACTCCCCTAGCGCACAATCGAGCGTTGGGCACAGAAAAAAAATTCAATGTCAGGGGAAAAAAAAGTACAATACAAAAATATTTCGTAACAATTAAGTTTCATAAAAATAGTATTGTTTTTTTATAAGTAGTTTACCGCTATCATTAATAGATCAAAAATGCAATCAGGTTTAATAAAGAAAAAAAAAATACATGTAATCTCTAACACAAAAAAACAAAAAAAAAAACGATCCTTAAGTAAACGCACAATACGCGAATACTAGTTTAAATCAAATTCGACACCGAAAAACACATGGAAAAAATATACCCTGTTATCTGCATAACAACTTGCACATATATAAGCATAATATAATGTATTTTGACTTAATGCCTTTAAGTTACTTTAGGCTGATAATTACGTTCAGCTGAGCTATTAATGTTCTTTAGCTGTAAACTTGTGCGTTTCTCAACTTAATAGCAATACACTATAAAGAAATCTACAATCTCCTGATACAATGAAATACGAAAATGTTCTATAAAAAAATTATGTTATGGTTTCAAAAAATATCCATACTGTTGAATGAAAATGTTGAATTTTTAACTGGTAAGAAGATCAAATTATATAAATTCATAAGTATCATGCTCTAAAAAAAAAAAAATCAGTGTTTCACAATCTGTTTCTAAAATTACATAATCAACTCTGATACATACAAATTATGTTCCAAAATTACATTACAGAACATAACAGTTAATTAACACAATCTCTGTATGTGCTAATATCTTAATTAGACATGACATCCAAAATACAAGAAAGAAGTCTAAATTCAGTGAACAAAAATACTTAGGAACCCTCGTAGCTAATGAGTTTGTGCATAGGGCTGGCAAACTCATTATGCATAGTAAATTGTACTAGCAATCACTGTTGCAAAAGCACGTTAATATTTAATGAATCTTCACTATGACTCCAAACCTCTGAACGTAACGCTAAGGTCAAACACAAATGGCATAGATCGGTCAAAGGACATTGACTGGAGTGTAAATACCAACAGTCCACTAATTCATCAAACAATAAAGACAAGTTACTACAGACCGATACGCTACACCAGATTCCAATCATAATACGTGCATCATGTCTATCGAAATCACCATAGAGTAAAAATAGCATGCAATGCACTGGCGCGTAATCAAAAACACAGTCACACGGAAAAGATATGGGCATGCAATAGTGCATAATTATGAACATACACATTATTTGATGCAACGCCATATAATGCCCCATACTATACAATACAATAATACATTATTCATACAGTAATATTTTATCCAAAAAATTAAATATAAACAATTTCCGCGGTGTAGAAACTCGGTGTAGAAATCATCCATTAATTTGAAAGGGCAACTCCGTATAATATGGATTCTACAAGCTGTCTGACTTCACCTCATTAATCACAAAGGCGTAAGGTAGTATCCATTTTTTCTCATCTCATGCGACACATGAGCGCTGACCTTTAACGCAAAGCCGTCGCTGTGAAAAAATACAAATGAAAATTTTCACTGTAGTTACTTGTAAAATTTAATGTGGCAAGACGAAAGTTAATGCCACTTTTACCATCACCCGTGGTTGTGAGAATCTCCGGCCCCCTCATGGCTGTCAATAAACCTTCCTTCCCCGCTTGTGAACAACAAGGAATGCTCAGGGAGAAGCTGACAGTCAGTCAAGGGCGTTGTCGCTGTAGGCTGAAATAAAGTTTTACACCCAAGGTAGCGAAAACAAGTAGTAGTATTAGAAAGACTACCAATCTTATTATTACCTTTATTAATAATAACCTTAGGTTTTTGTTGGGCACAATTAGCATGCGATCTTCTATTATAATTGGAAGCATTATTATTTCTCTTTTGATAAAAATATCTGCCCGATGGCTCTTGTTGTCTTGTAGAAAAATTATCATATGATCGATAATCTCTATAGTAGTTATTTCCACTAGAATTTTTAAAATCCTTAGAACCAGAATTTTGATATCTGTTAGCCTTTCTTTGATTTCTTGGCAAAGAAGAATTACAATTTTGTACACTCCTTTGATACTGTTCGAGATCTGGATTATCTTTCCTAACAACACTGTTTCTAATCTTTTCTGTGGTGATATACTTAACGCCTTGATCAGGAATAGGAATAATAGAATCATTGTGGTTACCAACACACTTAGTATTATTTCGGGCACAAGTACGACTAACTTTGTCATTAGTTATGACTTTATGGGAATTTCCACTAGTAGATTTATGGTTGGTATTATAATTTTTGCCTTGAAATTTCTCACAGTTTTTCTTGTTATCTACAGTACCGACTGTACCAGTAGAATTTCTTTTGTTGGCATGTCGCCAAGAATCAGTAATATTAGCATCACTGGTGCGTGAAAAATTGTATTTTCCGCGCAGGGATTTTCGACTACTATGTTTACTGTTAGTGTTTGCGCCGAGTGTCTGTTGCTGACTCGGTGCCTTTAAGACATGTTGATAATCAACTTTCTGTCTACCACTGTCAACATTGAAAGGAGACAACACTTTGCAGTCTAAAATAATATCTACCAATCTATTCACCCTGTTTCTTAATTCACTGATCTCCACCTTTTGAAGTGAAATCTCTTCACCCAATTTGTTGTTTAAATTCTCAAGTGTCAACCTTTTGTCACTTTCCTCCACCAGTAAATTCTCAACCTTAATCTCTTTCCCCTTCACTCGCTAGGAACACACTGTTACGAGCCCTATCGCTCAGTACAGTTCACAACACATCTCTCGGGTTAGCGAGCGACTGCTCAGTTCAAAACATTCCTAATCAAAATACTGGCCACCAAATGTTATATAGTGTTCTTTTATATTCACAATGTTATATCGGCCATCAATGATATATATGCTGTTTTATTATTTATGTCAATGAGTACTGTTGGTGTTCTGTCACTGTGTAGACTGTTTTCAGATATGTGTGTACAGTTACTCACCACATCGTAACACACGTAGAAGTCATCGAATGTCAAACAACTGGTGACGTTTCGAACACTTTATTCACGACACAACACAGACGAGAGACAGTTTACATTGCATCGAATAGCATCAATACTCCAACAGGGACTGCGTCCACTGCAGTCATAAACATCACTGTTAATACGACCATCACTATCCATTATACTCAAAAGGGACTGCGTCCACTGCAGTCATAAACAACACTGTTAATACGGCCATTACTATCCATTATACTCAAAAGGGACTGCGTCCACTGCAGTCATAAACAACACTGTTAATACGGCCATTACTATCCATTATACTCAAAAGGGACTGCGTCCACTGCAGTCATAAACAACACTGTTAATACGGCCCTTACTCCCCATTATACGCAACAGGGACTGCGTCCACTGCAGTCATAAACAACACTGTTAATATGGCCATTACTATCCCTTATACTCAAAAGGGACTGCGTCCACTGCAGTCATAAACAACACTGTTAATATGGCCATTACTATCCATTATACTCAAAAGGGACTGCGTCCACTGCAGTCATAAACAACACTGTTAATACGGCCATTACTATCCATTATACTCAAAAGGGACTGCGTCCACTGCAGTCATAAACAACACACATACATCTGCCGGATAATCACATATATCCCATAAGCATAAAAAATGCCGGTACCAAGAATATCCTCTGGTACACATCGAGAACATCGCTAAAAAAAATCTCTTTCCCCTTCACTCGCTAGGAACACACTGTTACGAGCCCTATCGCTCAGTACAGTTCACAACACATCTCTCGGGTTAGCGAGCGACTGCTCAGTTCAAAACATTCCTAATCAAAATACATCTCACGCGGTAACTCGCCGCAGAGATGTTAGTAGTGATTACACGTTTTCTTCTTAGAACATACAAGTAAATACTAGATTGCACTTTTAAACAAATCAACAGCTGACTACCGCGCTGTTCAGGCGAGATAACAATAACCCGACCTGACAACAAGTCTTAATGATTAATTCCCTTCTTTTTTTATCATAAAAGATTAATATACCAAATATGACTTTAACAATGTCCCAAAATTATGGGAATGAAACGGAGGCATCAAGACAGACCAGAGATATCATAGCAGATCATAAATACAGAGAGAGAATAGCTCAGTTACTTGCAACCCTGAATGCCACAGAAGATAATAAGCAACGTTTGAAAACGTTTGTAGAAAAGCACCAAGATGTATTCGCACTCAATGACATGGAATTAGGCAGAACTAACACTGTCACAATGGACATTCAAACAACCACAGAGGAGCCAATACATATGAAACCCTATCATACGCCCTTGAAAAATAGAGAACTCGTGGAAAGGTCTATAAATGAAATGCTACAGGCAGGAATCATCGAAAGATCCCGTTCCCAATGGTCCTCACCCATAGTGATCGTAACAAAGAAAGACGGCTCCAGTCGCTTTTGCTGCGACTACCGTGCCCTTAACAAAATCACAAAAGTCATTTCCTACCCCCTCCCCAGGATAGACGATCTACTTGCGACGTTAGGAAAGTCTACATACTTTACCACACTTGATGCAAGGTCAGGCTTTTGGTGCATCCCCCATGACACCTGAGGCAAAACAGAAATCCACATTCTGTTCACATATGGGAAGCTTTTTTTGGAATGTTATGCCATTTGGTCTAAAAGGATCTCCAGCAACATATATGTCACTCATGGATGAAGTGTTAAAGGGTCTACATCCATTTGCCCTGGCATACATAGACGATATCCTGATACATACCGCAGGCACGATGGAAGACCACCTCCGCAAGGTTGAAACAGTGTTTGATAGACTCAGGCATCACCAAATAAAGTTAAAACTGTCGAAGTGTGAGTTTCTAAAGACAGAAACAAAATATTTAGGCTTTGTCATCAATAGACATGGCGTCAGACCTGATGAAGATAAAGTCAAAGCCATAAGAGAAATGCCTAGCCCCAAGACGGTGAGACAAACACGCTCATTTATTGGTACAATAGGGTACTATAGACGCCACATCATCAATTTCTCCAGAGCAGCAGAGCCTTTGATAGCCCTTACCCGCAAGTATGCACGCTTCAAATGGACAGAAGACTGCCAGAGATCCTTTGAGTATCTAAAAAATGCCCTAACCACCATCCCACTGCTTGGACATCCAGATATTTCTCTCAGCCCATGATACTATACGCCGATGCCTCAGATAACGCAATTGGTGCTTGTTTGGTCCAACCTGTACTAGAAGATGAAACACCTATCCTACCAAACATTCCAAATGAGAAACCCATTGCATTCCTATCCCACGCATTGTCAAAGTCACAAAAACGGTGGACCACCACTGAGAAAGAAGCATATGCTATTCACTATGCAGTACAAAAGTTTGACTTTTACGTCAGAGGAACTAAACTCATTATAAGAACTGATCATCAACCTTTGGTTAACTGGCTCACCAAAACACAAGAACAGCCAAAGAAGTTACAGACATGGGCAATGAATTTACAGTCCTACGACACCACTATCGAACATATCCCAGGCGAAATGAACACCTGTGCAGACCTCTTATCCAGGATTAAATATGATGATGAAACTGAAGTGAAAACAAATAGAGTCAAAAATGATGGCACATCCTCAGAGATTGACGATAATGCTAAAGAAATTAATGAAATTACTTCATCAAGTCGAAGAAGTACCTCAGATTCCGCCACTCAAGTAGAAGAAGAAAGCCAAGAGATGTTTGACATGAGAGTAGAACAAGCGAAAGATGCAGAAATTGTCAAGCTGCTCACATACGTGAAAGAAAACCCAACAAAAAGTAAAGATTTTACAGTACACCCAACGGATGGAATTCTATACTATATTGATCAGAAACAAGAAGGGACACTAAGAAAAGTCATTCCAGCACATCTAGTCCCAGAAGTATTGCTACAGTTTCATGATAACAACGGGCACATGGGAAGAGACAAAACAATTGATGTCATAAAGAAAAGGTATTATTGGCAAACTTTCTACAAGGACATTACAGAATATGTAGCCACCTGTAGAACATGTAAATTGAGAAACATGAAGCCACATTTAATTCCCCTTCAAGAAATGCAACCTTCCCATTACCCCATGCAAACAGTGAGCATTGACTTATCAGGTCCTTACCCACTCACCCAATCAGGCAACAAATACCTCCTGCACATAGTTGACCAATACTCTGTTTGGCCAGAAAGTTACCCACTCAGTGATGCCACATCGCAGTCCATCACGCAAATTTTTTTACAAGAATTCATTCCCAGGCATGGCTGTCCAAAACGAATCATTTCAGACAACGGTAAACAGTTTATAGGTAACCCATTTAAAGCCACCTTACACCAGCTGAATATTGAGCATACTACAACCACTTATTATTGCCCAAATGCAAATGGCAGAAATGAACGCATGCACGCCACCCTACATTATATTATTAGCAAATATATCAAGGGGAACCACCAATACTGGGACCTATACATTAACCAAGCTCTTGAAGCCATCCGAGTAAACGTGAACGATACCACAGGAATGTCACCCTTTCTCATGCTATACGGAAGAGAACCAAACTTTCCGTTAGACAACCTACTTCGCCCACAAAGAAAATACATGGGAGAAGACCCCATCGAAATAATCCTTCAAGAAAAGTATAAAGCTCACCAGATTGCACAACGAAATACGCAGAAGACATTTCACAAGAAACAGAAACAACATGATAAATCAGCCAAGCTACCAACATACAAAATAGGAGACAGAGTATACTACAAGAAACATGTACGCAGTTCAAAATTCGATGACCGATGGTTAGATGGCTACAAAATCATGAAACAAACTACGCCTGTAAACTTCATTATTTGGAATGAAGAGAAACAACACCAAACAAAAGCTCACGTAAAACAAATAAAAATTGATAATCACCGGCCCATTCCGCCTCTGACGACAAATACAAGACCAGTCAGAAAAGCCACCCTAAATTATAATCCATCCAGCACAGATTCGTCTGACATATCAGAGTCAGAGACGACAGACTCTGAATTTTACCAAGACGACCACATACCCAGACCACCCACAGATGAAATACATCGAGCAAGACAACAACGAGACTCGTCCGAAAGCGAAGAAGATATCCCACCACTTGAATTGCGTAATCGACTCCAGGACAGAGACCTGCGCATTAGAAATGAAGAAATAATGCCTCAGACGTCACACGATGACAACAACCAAGCACCTTATATCCACACTCAAACTTACTCCCGCAGTGATAAATCGTCAGCTGATACCTATCACACCCCCAGTTCAGGCAGTTCTAGTTTTAACACTAGTGAAAACCAAACACTGCTATACCACAAGAACAAGATTGCTCGTTCAAAACAATCAGATCCTGAAGAAACTATACCCAAGCAGATTGTTGAACCATATACCAGCGATCTTTATGGAGACGAAACAGAACAAGACAGCATAGCTTTGTCAGACCCCAACGAACATAATGACAGAAAAATGGTAGAATTATACCAACAAGAAACAGACATTGATACAGCTAGTTCCATTGAAACCAGTGATGCGGATAGTACATTATTTGTACCAGTCAGCTCCAGCGTCAAACGCGCCTATAAAACAGAATCTGATGACTCAATCCCTAGCAACAAAATTCCGCGTATACAGCACAACTATATCAGACGAAAGATTCTGAAGAAACGCAATCATGTTCCAAAACCAAGCCGAGAAGTGTTAGCCTCATCTCAACTAGTCAAAAACAACAGTGTGCAAATTACTGTGCCCATTGTAACCGGTGCTAACGTTCAGCACAACCAGGTCAGAAGAAAAGTCAAGGCGAAACATATACCTGCCTCAAAACCAACAGATGTTCCAGCCATACAAACCCCTACCACAGTGAAACCATCACCGCAATCAAAAGATGTTAAGCCATCACCGCATTCGTCAATGTCCTCAGTGTCCCAACAATCAGCAAATGCAGTGTCGTCGCCTATCACACCCGTCACCACTGCTACTCAGTATGATGCTCGCCTAAGCAGTCGGGACATTGCAAGGTTAGAGATGGCAGAGAGACTGAAGGAACTACTAAAACTTTGCTGAGACACGCCCCTCAAGTCTTCAATGTACATGCCATCCCATGTACCGTCACCGCGAATGTGCACTTAATTTTTAACAATGTACTAACTCTCCCCATGTACTCTATTTTCAGTCTTGGACAGTTCAAATGACTTGCTTACAGACTAAGATGTCAAAGCCTCACTGAGAAAGTTATTTTTTCCAGCCTTAGAATAATGATGCCCAGAAAGAAATCAAGACCAGCCCACGGAGGATTCTAGTTAGACATTTTATTTGGATTATTGAAATAAAGATGACACAGATGATACAATGTTCTTTGTTTACAGACACCCTTATTAGTCAGACAGTTTTTTGATATTCAGAATGTTACACAACTTTACCTATAAACACATGTGTCATACTATTCTGTTGTAACATTGATCTCTACTTTTGAAACGAATCATATTCCATGTTTCATTCACCAGACTTCTTGTCCTTGCAGATCCAGAGTCCTGTATTTTCATGCAGACACTGTACACCAGTAGTTTTGTTTTCTTACCCATACTAATATTTCTTTGATCTATATTATGCTAAACTCCTTTATATCTATCACCTTGATCAATCATACTGTTCATACTATGACATCTCTCAACAGCACATAATTCATACCCAAAACTAGTATTGTAGGTTATGCTATTTTTCTCCACAGGATTATTTCAAATGTACATTATTATTTTAGACCCAGATGTATATTAGTACTGTGTCAAAAAATTTTACTGCCTATCACAAATACCCCAATGACATTTGCGCATGCTGAATTTCTGCAAATGAAGAATCCCTTGAGAGCATTAGTATATGCTAACCCCAGATTGAACAAATTGCACCTATTTGTTGATGATGCCTTTGCCCATGTTAAAGAAATAGCATTTGCACATGCTGACCTAGCAAATGAAATACCCCATTACCGCATGATAACCACTAATGACACATGAGATGAAGAAGCAACAGGTTATGTATGATGAAGATGACATTTTATATTAAGGTGAAACTTTATGTTGTCACAGCTGAGATTTTGTTGAAATGTTGATGCACAAAATCCCCCCACATTAACATTGGAGGAGGAATAATCTTAGTCTTTCGTGGTTACGAGATAAGACAAGGATATAATAGAATATTTGATGAATACCATGGAACAAATCAGAGCAGATGATTGTTGCACATATGAGGACCATATTTGAAGTCATTATTGAAGGATTATCAGTAGACAAGAGACATAAATGAATTATGATAATCCCATGGAACCACAGGTACTAAGGACACAAAATGGAGATTAAATAATGAAAAAAAAAAATAATGACTGAATAATTGCTACACCCAGAGGTAAAGGAAATAGAGATACATCCGCATTTTTGGAGAAGATATTTTTTTTTGATTTTTGCTCATTGCCTTTGTAATATGAACATTGTTGTATAACAAATGACTATTCCTTATCACGAATTACAGAATGTTGTAAGATAGTTAGAATAAATTGACAATGTACTATACTCATAACATACCCAGAATTACAGGAGAGAAAATAAATAAATGGTTGATGAAATTGGACATACTGAGATTTGCTCACCCCGAGGATATTGGATAAGAAAATAACGTTATCCCAAGGACAGACATGTCACAGATATAGTACATGGACAATTAATAAGGATATATTTCCAGTACAGAATAAGAGGAATAGGAAGGATCCACATTTTAAAATATTGGAGCACCATGAGCGATGAATTGGACTTATAAAGGAAATGGAAATGGTATACTGTATGCAAGGATAACCAGAAATAATATGGTTAAATAGTAGTCAGAGTGCAAGGAACTTTGTCTTATAAGAATATTGTAGATTCCTCACGATCAATTGAATATTTTTTCTTCCTTTCTATGTCACATTTTTTGAGTGATGACCCCAAAATTTTTTTTCATCTCATATTGTCAAAAGTTCTTACATCTCAGTTAAATGTTTCCATAAATAATTGTTTGATGTGTTTTGCATAAATGTATTGCTAGATAAGGTACATAGGGAGTTACTAAGGATGAATTCTCAAGATAACAGGAAGACTAGAATAGATACAATGATATTGGAACACCATAAATGATACATTGGTGTTATGAAAAAAAAAAAAAAAAAGGAGACAAATATAAATTGTATACAAGGATGCCTCGAGAGTGACAACATGGATACATATTGTCAAAAGTATAAGCAGTTGTCTTAAAAGAGAAAATAAAGTAATACGGAACCCAATGTAGAAAATTCATGATGATTTGGAAACTATATTTTTCTTTTCCCTTCTATTTCATAAAATGATATTAACACATTCGTCTGTTGGTTGCTGAATAATTTGATGTTTGAAAATTGATGTATGGTAAGTCAAAGAAGATCGTTGAAGAATATATATATATATAAAATAATATTTCTAGGGAAGAGTTCACAAAAAAAAAAAAAATACTGTATTGACAGAAAAGAAGGAATGATTAGAAATAACTGACTAATGGACAGGATCACCACCAGACGTACGGATATTAGAGACAAACATCACATATTTTGAAAAAAAAAAAAATGTAATATAGAACATTTTCTACAGTGACGGACTTAGAACGAATTTATACACTTACCATTTAGAAAATGTCTATAACAAGGAAACATACAAATAAATAAATAAGGATAAGCCATGAGGTTTTAATGCTTTTATTGTAAAAAAATGATTACTTATAAAAATGATGCTAGTTGTATTATCGTCTGATAAATATGCATATTATGTTTAGAGATGTTTTCTACATGTAATAATGAGCAAGTGGCTCATTCACTAAAAAAAAAAAAAAAAAAAAAAGAAGATGATGATGATGAGTACCCATGAAAACATTGGCTATTCTATGAAAGTGGATGCCATTACCATAGGAATTAGAGATTTTGGACATTTCTTGGAATATTGCAGAGTACTTGGGAAATAGAATAAATAAATACGCCAGGAAAAAAAAGATTTGTTAAGTCTTGCAGAATTATATATGGAGCAAATAACAGGAACAGAAAAGAGATAACACCCCCACCACATCCAAGAGAATGTAATCAACTATATTTTTGAATGAAATGTAATAGATTATGATAATCCAGCCAAGTTCTGCAAATAAGATAGTTTATTGTTCATTCCCCAGTGTTGCCAATTTGTAAATTTGGTGAAAAATATTATGATGTGATGAATAAGTTACACTTTTTGAAGTTGATGTCCACTACTAGTTTTTTTTACATAGCAGACGACCTCATATAGACATAGGACCCCAGTATAGGAATTAGATTAAATTTTTTGGAAATATTTTTGGACTTAGAAAAATTTTTGAACTTTAAATTTTTCTGAAAAATTTTTTTGAACTTAGAAATTTTTGGGGATGAATTTTTGTTATTGATAGTACTCAAATGTCTCCCTACGGGATACATTTGCAGGGCCCCGGGATCTGTATGTAACCGCGTATACCGTAAGTTTTCAGATACAGGCTATATTAACATATAAAATAAATTTTTATAGAAACAGAAGATTAAAAAAGTCTTGGCGCAGATGTTTAATTAAACCAGGTTAGCTTCGAAAAGCCACGCATTATTTTAGGCTAAGCTTCGCTTCGTAACGCTAAACATTAATTAGGGTAGCTTCGCTTACGCCAAGCATTGGTCACGTGATTTTCCCACCAATGGTTAGGCTGAGTCTTTTTTCCCCGGAATGAACAAGAGACGAAGCCATTTTTTTTAGTCAGTAATGAATTTAGAGCGGTGGAGACAAGACGTAATTCTCTTTGCTCAGTGATATTCTATAGAGGAGATTGACTTCGCACAATTAAAGCAACTGTGTAATTTCGAAACGTAGAATAATTTGTTTGTGAATTCATGAAAACTGTAAGTATTGCTAAATACTGAATGCAATAACTGTTAGAGCCCACAGTCATAACTGAAACGGAGCTACGCTCGAAAACTGGGTAAAGAATTGTAAACCCAGGCATATATCTGAACCTTTTACCAAGAATGAAGGTCCTTAAGCTGAGAGAAAGTCAAACTAAGGAATACTAATGAATAAGAGAAAGTTTGGCTCTTCATTGAAATGAAGAGATAAGAAAAAACGTGAAATCTAGACCACATTAACAAATCAGCGAAGGGACACTAGAAGGATCGAGGGGCCACGCCATGTTTTAGCAACTTGAAAAGATTACGAGGTGCAATAAGGAATATTGCATCATTAAAATAATGCATTGACTTTTTATGCTTGTTTATTAAATGTCAACATGCTATTATGCAAATTTGGTGTGGTTACCATTTGACTTAACCCAGTTCTTGTTGGAAATTGAATAAACATTTGTTTCATTGAACACAAATGCTGTTGACGAATCATATGTTTGCAGTTAGCCATCATACCAATTATTATAGGATCATGCCAAAGCTAATCGTTGCAGGTGCAACACAAATAATAACCATATGCTCTAAAAATAAAACATCATAGAGGATTGTCCCCGAACCTGGTAAATTCCTGTAAGTCTGTAGAGAGAAATCATCACCTCTAGCAGGCTAGCTAGTAATCAAAATCTAATACTCTCGATTCAAAACAGCAATCCCCACTACCCTACCCGGCCACATAGGGATAGGCCTAAAGAAGACAGAAAAATGTTTTTAAAATGGCACAGGACAGGAAGTCTTGGCATACGTATGTTGAAGACTTCTGCTCCTTACGAAGCTGAATGATAGAAATGATGATAGTGCTTTCTAACATAATGGTGCGTCTTATGGTCCGTTATTTGCTTTTATATGATTTGTTCTTGTCTTTATCACTGCCACAAATGCAGTCGAGTCGTCATAATAGTCCATAAAATAATCATTATTTTTAAATAGGAGTTTTTCCGCGTTTTGGCGAGGCGCGATCCGTTCAATCTAGACATGAAGCACGTCGATTATATTTGGGCGCATGTCCAAATATAAAACACCTTGTGATCCGTAGTTGCAGAATAATTAAAAGATGCAACGCTCTACATGTGGGAATAACATCACAATAATTCAACACGCGCCGTATCATTACTTATACTGTTCACAATGTTGAATAACTGTTTGGAAGACATGTTGCCAGTGAGCGAATAACAGTAATTGAATATATTATTTGCCATTACTGACACCGCATATCCTAATTATAACCCATCAGGGGTTGAATAACAGAACCAGATACACACCAGTGGAATGGTCCCGAACAAGGGATGAAGAGAAGACGCGGCTGCTTTAAAGGATATATATTTTTTAAAAACCAGTCGATAAGATTGTTCTTGTTCGTGTTCTTGTTCTTGTTCTTGAATACCCAGGGTAAGATAAATATAGGGAGACCCAACACACAGGTAGAAGAGAACTAGAGATAGACTCACCAAGACCTTGCGTGAAAGGCACAAGATATGAGGGCTGCCCATTTTTCAGATCTATACTCTGTGGGGAGCTGAAATATATTGATTATGATGATGATGGTGATGATGATAATGATGATGTTGATGATGATGTTGATGATGGTGATGATGATGGTGATGATGATGGTGATGATGTTGATGATGATGTTGATGATGATGTTGATGATGATGATGTTGATGATGGTGATGATGATAATGATGATGATGTGGATGATGATGGTGCTGATGATGGTGATGATGATAATGATGATGTTGATGATGATGTTGATGGTGATGATGATGTTGTTGATGATGGTGATAATGATGATGTTGATGATGATGGTGATGATGATTATGATGGTAATGATGATGATGATGATGATGGTGATAGTGATGATGATGATGGTGATTATAATGGTGATGACGGTGATGTTGGTGAAGGTGATGATGAGGATGGTGAGGATGATGGTAATGATGATGATGATGACAGTAATGATGATAGTGATGATGACAATGGTGATGATGATGGTGATGTTCTTCAGAAAAGCTGATGAGAAAACAAGATTCTACTTCTGTTAATCAAAGTGTGAAGTAGCCCACATCAATTCTGAATAATCGAAAGATACTGATTATTACAAAGAAACAGCTGATAATATACAATATTTATACCAAACATGATTGTATCATTATCAAATCTGAAAACTAAGGAACGAACAATTAGAAATAGACAAGAACAGTCTACGATAAGACCTAGTGATGAAAAATAAACTATTTCTACTTTTAATGTCGATTATTGAACCTTATTGAGATTGGTTTCCTTGAGTTTGTTGTCTTCTTGTAACGAGGTACGGTTCTTTCAACAGAAAAAAAAAGTCCGTCGGCTATGTCAAAGCGCAACGGCAATAACAAAAAAAAAAAAATAATAATACTGTGAGACGGATTAGGCTTAAACTAACTGAAAGCCTAATTTCCACAAGAAGATGATAGAAAATGAAAAACAAAACAAAACAAAAGCAAACACACAAACGATAGAAATCAAATAGATGTACATGTTCTGAATATGGTAATTTATTATTCTCTGTAAATTAGTATGTGTTTTTTTTTTTTTTTTTTTTGTTCTTCTTCTCGAAGAAATGGGAGGTGAGAGAACAGTAACAGACGAACTTCATTTGCATTCGCTCATTCGCCATCTCAGCAGAGTCTACCATGTTCAACCTATTTTATTATTTTTTTTTTTTTTCGGTTCAAGGACTATCTTCATTGCACACGCACAACTCCATCAGTGCTCCTATGGGAAGCTAAGAGCCAGGGATCCAGTCCTCCAGGACGACCCAGAGTCCGCTGAGAGGACAACATTAGTGTCACGGGATTGCCTCCCCTTGCTTTGCAGTAGTGGTCCACTAATGGTCACAACGCAAGCGTATCTAAAAGTAGGTCGTCCAAAGTATACTGTTCAAAAAAAGAAACGCATAGCATAGGTACTGAAGGCACACACATAGCCATAATTTTGACATTCAATAACTTTTTAAATTTAATGAGTTAATTGTTCAAATTGCACACAAGAATACCTAAGGGTTCAACCAATCAATTGACAGTTGTTTTGCATATGGGTCAGGAGAGTTTTTTGGCGTACGGGCTTTCCCGTTAGTATGGTGTGTGGCCTCCTCTTGCATCGATCAGTGACTGGCATCTCCTGGGCATGGATGCGATCAGACGTCTGATGTGGGCCTGTGGGATGGCTGCCCACTCTTCCTGGAGTGCCTGGAACAGATCACAACGATTGGCTGGAGCAACGTCTCGGCTCATCCCACAGGTGCTCAATCGGACTCATGTCTGGAGACAGGGATGGCCAGGGAAGGGTGAGAATGTTGTTGGCAGTCAGGAACTGCGTGGTCAACCGTGCACAATGGGGTCTGGCGTTGTCCTGTAGAAACACAGAACTTTGGGCAGCTAAAAGTGGAAGGACATGGGGTCGAAGAATTTCATTGACGTATCGTTGCGCATTCAAGCCTCCTTCAATGTGCACCAATTGACTCCTTCCGCTGTAACTGATCATTTCCCACACCACTGCACCTCCACCACCGTGCGGCGGAGCTTCATCAACGCAATTTTGGGCAAAACGTTCATTTTGCCTACCGTAGACCCTACGCCGTCTATCATGACGCTGCAACAAAAAGAAAGATTCGTCACTAAACCAGACACGTCTCCATTGATTGTCAGCTGCCCAGGGACGATTCTGGTTGGCCCAAAGAAGTCGATTTTGGCGATGGCGGCGCGTTAGGACAGGTCCTCGGTGAGGTCGTTGTTGTGCCCAAAGTCCAGCGTCATGCAGTCTATTCTGGACAGTTTGATCAGACACATGACGTCCTGCAAGTAATGACTGGGCAGTTGAGGAAGCTGTTGTAAACCTGTCTCTGAGTTGACGAAGCCGAATAAAGCGATCCTCCGCTGCTGTTGTCACTCTGGGTCGTCCACTGCGATGCCGGTCTTCAACTGAACCGGTGCCAAAGTCGACTGATGGTACTCTGATGCACGTTTAGATGCCTGGCAACCTGACTTTGACTTTCGCCTGCATGCAGTCGGCCAATAGCAATGTTCCTTAAATTTATCGATAGAGACGCCATAAATGTCTGCTTGAAAATGAACTGAATTTTGTGTGTGTAGCGTTATCCTTTTATAGGGTTTCAGTTGCGTAGTCAGTGAACGTTGTTTACCCCAAATTTTGTTGCTTTCACGTGCGCGCAAGATGAGCTGTGGTCAAAAATTGCGTCATAAACACTATTGACCACTGCGTTGTAACGATTACAAAAACGAACGCAATTCAGGTCAACACGTGCATCTGACACTGTAAAGAACATTTGAGGCTGGTTTTTATATACCCTAGCACCAAATTTTACTTACACTTTCATAAAAACGCGCTATCCGTTTCTTTTTTTGAACAGTATATTTATCTTCGCGCAAGATTACTCTTGGCAAAGATATAGATAGAAGATGAATATCGTTTCTACCTTAGGGGAGCCTTCACAAGAATTTCCCAGAAGTCAAGAACAAACGCTGCTTGAGGGCTGAGCAAATTTGTTAACTTATTATCCGGTCCGTTGCCTTTTGTGAAGGGGTTATGCAATGATTCTGGCCCGTCAAGCCCCCAGTTGGAGTAATCCAATGAATGCCCTCTTATAAGTAATGGCTCTATATGTATATATATATATATATGTATTTATCAAGACAAACTGGCTCATACGATTGCTTTCGTACATATAAACTGAATCAACTATTATTGTTTAGTTTAGAATAACATGCAACAAATTAGACAGTCAATTAGTCTTTAACGTGGGAAAATAAATATGGAAAATTGGGTGAAAGTTATATCAAGGTTTCTTCACTGAAGTTTAGGTAGGGCGTTAATAATAATGTTCGTATTTTTTGCTGTAGCCTGTTATATAAAACTTAGTTCCAGATGCGTCCTGCAGCTGTGGTTTCCGTCACTACTTTTTGGTGATGAGTACACTTCTCCACGTAACTCGTCCACTGTAGGCGGTTGGTTGTGATACTCTTCTCTCACACTAGTGGCGTAGGCACTTCAGTACTTAAGTCTGATGTCTTGTAACCACAAACTGTGACAAATTAGAAAGAAACAAATGCCTCAGTACATTTGTTCTCCGCAAACTAACAGGCCCATTTTCATGCGCTCCACCCACGAATGTTAACCTCTCAGAAGAATTAAATTCCCGAGCACACAATGTAACTCAGGGAATTTGATGAAAATTCACCAATATCCTTCTGGATGTCAACAAGGAAATTGCGTCTGGAGTGCATGGATAATGATTTGCCTGAATTACAATTAAAAAAGGTATATAAATCTCACATGATTCTATACACTTTAGGCACATGTGATGTATCATCACTCATTACTCGTCGCTACTCTCGTCGGGTTCTGGGGTCATCTCTGCAGTCGGATTTCCCGCACGACTAGTCAGAAACAATCACCAGCTCTTGCAGTAGTAGTTCATGCATATACTATTTTCATATGTTGAGGTTGCCAGCCTCATATATATATATATATATATATATATATATATATATATATATATATATATATATATATATATATATATATATATATATATATATATATATATATATATATATATATATATATATATAACCACTTAGCACGAAACCTGGAAAATTTACAATAGTAAATAAATTGTTTTACACTTACCCCAAAATTTTGGGAATACACACTTCTCCTGGCGCAGATTAGAATGGACCCACAGTCCTGTATTTAGATGCTGTTCGAATCACTTAAGTCTGAGAAGTTCCTGTTATGACGGGTGAAACACTTGGTCTGGAAATCTATAATTCCTCTTATGACGGGTGTTAAGGCTGCTTCATGGTGCGATTTTTATCAGGGCAACTTATTATTAGTGCCAGGGTTTTGTCACATCATGTCGTACCTCAACTGAACGCAAGAAATACATGAAAGCGATCGCTGTGAGATGAGTATAGAGGTATGATGTGTACAGATTGTATGTGACGTCATAGCGTCAAGATGTGTGTCTAAAATGGCTTGTGTATCAGCTAGTATATTTGTGTATTCAATAAATATTTCTGAGGATAAAAGGGGTAAGCTATATGCTTAAATTAAAGTCATGAGAAAATGCCAGGATTACCTTGTATAAGTAAATGCGATTCGGGACTATAACTCCCAAGACATAGAAGGATGTTAAACTAAAATTATATGAACAAATATAATTGAACAGTTGTTATTCCGGGAGGTATCATTCCCCGAAGATATAGGAATAAAATTAGTAGAATTGTTATACCGGGAAGCAACATACCCCGAAGCTTATGGATTGATGTGGATTTGATTTGTGGATAATTGAGATACTGGGACGCTTAAATTCCCCCAATGTTGATGGGAAAATTATAATGAACTTTTGAACGGGACGCTAAATACCCCGCTGGAAATAGTGATTAATAAATAAGATTATCATGATATGTGGAAGGGAGAAGTCGAGTGACATGTTTAGAAAGTCGAATCAGATTTAAGCAAGACCATAACACAGAGAGGGAGCATACATGCCATGTTCGTAATTGTGACCTTGTTAGTGTGTACTTACTCGTTATTAAACTGTTGCCAAATCGTCCAAGCCCAGTAATTTATTCAACCTCTCAAGGTTAATTTACACCGTTATTAACTTTATGCAGTACTTGAGATGTTGATATAGAAAGGTGTATAACCTCTACACCTCACGGTAGAAGTGGAACGACTAAGTAAGTAAGTAAGTAAGTATACAAGACGGGTGGTTGCCAGAATATTCAACAATATAAACCAAAGCAAGATGAATGAATTCTCACTTCTACAATAACACAAATAGACCCTAGACAACGAACGAATTCGGGCAATTTCTCCATCCCTTAACAGGTGAGGAATAACTGGGGGCTCAGTCCTGTCAAATAACTGGGAGCTGTCGTCCTATAACTGAAATAACTGGTTACGTCCTGTCAAATAATTGGAAGCCGTCCGATAACTGGCAGGTTGGTTTACTTGGAACATCAAGAAACGAATTTTTCTTTATATTACGAATCTGAAATCAACTGAAGCTGGACTACTGCGCTGAACTTTTACGCAGGACTTTTATCATTTGAAAAACTATACGAGTATAAAGTGTCGATAAAAACTGTACATTCACTGAATTTCACAAGGGAGGATGACATGTAACAGCTGCTCCTTGTAGATGCATCAAAGATCGTTGACCTGACCTTGAGGACTGTCAAGATTCAACACTGCGTTACCAAATTGATTCGGTTCGAACTTTACATCTCTACATTCAAGATTTTAAATACTGGCAAAGCACGCAATTTTCGATGTTAAACGATAAAGGACAATCTGGCAAATTTTACTCGATGACGTCATCAAAGCCGGAAAACTTGCAAACGACCGTTCGCTGAAATGGGAGTCAAGAGATAGTTTCGTCCATTTATGAATTCCTGAAGTCGAGGTGTGGCACAAACACACTGATTCCGTATCTGGAGAGGTTCTGAGATACAAGAAAGATAAGTAGAGTTATGAATTGTCTAATGCGTGACAGTGGGAGCCGCGCTGGTGTAATGGCTTCGGCGTTGTACTGGCGACCAGGTGTTCATGGTTCAAACCCGGGCGTCGGCGTTTGAAGGAATGTTTACGACCGGAGATTTGACTGATTAACATGAACGGCTCCTGTGATAAACCCTCTGTGGATGGGAAGGAGCGAAGCTCCTGACCGGGTTGGAAGGAAAGTCCTCAGGTACCCCAGCCTCGCAATGACATGTCATTGGGCCGAAGGGCTGAAAGCCCAAGTGCTGCTGGTTAAGAAAAAAAAATGCGTGACAGTATTTGACCATTTCAGAGACTTTTGCCAGTCAACATCCAGTCCTACTTGTTATTTCATCTGCATGTTTATATGTATAAAGTAAATGCTCGCTATTTGTAAATTTTCTTCGGAAATTTTGCAAATGATGATGTCCTATTAGGGTATTGTTGGTTGTTCAGTCAAAGAAAATAGCAGTGGAATTTTAGTCTTTGACTGCATAACAGACATCATTATTTGTATAGATTGTTCCGTCAAGTCTACGTTATATATTTTTTCATTCACTAATTTACGTAAGTGGGTCACGTATATGTACAGCTGTTTTCCTATCACTCTTGTCTCATTGTGAAATTTGACGATTTGCTGTTTTTGTGCGTTCTTCTGTCTTGTTAATTTTACAAGTAATTATTCTAAGTTGTAGTTGCTTGTCAACATGTATTTGTTTCTTTTATTCCCGTTATATTTGTCGAGTAACGTGCTGTAATTCGACATGTCACTTTATTATCATCATCATTGACTTGTGCCATTCTTTTTCACTGTGCTCGTCTCTCATTCTTGGTATGTTCATTCCTTCATAAGGTATAAATTCAGTCAACAACATAATTTATTGTAATTAATTAATTGAGATTAAGAGGAGTTTTGACACTTGGTGATTCCAATTAGAACACAAGATGTCGTCATTATCAGAATTTATTGAGATGGGTTTGCGTTTAGGCAAATCTGGAGTTGAGTTGGAATCATATGCTGACAAAAACTATCATGACTATTTGGAACGGATGGAACGTAAGGAGCAAAGAGATTTAAAGAAGCAGGAGCTTGATCAAGCAAGGGAATTGGAAGAGAAAAGACTTGCTCAAGCAAAAGAATTAAAGGAACTTGAAGAAAAGAAATTAGTTCACGAAAGGGAACTTGAAGAGAAGAAATTAGTTCAACAAGAAGCATCTAGAGAACTAGAACGGCAGAAAATGGAACTACGTAAGTTGGAACTTCTTCAGTTGGATCAAGCACACAGAAATGCTATAGAACTTCAGTCATTGAAATTACAGGCTGATAAAGAAAAAGAGATTGAGATTGCAAAGATTAATGCCCAACATACTGGTGCTAATCCACAAGGTTCTCAGGGTAATAATTTTAATTGTCCAAAAATTAAATTACCAAATTTTGATGATAAACGGGACTGCATGAACTCGTTTATTATGAGATTTAAAATGAGGGCTATAGATTTGAAAATCCCAAAAGATAGGTGGCCCATTATCTTTTCAGACTACCTCACAGGGGAAGCAATGCGTTGTTTCATGTCAATTGATGAAATAAGTAGATCTGATTTTGATATTGTTGCCAATACATTGATGGCAAAATTTCAGCTCACTGAGGAGGGTTTTCGATCCAGATTTCACTCTGCGGTTCCGTCAAAGAATTCTGATTTTGGAGAGTTCATCTCTTCTATAAAATTGTACTTGGGTCGCTGGATAGATTTATCTGGTATCAATAAATCTTTTGATGAATTATTTGACCTAATGCTCAGGGATAACGTTTTATCTACCTGTGGCGCAGATTTTGTTAGTTTTTTGCAGGAGAGAAAGCCAAAATCTATCACTGAATGTCAAGAATTGGGAAGAAACTACATGTCTGCACATCCAAACAAGGAAATTCGTAAGGTTTCCTTTGATAATGCATTACCTGTATGTGTTTCGTACCACGACGGAGGAGTAGGTGACCACCGTTCTCGCCCAAGGAGTACAGAGGGCAGATATAGGAGTGATTATCGATCTTCCTTTCGAGGACGGTACAATTTTCCTCGTCGTCAGTCACCATCTCACTTCGGTGGGTATAGATATGCTAATTACTCTAACCGAGGTCGTGGACAACACTACGGTAATAGCAGTGATGATAGACATCACAGAGACTATAGAAGAAATTCAGGTGAACGCTCCAATGGAAATGGTAGGTGTCATTTAAATGAAGTAAACAATAAGCACGGCAAACAATGCAATCACAAACCTAATCACAAAAATGATTGTAAACTGGCAAAAGGGAAAGCAGACCATGCTAACGTCTGTACCCCACTTTGTGGTCACGACAGTCATGTTGAACAGGCTAATGCATGCATTGTACGCTCAAGCAAAGATAACAATTGCACTGAGTGTAATACACTTTATGAGCCAGGTGCTAAAACTTGACTTTTATGTGGCCATATTTTACCAGCGATGTCTGTCTGCAATTTTATTGGTCGTCTTACATTACACAAAGGTTTTATAGGTAACAGACCCGCCACCATTCTTCGTGACACGGGATGTACGATTGTCGGGATACGGAAATCGTTGCTAGATAAATCATCATTTACTGGAAAGTCACTGAAATGCTTTACTTTTGGAGGTAACATTGAATGGTTTCCCATGGCAAAGGCGGAGATCGACACACCTTTTTATTCAGGGACTGTACTCGTGTGTGGCTTGGAGAACCCTGTAAGTGACGTGACACTAGGTAACATTCTAAGTGTAAAAGACTGTTCACCTAGAGGAAATTGCAGAGTGGGTCAGCAAGCACCCATTGATGGCGAATGCGGTCACTACAAGAGCTCAGCATGAAGCAAGCACTTTGACCAATGCATCTCCATCTGTCATGGAGGAGACGCCACTGAGAAATGCTCAAAACATTTCTCCGACTATCTTTACACAAAAACAATATGAGGATGAATCTTTAAAGAAATTATTCACTTTGGCTGAAACAAAACAAATTAAAATTACTAAAAGCTCATCCTATTGGTTTGAGTTTCGCAACAAGGTTTTGATCAGATGTTTTAAAAAGGGAGATGATCATGTAAAGAAACAGATTGTGGTACCAAAAAGTTTTAGACCTTTAGTTTCAAATACAGGTCATGACGTACCTATGGCAGGACACTTAGGTCGTAATCGGACTTTGTTTCGAATTACTACAAATTTTTTATTGGCCTGGTGGTATCAACACAGATGTAAAAAGATATTGCAGATCTTGTCATACGTGTCAAAACGTCGCACGCAGGGGTAAGAATCAGACAGCACCCTTGCAAGTCAACAGATTGCCTGTGCGCGCATTTAAGAAACTAGCTATAGACATCATCGGTCCATTGTCTGTAATGTCGGATTAATGTCGGATCGAGGGTTTTCAATAAATTTTAACGTGCATCGATTTTGTTGCACTAGATGCGGAAGCTTTGAACTTGATTTTTACAAGGATAGGTTTTCCTGAGGAAATACTGTCGGATAGAGGGACACAATTTAAGTCGGAACTTATGAGCGCGATAGAAAGCTTATATTCCATAAAACATTCATTCACAAGTCCTTATAGACCAAGTGCAAATGGGGTTTGTGAAAGATTTAACGGCTCTCTTAAGTTAATGCTTGGGAAGGTTACTGATGTACACCCTCGGGATTGAGATAAGATTCTTCCATCGATTCTCTTTGCTTACAGAGAGATCCCTCAGGAGAGTATGGGTTCTCTCCCTTTGAACTCGTGTATGGCGCGAATCCGAGAGGCCCGTTGTATCTATTGAAGAATCTAATCCTTGGTACTTCTCAGGATGACGCAACTCGCAGTAGTTATGAGTTCGTTGTTGATTTACGACAAAGGTTAGTGGATGCATATCAGATCGCATCACAGAGTATTCAAACGGCAACTCAAAGATCGAGGTTGCTACATAACCAATCTCGTACCCTAAGATCTTTTATCCCAGGGGATGAAGTCTTACTGCTCTTACCTATTAAGGAAAATAAGTTGTTAATTTCATGGCAGGGGCCATACAAAGTGGTGAAAAAGATCACAGATGTTGATTACTCAATTGAGATTAAAGGGAAAATTAAAACGTATCATCTAAATATGTTGAAATTACACACACCAAGACCATCTGAATTGGTAGATGTCTTGGATGAGGTTCATCTATCCTCGTGCGCTGTTGTTCAGTCTGAAGATGCTACATCTGATATTCCCTTGGAATTTACTTTACCTTCTATTTCTGCTCATGAAACGTGGCAGGTTGTTTCTATTTCTTCATCACTTTCGCATTCTGAACAAACTCAGATCCGTGATGTTTTACGTTCTTTCTCTGACGTATTTTCAGAACATCCAGGTCATACTGACTTAATATCTCACGAGATTGTGATCACTGATTCTACTCCGATTAAAATCAGACCATATCCTATTCCTCTTCACTACAGAGATAGGGTAGATAAAGAAATCTCAGATATGCTTAAAATGGGTATTTTTTTTTTTTTTTTTTTTTTTTTTGTACGCCCGCTAATACTCGAGGCGAAATCTCAGGTTATTATTTATGTCTAACCTGACATTGATTTTACGTGAGTATCCCTTTATTTCTTGTACAGAGACAGGTGTCCCTCGCCATTCAGGCAAATACTCGCCGATTTCGGAGGTACCCATTGCAGTTGGGTCGGCTCAGGAGCCGCCAGTCCCTGGTCGACGACACTCCTTCAAATGTCCTCGCCAGGTCTCGAGTTAATCCAGTCCAAATCCCGGTCGACGAAAAATCATCAAATGCCGTCGCCCGGGTTTGATCCTGTATCACCCGGTCGCCAGAGCGGTGTTGTAACCACTACGCTAGCGCGGCTCCCTTAAAAATGGGTATCATTTCACACTCTTCATCTTCGTATTCTTCTCCAATGGTATTGGTGAAGAAACCAGATGGATCTTTACGCATCTGTATTGATTTTCGGAAACTAAATCAAGTTACAGTCACAGATGCTGAGCCAATTCCAATTTTGGAAGATCTTCTTCCACGGCTGGCTAACGCTACATTCTTTACTAAACTAGATTTGGCAAAAGGATACTGGCAAATTCCGTTGTCCGAAAATTCTAGACATTTAACAGCATTTTCCACACCTAGAGGTTTATTTGAATGGAATTATATGTGTTTCGGGTTGGTGAATGCACCTGCGACATTTGTTCGCATGATGCGCCGTTTAGTTGGCGATAGACCCGATGTCATCACATATATAGATGACATTTGTTTATTCCATAACACATGGGAAGAACATATTGTAGGTTTCATTTCTTTGCTAGAACAGCTTAGAAAGCATCATTTGACAGTTAGACCTTCGAAAGTACAGATAGGTTTTCAGGAAATATCTTTCCTAGGTCATAAAATTGGTAATCATCGGCTTTATCCTTCGGATAGTCTGGTGAATAAAATCCTGAACATTCAGATACCGAAAAATAAGAAAGAGGTCCGTAGTCTGTTAGGGCTCATTAACGATTATCATAAATTTATTCCGGACTTTTCGTCTATCTCTGGTCCTCTTTCGGAGTTGACGCGCAAAGGTGCTCCTCTTAAAGTAATGTGGTCAAGGACTTGTCAGTTAGCATTGGATAAGATTAAAATTCTATTCTCGAATCATCCTATTTTGATTCTACCAGATATCCATGAACCATTCTATATTCGCACAGACGCTTCTCAGATGGGAATCGGTGGCAGTTTGATGCAACTTGTCAACGACGTACTCCATCCTTGCTTCTTTGTGAGCCGGAAGTTGTCTGCAGCAGAAAAGAAATATTCGGCGGGAGAAAGAGAGCTCCTTGCTCTTGTCTGGACTATATCAAAACTTTCTCGCTACTTGCTCGGACGAAAATTTTACGTTGAAGTCGATCATCATCCTTTGACGTCGATGAAACCGAAAGCGTTTAAGAACTCAAGAATCTACAGATGGTTTCTGCTACTGCAACAGTTTTCTTTTGAATTCAAGCATATACGCGGTGAGGAAAATTGGTTAGCTGACTTGTCGCGATTTGCAACTCACCAGGACTGATATATTTCACATGGAACTTTGGATCCAGGTTTATGGTTCCAGTTTGTTTGGACATCATATTGTGTCTTCTGACTTGCTATTTTGTTCGGATATATGGACTCAAATTTTATTGCAATTTTGTTTATTTAATAATTGCTCTTCACAGTTTTGTGTATATCTGTCGAAATTCCTGATACTTCTCATTAGATTGCTCGTCTGTAAGGTGCATCGTACGTAAGATTGCTTAATGTTATACCCTGCAGGATCTTGCGCGTTTCCTAAAGTAAACGCTCGGGAGCGTGAATGGTAATGTTGAGGCTGCTTCATGGTGCGATTTTATCAGGGCAACTTATTATTAGTGCCAGGGTTTTGTCACACCATGTCGTACCTCAACTGAACGCAAGAAATACATGAAAGCGGTCGCTGTGAGATGAGTATCGAGGTATGATGTGGACAGATTGGTATTTGACGTCATAGCGTCAAGATGTGTGTCTAAAATGGCTTGTGTATCAGCCAGTATATTTGTGTATTCAATAAATATTTCTGAGGATAAAAGGGGTAAGCTATATGCTTAAATGAAAGGCATGAGAAAATGCCAGGATTATAAGTAAATGCGATACGGGACTATAACTCCCAAGACATAGAAGGATGTTAAACTAAAATTATGTGAACAAATATAATTGAACAGTTGTTATTCCGGGAGTTATCATTCCCCGAAGATATAGGAATAAAATTAGTAGAATTGTTATACCGGGAAGCGACATACCCCGAAGCTTATGGATTGATGTGGATTTGATTTGTGGATAATTGAGATACTGGGACGCTTAAATTCCCCCAATGTTGATGGGAAAATTATAATGAACTTTTGAACGGGACGCTAAATACCCCGCTGGAAATAGTGATTAATAAATAAGATTATCAACATATGTGGAAGGGAGAAGTCGAGTGACATGTTTAGAAAGTCGAATCAGATTTAAGCAAGACTGTAACACAGAGATGGAGCATGCATGCCATGTTCGTAATTGTGACCTTGTTAGTGTGTACTTACTCGTTATTAAACTGTTGCCAAATCGTCCAAGCCCAGTAGTTTATTCAATCTCTCAAGGTTAATTTACACCGTTATTAACTTTATGCAGTACTTGAGATGTTGATATAGAAAGGTGTATACAAGACGGGTGGTTGCCAGAATATTCAACAATATAAACCAAAGCAAGATGAATGAATTCTCACTTCTACAATAACACAAATAGACCCTAGACAACGAACGAATTCGGGCGATTTCTCCATCCCTTAACAACGGGTGAGACATTTGGTCTGGAAATCTATAATTCTTCTTATGACGGGTGAGACACTTGGTCTGGAAATCTATAATTCCTCGTATGACTCCTTGTGATAAAATTCCCGTTTCCAGTCTTGTATTAAAATTGCGGGTTTACTTGTACTTCCAAAGTTGACCAATACTCGATCTGGTACTTATAGTTGTGGAATGGTAAGTCCCATCCTCTTTCTTCTGGCTTGTAGAAGGTGTTGAGTTGACTCTGCGATGCAGTCTTTCTGTTCTGTGTGTTGTGACTCCGAGTTTGTTAGATTATATCTCACAATCCTTAGTTTCAAATCCCAGCTCTGTTTCCGTCGAAAGTTCCAATCAAATCATTGTAGATTCTGGCAAACCAATTCAATCTATCTAGCACTGTTTGGGTGGGGAAGTTTATCATTACTCATCCCACGCGTATTTGAAAATATTAAATTTAATGTACATGCGTGGCCTCTTACACAGTGATGTCATATCGTTATCTAATACTTCCGGACGCACCTCTGTTTATCACATTTATCTGCGTGCCTCCGCCAGACAGATGTCTGGTCAAACCGTATTGTCTTCTTTCATCATATCACAATACCAGCTTGGGTCAATATGATCAACAGCTTTCCAATGGGGTCAAATGTTCGACCGCCCCGTTTCCACAGTCGGTCAGACAGATTAGGCGATAAAATATTATCGCTGGCCGGGTCAATAAACCTGGCGAATCGTAACAACAATCTGGGAGTGGAGTGTGAAACAATAAGATACGCATTACTCCCATAGAAAATACTGCCATAGGGGAGTGGCGTGTTAGAGAATTCACCATGCTATGTCCAGCATAGAGCAAAATAGTGAAAATAACGAATGAAAAGGCATGATTTATGCCAAATAAAAGCGATGAGAAATATGAATAAAAAGAAAGGATACTGCCGGAGCGTTGAAGGTGTAAGAGATCACACAAAAGAACATGTTCAGACGTGTTGTCACAATTAGACAATCTCTGAAGGACCGATGACTAGATTGGAACCAGGCCAGGATGAAGACAGCCGATAGGATAGTATGGCGCTCTCTCTTCCAAACCTCTACACCTCACGGTAGAAGAGGAACGACTAAGTATATGTGTCTCGTATTGATTTGTTCTTTTTCCCTTCTTGCATTTGGTTTCCTTGGTAATAGTTAATTGTGGTTTATGTTTTTATTTTTTAAATATATAACGCTTATTTTGTTCAAGGTGTTTCTGCTTTTTTCCCCCTTTATAAAGTATTAAAGTGTCTTCATTTCTTTTTGCGTGTTCATTTCTTCTTAAATAGCAAAGTCTGTATCTTATTATATTTATGCTCGTGCTGTTATATACTTTATATCCGAGTCACATATTCCTTTAATGTTATTAGTGCATGCATATTTTTTGTTAAATTACGGCATTTTTGTCAGAACGAACTTTGATACTTGCAATCAAAACAAACGCAGTTACACTGCCGCTTATCTAAACATAACAAAATGCTTTATTTTTATCACGTTGTACGAATATTACTCTCAGCATTCGCAATTTTTGTGTTTAACATTGTAATATTGGATAAACTTAAAATAAACAACTTATCTGCAACATTTTAACCTCATATCTAAATAAACCTACACTGATGGCGAAAATTGCAAGTCAGACCTTATACAAAAAGCATAATTCACTACAGACAAACCGGTACATGCACTTTTCTCAAATAAATATACTGATATACCAGATGTTTTTCTTCAATATGACGTACATGCGCAGTGACGGCACCATAGCCAGTGAGTCTCTTGTAGTTACCAGGGGTGGGAGGGGGGGGGGGGGGGGGGCGGGGGAGACTTAGAAAAATAAAAAAACTACTGCGCCATCAAGCATGTCGTATGAGGCACTTCATATGTGGTTATGCGTGAGCCTGGCAATCTCAACATAATAAAACATTGCTACAGCGCATGCATTCCTTGATGCAAACTTCCTGTAAGGGCTGCAATGGGTGTTACATGCTTCATAAGAGGTAAACGGTGATTTATCATCATCACAACTATTAACATTTCTCTTCCATGTGTGTCCTATCAACACCAGCGCATACTCCTCACCTATTGTTCTTCTGACATTTTGATTCTTGTCATGCGTTCCACATTTGTGATCTTGTCGTATCATTTCGAATTCTAATCTATCGCCAGCACCCATTTAACATTAGATGTAGTACGAGAATTGTTGTACCATCTTAGTCAGAATTGCACCTTTGTTAATGAAAGATGTATACTCTATACCATCATCATTATCATTATCATCATAATTTCTCTTGTTTGTTCCATGGGTAGCAAGGAGCCATCACTGCAGTCAGGGCCGGATTTAGGCCAACTGATGACCTAAGCACAGCCCCCAATGGTCCCCTCACCCGGCGCTTCCATTGCTTAACTGACAAGACATTAAGACTCAATAAATGCTGAGAGACTGAAAATTCTATTTTCTTCCTGGCCAGACTCCACTGAAATTCATGCAGAAAAACGTTGGTAAGACAGGCAAAACATACTGAACTCTAGGTCTATGTCTGACACTTTCAGTCACTCACTATACCAAAGAAAACTTTTTTTTTTTTTTGGGGGGGGGGGGGGGGGGGGGGGCGGGGGTGTTAAACGATTCGGATTAAAGCGGACCACGGCAGATATTGACAATTACATAATATTCGACTAAAGACGACTGTGGCAGTGAAAGAGATGAGAGTTAAGGGTATGATAGCTAGAGGGAAAATTCTGTGGTGCCCCCCTTCCGTTGATGCCCTAAGCATGTGCTTATGTTGCTTAACGGTTAATCCAGCACTGAGTGCAGTAGAAAGAATACATTAAACCATGTATGTTCTCTTGTGTCGTTGGTTTCTGCAGTAATGTTCTTATATAATGAGATCACCAGTCCTATTTAAACCTCTGCCTGATGAAACGATAGACCGGATGTTGTTTTCTATTCTTGACAATCTCTTTCAGATTTACAATCCCCAGCTCTTTCATGTCCATTTTAATTTGAGCTATTATCTTATTGGGAGCCGCGGTAGAGCAGTGGTTAGTGCACTGGCTTCCTAGCTCGGCGGTCCTTGGTTCGATCCCCAGTTGAGGTGGGATTTTTAGACCGCAAACGGCTCCAGTGTCGACCCAGCCACATGAATTGGGTACCAGAGCAAGTCTTGGAAGGTTAAGGCGCCGGCGTGATGCTGACCACATCATCCCTAGTGTGCTGTTAGTCAAGAAAATATGGGCCTAACACCAAATTCCCAATATGACTCAATGGGCCTGTAACGGGACCCTTTACTTCCCTTTTATCTTATTATTAGACAATCTCTTAGAATAGTGCATCTGCCTGCTATCCTTCTATCGTGCGACAAGCCCATGCCATCTCAGTTTATCTCCATATATCAAACGGTCCAAGTGGAACGTCCTGTGACGAACAAAGAAAAGATCCCACAAAAATCTTCAGATTCAGAATAGGTCACTCTACACTACAGACATCAACAACAGAATGAACAAAGCAAGAACAGCCTCTTTTAGTCTAAACAACATCTGGAAGTCCTCTCAGTACAGCACAAGCACAAAATTAGGATTATATCAGAGCTGTGTGCTTTCTGTGCTTCTCTATGGCGCGGAGAGCTGGAGAGTTACAGAGACGTAAATGTCGAAATTGTCCTCTTTTCACACAACATGCCTAAGAAAAAATCTCCGAATATTTTGGCCGAATATCATCACCAACCAAGATCTGCTTACTCGGAGCAAGCAAGAGGACATGCACACCATCATAGCTGGCAGACGCTGGAGCTGGGTTGGCCATGTCCTCAGAAGAGACCCCGATGACATCACAAGAACAGCTATGCTATGGACCCCTGAAGGAAAACGAAAGAGAGGCCGACCAAAAACAACTTGGCGGAGGACTGTGGAGGCTGAGATGCAAAGAATGAACCAGAGTTGGGGCACTGTACGAAGGATGGCCGCCGACCGAGCAAAGTGGAATCAATTTGTTGTTGCCCTACAAGACGCCACCAGGCGTAATGGCAACTGACTGCTTTGACGGTCGGCGACTAAGGATCAAAGAAGAAGACACTAAATGGCCACAGAAAAAGAATATAGCTCATAAACTATAGCAAAATGTAGACACTGCCCAAACCCGTTAGATACAGTAGAGCACCATCTACTACTGTGCCTTGCCTTCCAGGGAATGAAACAACTCTTCTTACCACACAACCCACCCATAGACAAATCACTTCACATCAGCCCAAAACAGCTTATACGAACTGTGCAATGCCACTTAATGGCATCAAGGTCACCAAGAGTTAACGCTCAGTGACAGTGGATCACAGTCAAGTCAGGCCAACGAACAAAGAAATAAAAAAACCCAACCGTCATTTCGGTAACATACGGTGTAAACGAAACTGACATTTTGTTCGTGGTGTATTGACCCTTAACTATCTTTTTCTTCAAGTACCGTGCCTAGTGGCGTAGGAGATCATGTCTCTCCACAGCTTCCTGTCTCCAGTACAATTTATCAATTCTGTGTTGCCTTCTTTCCATGCCACGATGTCAAACTGTCCAATATTTGCTCTCTTTGTCTTTCCCTATCTCTTTTTCCTTCAATCTTACCTGCTGTTACGATATATTCCAGCTTTCCTCTTCTCATAAAATGCCCAAAAAAGTGGATTGCTTCTTTTTAACTTGTGAAATAAGTTTCCTTTGCGCGTTATTTGACCACTGTTGTAGATGTCATTTAAGAGTTTTGTTATCACTTCTACTCCAAATTCTCGCAAAGCTTCCATTTCCTCTACTGTTACATTATCTGGTCTAGGCGCTTTGTCTTTCTTCATGTGGCGCATGGCATCCTCTACTTCTGCCACAAGTATTGGAGGTCCTTCACAACTGTCCTGGTTGTTCAAATCTGGTCTTTCATCATCATACAGCTCCTTGATGTATTCTGTCCACCTTTCTATCTTGTTCTCATGACCCATTAACAATGTTCCTTCTTTTGATATTAAACAGCCAGTGACTGTTTGTGTCCTTCTGCCTGTTAACTCATTTATTTGCTTGTACATATATTTTGTGTCTTTTAGGTTCTGCACTTCAAGCTCTCTGCATTTCTGGTTTAGCCATGCTTCTTTTGCTGTTTTACATTTGTTTACTATTTCCTTATTTAGTCTGTCATATTCTTCGTTGTCTTGCTTCTTCTTCCTTCTTGCATCCATTAGTTGTAAAATTTCATCTGTCATCCACTTCTTCTTTACAGTCCTCTTTACTTCTGGTACGATTTGTTTTGATGTTTGATATATTGATTCCTGTAGCATTTCCCACTGTTCATCTATGTATTTTTTCTATTGCATTGTACCTATTCTGTACTGTAATGTTGTATCTTTTACTCATTTCCTTATCTGATTTAAGGCTAAGTTTAATTTGATGTTGTTGGGAAGCTCGGTTTACTTACTTCAATTTTATTCTAAGTTTTTCTATTACTGGTACATGATCGCTGTTGCAGTCTGCTTCTGACCTAGTTTTCACAGATTTCAAACTGTTTCTAAATCTCCCTGCATTATTAGTATATAGTCAATCTCATTATGAACATTGTTCCCTGGTCTTTTCCACGTCCAAAGGCGTCTAGGATGCTGCTTAAACCAGGTGTTTCCTACTATCATATCATGTGTTCTTGCCCACTCTATCAGTCTGTCACCTCTCTCATTTCTTTCTCCCAAGCCATAACCACCATTAAATATAAGTCATGATAAATTTCACTACAGTGATCCAATGAAGATGAAATAGTATGGAAAGGAGCGATATACTCAAATGAAAATTAAAGCTTTCATCATATTCCCAAAATGCCCTAATAGCCGTGTAACGGGATCCTTCCTCAGACTGAAATGCTAATCCTGACGTCATTCATGCTGATAATGACGTCATTCATGATGATTCTTACACAAACCAAAAGCTGAGATGAATTCAATAAAAGATTATTTCCATGGTAACTCAGGATGGGACTTCTCGGCTAGAGTTATGATCGTCGCTGAACATAACGGGACGTACATGACAACCACCTCCAGCATGAGAATGGAAGTAGAGCAGCTACTGCGGCTTTAAGGTGGTTGTCTGAAACGTCATCAACAAAGGCAGTTATTGTATCAGGACATGCAGTAGAAAGAACACAACATAATTATTTCTCGTCATATTTTGACGGGATGTTTGCTCCCTTTAATAATAATCATCATCAGAAAATGTTTGACAGGGAAGAGCGTGAGTACAATGTTAAATAATGATGAAGATAGATATTATGATAATGTAAGGATAGATAACAGACCCATGGAAAATAAATTTAAATTCAGACAAGCGAATTGGCAATCACCTGTACTAGGTAGGTTGCATCAATCTTGACAATATTATTATACTACTAATGACGCAATGTCTGGTGTAAATCTGACCTATACTGTATAATAGGGGAACAACAGAAGTGATTGCGTTGTCGTGAATTTAGATAGGTTTGAAGATATTTATGGTCCCGCCTGAGTAGAGTGGATGGTGATAGTACGTGATGAGTAAAGGTGTGAGAATAGATTTCACGAGTGAATAGTTTAAGGAGAAGATCTGTCTCTGGAATGAGAAGTTTCTCTAGTCCAGCCTATCTATACGACTATTTTTTATATAAGACGATCTTGCACCTCCCTATATCTGTAACTATAAGTTTTACTAAACACACACACACACACACACACACACACAATTATGTGACAACAAGACACACAAACGTGAAAAAACTATGGTAAATTGGGTATGGGTCTGACCAACACACAAAGGTAAGTTCTTTTATTGTTTATTATCATTTAAACTTTAAAACACCGAATATCTAAGAAACGATCGAATAAAATCAGAATTCAAACATAGAAAAATATCAGAATACATGTGCCCTCCCCTTCATTGAGAGAAAAAAAGAACCCAACAAGTTAATAACCCCAAAGGTTAAAGGTTAGCACTATGTTACAGAACAGACAGTAAAGAAAAGAACAAAGTTCGCACTAAATGCTATCCAGTAAAATTAAACAAGATTTCAGCAAAATACAGACGTGGTACAATTTTCCTGTAACAGAGAAAATATTCTCTCTCTCTCTCTCTCTCTCTCTCTCTCTCTCTCTCTCTCTCTCTCTCTGACATATGTGGCCACTCACTCGAATTACCCTATTGGTAAAGAAATCTCTTGGACATACAATGTCTGAGTGTATATATATATATATATATTCCAGTCTTTTTATCTTCCAAATTGGGCCTCAATCCCTCCTTCTAATAATTAAATTTGTATAAGGGGGACGCCTAATTTTGTGGTCGGTTCCTGGATAGACGAATGTCACCTCGAAATAGTTAATGTAGAAAACCCGAGATCTGGTGTTCACAGTAATAAGGAAAACATCTGGTTGCTAAAACTGTTAATTATTGTTAATTGATGATGATGGTAAATCCTATCGGCTGGCTGTGGTGAATGCCGATTTTGAGACAACGTAACTTGCTGAATAAATCCGCTGATACGACTGTCAAAAGTCAGGTACCTGTTATATCTTTCACAACCCAGTGGGCTGATAAAATTGAAAAAAAATTATCTGGGTATTTATAAGTCCAGTTAAATTTACTATTCAAAAATGTTTAATGGCCAATCCTGTTCTCAAATAAACTTGAGGACGTGTAAGCCAAGAAGAAGACATCATTAATCACTAAGTAAATGAAGAAAAAAGGACCAAAATAGACCGCTGGTCGCCGTTTGATCAGGTCTGCTAGAAATAGAGAAACATTATTTTAAAAAATCCTATTATTATATCTCTACATATGTATATACACGGAAGGTGAGGAGACGATCTCTTATCCTCTCCGTTAGTCCTGATTAAAGTTAAAAGGCACACAGTGTCCCTAGCCTATCCTATCGCGCGTCGCTTAGCGGGTGCAGGTTTGGTTGAGGCATGCAGCCTTTCCCCCTCCTGTCCTGTCAACGATCAACGCACAATGTCAATTATTATTTAATTATCCCTACGCGCACTTAACAAATATCGCCTGTCATTAATAGCTATTTGATTGTCGGCGTCTGTTTGTTAAGTCGTATTATATTTAACACTAGTCACTTATACAATTACACAAATGAAATATAATGTAAATTCTATGGTCCACTATCAGTCGCGCCTAGTGTATTCATTAGTCAACTAAACGTCTCTTCTTATGTGATAAAGCGGGTGGTAAAATTACATTAAACTGAACAACTGGCAAGAATATCTACGCGTTATTTTATTTCACTAGTTTTAACGCTAGGAAATCACAGTGACTTATAATGGTAAAACTTAAAACATTTTAACACTTAAGCACAAATTTCTATTACCAGAAAATCCGAATGAAATCCCCACGAGGCTATTAACACACTTTCCCCAATGGTTCTATACTACGTGTTTAGAATTTCCGAAAAATTCTGAGCGACACTGATAACTGATTTGAGGAACCACAGTTTATATACATTATTGTTATCTGCTCTCTAGAGGATGCTAATTTTCACACCACCGTTCACAGTAGAGAAAATCAGAACAGAGTTCCCTAGATAAAAGGTTTACATTGTCGCTTCTGTCGGCGCTGTTAATCGACAACAAAGACTTGGAACCGTGTAACGGGTTTCGTTCCGAGATTTTCCCCGTTTTTGGAAATCAAAGATTTGTTTCCCCCTGAGTGTACGAACATCAAAGGGTCCTCGGGAAATTTCCACGTGCGTCTGTCTGATATCCGATGATTGACAGATCAGCTCGCGTGAGAAACTCAGGTAAACAAACCGGCTTCGCTCCCTGTTATGACTGGCAGGTCACGGAAGTTGGTAAACTTTCCGTTTGTTTGTTTGTTTACGTCTCAAGAAAAGAGGCGTGGATTAAAAGTGAGTAAACGCAGGCTGTAAGTTGCACGGCTTTGCTAGCAAATCATAGACGCTAACGGGATCACGAAAGACTGTCAGTTACTGTAGGCTATATTTCCATTATACGTCACATGCGTCATTAATAGGCTGGACTGCCCATGGTAAATTTCCGGAGTTATGTGTCGCACTAATGACCCGTCATCGAAGCATCATTTTTTTTGGTGATGCCTAGATGGCAGGGAGAATAGTGTGATTCGCTTGCATAGCTAGGCGGGGTTGTCGCACGGAAGGTCCTGGGTTCGAGTCCTGGGTAACCCACTCACGTCTGTTGTTTTTCTGTTGTCTAGTTTTCTACTTCTTTATTTCTTACAAGTGCCTGAAAGCATACCTTGATGTATATCTAATATTTATTTACTGTTTACAGGCCTCGGGTTTCCCTTTTTTATGTGTAATAAATGCACTTAGATATGGACCGGTTTGAGCTCATTTATTGTGATGAGAAAGTATCTTCATCATGAATAAATGGTTCTGGTAGTTATGACAACAATTAGCCATGCTAGAAGATAGCGAACATGTAGATTTTGGTGGTTTCGATCTTCAACCCTTCTGTGTAAGGAAACCCGATGCTGTCAAATATGACGGCAATACAATTTTAATCTGAGGGAAAGAAAAAGGAAAATAGATTGTTGATAGCAAACAATCCAGGAAATAAAGACAAAGATTTCATGAACGATTATTATTGGGTTTCCCACCCAGGGTAGCAAAGGGTACGTGTCAATAACCGGCGGTGAATATTCGTTGAATAACTATAATCTTCTACTGAAATCTCTTAAAAGTAGTTATGTTATTGAAAAAAAGGTTGTGGACTAGAGAACGAAAATGGGTTAATTGATCTCTAATATAACAAGAAGTTATAACATTTTTGGTGTACACTTGGAAGGGCATTTCCAATTCTTACTAAACGTGTCTACAAGTCTTTAATTCTATTCATAACAACTTATCTATCTGAATCCAGATTATCAGTCCTGTTCTCAATCAAATTAAAAAAAAAAAAAACAAATTGGAAGCTGAGTATGCTCGCGCGACTTTCAAAAACCGTACGCAGAATAAAAATGTTGGCGGACAAGAAACAGAATCAAAGCTCTCACTAACTTATTTCATCGTGGCCTGATTTAACCATTTAGCCAAACGATTTAACCACTTAGCAACCCATTATGATGCTAAAATATATTGTTAAGTACCGACAAAGAGTTATCTTTTTGAAAACTTAAAAAACTGTTTATTTATTTTCTTATGTGCATGTGCATACTAAACTTTTCACATTTGTTTTCTTACTTAATGAATTAGTGGTCCTGGATGTGATGGAATACATTGATACAGCGATAAAATCATCCATTATAAATATAAAAGTTAAAATAAAATGTAGGGATAAAATATAGTTATGATACGATGCTGCTTCTTCGCCCACGCCACAAGCGCGTTGATTTTGGTAGACCGTAACGTCGTTTTCTAGTGTCATTGAAAAATACTATTTATAACATGGGGACACGAAAGGCCTATTCGTTCAGACGGGGTAAGAAAAGGAGGGAAGAGAAAAATGAAGCCGTCTGCAAACGGGGTTTGAATCTAAGCCTAGCATACGCGCGAACTTGTAGTTAGTTGTTTGAAATACGACGAAAGTTAAAAAATGTTCGTAATTTGGGTCACGAAAACAGGCTTAGCTCTTATTGAGAATGACGTAATTCCCAACGTAATACGGACGATTCTCGTAATTAGTTTGAAAATAGCGGTAACAAGAAGGGAACGAGTGGTAGTTTATAGATTTCAAGACTAACATGGAAAAAATATGGAATTCCTTATTAATAGGTTTAGAACCACAAAAGTTAGCTAGTTTAAGAGCTTATCTTTTCCTGATAAATAATATGCTTTCAAATAAAAGGACGGACAGATAACTCGGAAGTTATTGACAAAAGACTGATTTGTTCGGTGCAGACTAGCAGACAGATTTTCGTTTTGCAGTCACTAGCGGTTACATTTTGACGCGTCCTTGAGTAAAAGCAGGAAAAGGGTCATGTGTTCTGTAGGAAAAGGGGTAGACACGGGGTAGAAATTATGGGATAGCTCAAACTGAATATTGTGTTTTTTTTGTGTTGGGCCAAAACCAAGTCCATTTTTGGGAAATGCCAAGTTCGGACAGACCGACCGACTGAAATACACTACACATTGCACCAAATTTGGACCTTAGTGTAAAATTTTAAATTTAAAAAGCTTGGCTTTCCTATTTGATTGGTCAACACAGTTAAGATTATTAGAAAATTGGACGGCTCGTTGCCATTTTGTTTAAGACTGTCCATAGAAGCAGATCGTTGATGCTGTGAAGTGTGACGTCCACTAAATATATATATATATATATATATATAAATAATATATATATATATATATATATATATATATATATATATATATATATATATAATATAAGGAATACGGACGCCATAGTCCAGCCAGCAGCTCAGCTGAGTTTGTGCTATTTCAACGTACCTGTGTAATTTCTTTTGAATTGTGGTAAGACAGAAATTATTAACCTTTTTATTTAACAATTCTGAGTGAGTGACACTGCCATATAATGAAAAATGATTACGACAAGTGAGTACTTATTCTAGGTCCCCAGCCAACTGTTACAGGGCCTAGAGGTTGAATTATAATATGATAAACTATCAGAAATGTAGAATACAGATGTTTCTTTTCAGGTGGTCAGGTGGAAACATATCACCCACCTTATTATATGGAAAGAAGAGATTAATGATAATATTTCAGATGCAGTGCAGGCCTTAGAGGAGAGGAATGGGAAACTAGTGCTACTTGATAACAGCATTAATGTAGATGTGCTGTGTCGGTCAGAGAGATCTGACCCTGTCTTTTATTTCAATGTATTAATGCTTGTAAACATGGTGGATTAGGTATTATGTTAAGACCTAGCCTAAGGAACAACTATCTTCAATCGTCACAGGCCAGATAAGTGTTAAAGACCTGGCCTGCTGAGATTCATCAACGAGTACTAAATAATATAAACTCCATTGTGTAACTAATAAACTTTTCCACCATCAATCCTGTTAAAGAGCAAATGAACACTGTTAAATAAAGGACTGGGTATGATGAAAATACCCCGACCCGACATCAAGCACTAGTTAATAAAGACTTTAGTTTTAGTACCAATATTAGCAAATTTAAATTATGTATATGTACAGGTCTTTCATGTGTTTACTTGATCATATGTAATTCTATTGAAATTAATTCATATTGAGTTGAAAGTCCTGACCAGAAGAAAACTAGGTTCAGGACAAAATAAATTTGGAAAAAATTGTAAATTACTAAATTTTAACCACGGTGTCAGTTGACTTAATCATAGAGATTAATATTAGTGTTTGTGTGTGTGTTTGTGTACTTAATTACCAGCACACCACATTTTCATTACCCTAGACAGTAGACGTAGCTATCAGACATACTAGTCAAGAATAAGTCTGATTGAGGTCGTAGGGTGGTAGCAGCAAGGTACTCTGTAAATTCACATAAACTGTTATCCTCAGGGACCTTCACAGCTGACCTCATTCAGTACACTAAGTAAACATAGCAACAACACTTAATAACATCAAAACCCACCACACTGGAATGTGTGCCATAAATCCAAGGAGTAAAGGGTCAGAAAACGTTTGGGAACACTTGCCACACAGCAGCTGTCGGCAACCTAGGAGATGTGGGGATCTACTTTAGAACCACTAAACTCTCTACAGATCTACCTTGATAAAATCATGTCTGTTTTCAGGTTTCAGAGTATTTAGAATTTGGAATAAGTGCTGCCTTATCGTAACTTTTACCTCTGCTGGACGTTCTGCTTCCTGTAATGCCATGGACAGAGCGGTGACAAATTCAAACTAAGTGAAATTTAACAAATATTAACTTCACTTCAAACAAAAGATCACTTCCTACCTTATACAGTTCACAAATAATGTGAATTTTAGTCAGTTAGTTTGTGGGTTTTCACTGGAAATGGTGTGAAAGTACCTTTAAACATGGGAACACCGTACTTTTAAATGTCGGAAGAAAAGGCTAGTCTACAATTTACGTAGGCAAAATTCTTTTCCCCATCACCACCAAGATATCTACCAAATTATCTCTTGGGTTCTACCGGTACCGCCACAGAGTATTTTACCAACATAGTAAAGCTCTAACGAGAATATTCACATTCATGACTATTTCTATCTACTATCACGCATCACACTCAGAATGTAATTACATCAGACATATTCTTCAACCACCTCGCGACAGTGCAAGAAGATGCAGAACATATTCAGCATGAAAACCTGTTCGGACCTTAAAGCCAGTCTAAACTTGCGGAACAAGTACTGTGTCTTATCTTGAGGTATCGCGTTCTATTCTGAAGGTTGTCAGTCATATTTCTCTTTGCAAATAGGAATTCTTCCGTGTTGCTCATTTCCACTTTGGATGTGTTCCTGTTTCGTTCTTTCACTTTGTCTTATTATTTGCCTTCTTATCTTCATTTCTATCACATCCTGTTGTAAAAATGGAAGGAACGTATTTCCTGCCTGTCTCGTTATATTGTACATATTGCTTGCGTCTGTCCTCCAGACATACTTTACGTTGTATGTTCTGATTTGCGTTTCAGTATTTCAGAAAGGTTAATATTCGCAGTTTTATTTGTCCAATATGTCTTATTTATGCTCTTATTAAAGTATTCTTATTTAGCACAAGATTGCTTGTGTGCTCCGTTTCCTTCATTTTCTAAGGATCCACTTTCTTTTTATTTTTCTAAATATCCACTTTCTCTTCCCTTTTATGCAGCCACTTTCTATTCCTTTTCTTTATATCCATATTCCTTCCTTTTTTCTAAGCGTTCACTTTTGTTCCGTGTTTAAACGTCCTCTTCCCTTATTTTTTTCTAAACGTCTACTTTCTTTTCCTTTTTTTAGCATCCAATTTCCTTGCATATAACTAAGTGTCCACTTTCTTTTCTTTTTTAAGCGATCACTTTTACTTTCTTTTTCTAAACGTCTACTTTCCTTTCTTTTTTCTAAGATTCCGTTTTCTTTCCCTTTTAATTGCCATTTTTTTTTAGTAGTCCACTTTCCTTTATTTCTTCAAGCGTCCACTTTCTTTTCCCTTTTAAGCGTTCACTTTCTCTTCCTTTCGAAAGCATCCACTAGCTCTTCCTTTTATAAGCATCCACTAGCTCTTTCTTTTATAAGCATCCACTAGCTCTTCTTTTTATAAGCATACACTAGCTCTTTCTTTTATAAGCATCCACTTTCTCTTCTTTAAGAAGCGTCCACTTTCTCTTTTATTTCTCGAAGTGTTCCACTTTCTCTTCCTTTTCAATATGCCTACTTTCTCTTCCTTCAGAAGTGTCCACTTCCTTTAAGAAATGTCGATTTTTTCATGGGTTTCCAGTTATGTGCTTCTTTCTCATAAACAAATGCGTAACGTAGGCAACAAAGTGATTGATTGATTTGTTGGCCCAGGTTCAAGACATGTGATGTTTATCCTGCGCATGGAATGCCCATTTCAACCCCATGTGGTTATAATTAGTTTGTAAAGTGTTCTTTACTCTGTACAGTATATTACGTTTGTTGTTTTTCTGTTTTTGATCCTTCTAAGGTATAGTGTGTATAGTGTTCTTTACTCTCTCCGGTATATCCCGTTTGTTGTTATTCTTTTTTTTTTAATTCCTTCAAGGTGCAAACTGTCAGACGTTTGTTATGACGTGTCCTAATGTCTACAATGTAAACTCTTTACCCTGTTCCATGAGATTAATATATCTCTATTTACACTTCAGTGTTCAGGAGACTTAAGACATTAATTAGTTTGGTTTTTTTTTTTTTTTTTGGTACCTTTGTCATTTTTCATTTCATCATCATAATCATTTTCTTGTCGTTCTCCGTGCAGCATGGAGCCATTCTAATGCAAGAAGCCTGCATACAGCATTCACATGCTCATACAGCAGTGGTGTCTATAGCAACTAGTGTTGCAAGATGAGGTTGGTGGCCACATGTATAACCTCCTAATAGTTGCCTCGTGCGATTGCCTGAGGGTGCTGTAGTCCTATTCTGTCTTTGTCTCATCAGAGACCCCCCTGACCCCCGGGAATTACATGGAGTTTCATTTATTGTAGTTAAAATTATTATAAATATGTTATGTTTTTATTTGTTGATTTCTGAGGTCTAGTATGTTCACTCTGCTTGTGGCAATGAATTTGTGGATACCATGTAAGCAATAAATAATGGGGAAATGCTTATCCAGACACATTCATGATGATTTTTGTAAAACCCAAGAAGTGTAATCATCATGTGACGTATTCTTTCCAGAACGTTGTCTCCATTACAGCTGCTCTGAACGCATCACGATTCTGGGCAAGTCGACCTGCATCAGCCAAAGACAAGTTCAGACTCTCTGTGATGTCCTGGGTCCACCGTCGTCTAGGTCGACCCCTTCCCCTTTTTCCAGGGACCATGCCTTCCATCACTGTTTTTTCCAGACTATTATGTCTTTTTATATGACCAAAAAATTTCAGCTTCCTTATTGCGATGGTATTTAGGAGCCAATGTTCCTGTACGTTTAGTGAGTGCAGTACTTCTCTGTTGGTCTTTTTTTCTGACCAGGGTATTCTCAACATCCTTCTGTAGCATTTCATTTCGAATGATGTAATCTTTTTTTGCAACTGTTTTATTGAGTGTCCAAGTCTCGCAGCCGTATGTTGCTACTGGGAATATACATGCTCTGATCAGTTGTAACTTTGTTTCTTTGCTTGTGCCTTGCCATAGGTTTTTTCATCTGTATTAGTTTATGTGAAGCAATTGCAAGTCTTCTTTTAATTTCTACTGCACAGTCGCCAGAGCTGTTAATGATTGATCCTAAGTATTCGAATTCATTAACACTTTCCAGATCTTCGTTATCAATTTCAATTTCTGGTTTGGTCTTTACTTTGTCTGTTGTCAATACTTTGGTCTTCTTGGTGTTTAGGTATAGATTCTGGGCCTCGCTGTGTTTTTTGGTGGACAGAATTAATTGTTCAAGTCCTTCTGGGTTGGTCGATAGGAGGACTGTGTCGTCAGCATATCTGATTTCCGGGATCTGGTACCCGCCGATGTTAAATGAGTCAAACTCTGTGTGTTCTTGGTCATCTCTTACGTTTTCTCATGATATTCTCGGCATAAATGTTAAACAGGTAAGGGGAAAGGGTACAGCCTTGTCTTACTCCTTTCTGTACTTCAAACCATTCTGATGTTTCCCCCTCTATTCTTACGGCTGCCTGTTGTTCTTGGTACAGCAGTGCGATGAGTTGTATAAGGTGGTTTGGAAATTCCATATTTTCCATAATAGCCCATAATTGCTGATGTTGTACACAATCGAAAGCCTTGATGTAATCAATGAAACAAGTATGTAGGTCAACGTTGAATTCTCTACACTTTTCTATGATGATCCTCATGTTGAATATATGATCTCTAGTGCCTCTACCTGGTCGAAAACCCGCCTGTACTTCGTTTATTTCTGTTTCTAGCTTGTGTTGCATCCTTTTCATTATGATTTGTAATAGTATTATGCTGGCATGGCTTATAAGAGCTATAGTTCTGTAGTTTGTGCACAGTTTCAGGTTGCCCTTTTTTGGCAAGGGTATGTAAATTGATCTTTTCCATTCCTTGGGCCAAATTCCGCTTTGCCAGATCTTGCAGCATAATGCATGGTATATACGAGCGCTGCCTTCTCCTCCTGCCTGTATCATTTCAGCTGTTATTTCATCACAACCCGGAGATTTTCCACTTTTTAAAGTGTTTGATTTGCGTTCCGGACTTCCTCTATGGTAGGTTCTGGTTCACGTTCCACTTCATTCATGACGTTGTTATCTGCCGCTTTGTTTATTTCCGTATACATTTCTTGACAGTACTCCTTCCATCTGTTCAGAATATCTTTACGTTCTGTTAGAGTGTCGCCTTTCTTGTCGTTTACTGCTCGAGGTGATGATTTAAAGTTTGCTGTTCTTCAATGTTCTTACTTTCAGAAAACATATTTCTTACTCAATCCCTGTTCGCGCATTTCCTCTATTTTCCTGCCGGTGACGTTTATGTATGGATGTTTGAATTGTCTGACTCGCTTTTTAATCTACTTTGTGTATTCCTTGTACAACTCCAGATTTTCTGTATCTTTTTTGGACTTCATTTTTCTTCTCTCTACCACCAACTTCAGTGTTTCGTCTGAGATGTATTCTCGTATCTTTATACTTCTTTTAGGAATTAACCTCTGTGCATTTGTAATATAAACATCTCTGATGTTATTGGGCAAGTTCATCTGGGTGTCATTTCCTCCTGTACTGCCATAAGAATGTCAAATTTGTTCTGAATGTCGACACTGTACTCTTCTGGTATGGCGCTTGTGTCATAACGTATTACTTTGTCGTTTGTAACGACTTTTTTCAATTTGATCTTGAAGTTTGCAGCAAGAAGTTCATGGTCGGAGTCACAGTCTGCTCCTGGGAGCGTCTTGATGGATGAGATACAAGATCGCCACCTTTGTTGTATTAAGATGTAATCTATTTGGTTCTTGCTTTTTCCGTCCAAGAAGTGTAAAGAGAGATATATTAAACACATGGACTGGGGTAAACCATATAAATTGTAGACATTATGACACGTCATAATAAATGTCTGATAGTTTGCACCATGGAAGAATTGGAAAAAAACCCAATTCAATAAAAGATTATTTCCATGGTATTGTTAGAGCGCGTCTTTATAAACACAGACCAATTTTCTCTTTTTTTTTACTGTTCGGATAGTTCAACCTACATTCAACCATGCTGGAAAGCATATCATTCTTCGAGATCCATACACTAGGCCCGTTTTAGAACCTCTAATAACTAGAAATTGCAAGAAATAAAGTTCTAGATTCAGTAGAATTATCTACCCTGAAAATATCCTATTAAATCGTTCATAAATAAGTTTTAAACGGTTTAACTTGCCGGAATGCAATACAGTTCACACATAACAAACAATATAACGCGTATGGTGGATTGGACACACACTGACGAAAACCTTTTGTTAGCATTTCAAAGGCAATCTTTGTTCTTGAATCCGACCCAAGGAGACAGAATAATCACATGGAGACGAGCACTAGAGACAGGACATGAAAGGGTCAAAGAAAATATAAAAAGAGCTTGAACGAATGGCACAGAATAGTGTGGCTTGAACGAATGGCACAGAATAGTGTGGCTTGTCTTCAATTTCGTATGCCCCTAACAGAGCTGAATAGTAATGATGATAATAATAACATACAATACCAGAAGCGGATCTACTATGAAGGTAATGAAGGTTCAACTTCAGGGCCCATAAGACCAGTTATGTCTAAAAATACGTTTCATTCCCATTCCTCAACACTTTTTTTTTTAAATAAAAGGGGGCCCTCCAAGAGTTCAAGCTTCAGATCCCCCAAAATGTAGATCCGCCACTGTACACCAAACAATGTGACGCAGAGCAATAGCACGGATGAGTGGAGAAAATGCAATGCAAAACGATACTAATACACTAGAACAGTGGTTCTCAACGTAGGACATATGTCCCCCAGGGGGGGGGGCATGCCATATTTCTAGGGGACCACAGTAAGATGGTAAAGTACCTATTTCCAGCTAACAGGACTATGAGGGGGGTCACAGAGATAAATCAGGCTCACAAGAAGGTTGAGAATCCCTGCACTAGACTACAGAACAAGAGCATATAAAGCAGCCTAAAACAATGTAACAGAATAACGGCGAAACCAATATAAACTGTGCACCACTCTACAGACTCTACTCTCATACACCACAATAAAATATCATACCGTACAATAGAATACAATAATTTACCAGTGTGCAACAATGATAGGAAACTCTATACAGAGCGATACAACAGGAGGCAATCTGATCATCAGAAGGGGTCCCGCCGTCAAACAAGTGTTTCGGCCCATGTGTACTCCTTCCGATAAACATAAAAACATACACGCTATATATTTCGTTCCCTATCGAAAAGTCACTAACAACAAAAAAAATAATAATAATAAATCTTTGATTCTAAATTCAAATTCCTGTCGTTAGCCTCCACATAAACCTTCTGGTTATTCTCACTGTCGAAACTATTAAATTTTTCCTTAAAAACAAATTTTGAATGACAAAAAAATTCTTGAAACTTCTCTCTACAAATTTTGCACTTATCCAACATATACTACTCGTCAAAAGTCAAGGGCCACCCTATTACTTTCAATACACTTTTATATAAGCGCATAGAATGATTAAATGAAGGAAGTTTTTAGTAAAAATGGGTGCAATATCTTCCTCTGACAGTCCTCTATGCACATTAAGCATAAAAAACAACTCACCGACAACCACCACAAGGTGATTACGTGCAATTTGGTTTGCTGACCATAAATTCACATTTTTAATCTGTTTTTTCAAACTTCCGTACAACCAAACAGGTGAAGTAATCGTGCTGATTGACATTCCACGTGCAATGGCGACTTTTCGTAAACAGAGTGTCACTCTTAATTTGTTTTACAAATCAGCAGACTTAGGGTAGTTTCATCACTTGCAAAAACCATGCCACCGAGAAGAAGTCTTCACACCTTACAAAGAATGAGGGCTATAGCGTGGGTTGAGAGTGGTTTATCTGTCCGTGAGGTTGCTAGACGGCTTGCATTGTCACACTCTACTATCCAAAGAATTTGGAGAGATTTCAGGCCACAGGAAGTGTGGAGGATCGCCACCGGCCAGGTCGCCCTAGAAGCACCAATAGACATGATGACCGGTACCTCTTGTTGTCAGCCCTGCGCCATCGAACAGTGACTTGTTCCACTCTAAGATGTCAGCTGAGACAAACTGTAAATGTTAATGTCAGTCAAAGCACAATTCGCAGACGTTTACATGAATTTGGACTGGCTGCTCGACGTCCTGCAGTCAGAATCCCTCTTACTCCTGCTCAACGCAGAGCCCGTGTTACTTGGTGTCGCGAGCACATCCGATGGACAAGGCAACAATGGAGTCAAGTTCTCTTCACTGATGAATCTCGCTTCACTGTGTCATTCAATGATGGCAGGATTCGAGTTTGGGGACGACCAGGAGAGCGACTTACTGATGACACAAATCAAGAGGTGGATCGTTAAGGTAGGGGTTCTGTCATGGACTGGGGAGGCTTCTACAGACACGGCAGGACCCCACTCTACATCATCCAAGGCAACTTGATCGGCCCAAGATACCAGAACGAAATCTTGAGACCAATTGTTCAGCCTGCTCTGGAGGCGTTAGGTGGTAATGCCATCCTCCAAGGTGATAACGCTCGACCCCATCGAGCTCGTGTGGTGAATGAGTTTATTCAGCAACATGCGATCATCAGGATGGCGTGGCTAGCTCATTCACCTGACCTTTCTCCGATTGAGCACCTCTGGGATGTCCTTGGTCGAAGACAGTCAACAAATCACCCCCTGCCAATGGATGTTGCACAGCTGACTGCATTTCTGCTTCAGGAATGGCAAGCTGTTCCTCAGGATACTCTTCGGACCCTTGTGGACTCGATGAGTCTACGCTGTCTTGAATGCATTGCTGCAAACGGTGGTCATACCCGATTTTGAAATGTCTATTTGTCCAATATCTATTGTGTGACTTTTGAAAAGGCGGGTGACACAACTCACAGCTTCATTGCGTTTGAATGTGTGTTTCCATCTCTTTACGTGACATGTCAATTTGGTTGTTCAATAAATGCCGTTTTGAATGATACCAATTACGTTTATATCAGATTTGTTTTAAGGTTTCAACCAATGTTTTTCTAAGTGGCCCTTGACTTTTGACGAGTAGTATAGTTCGAAATCACTGTGTATATCCGTATGGGTACTGTTATTCAAAACTGCAGGCTAAATCAGAAGAACACAATGCTTAGACGGCCTCCTGTAATTTGTACTTAAGGGATGTCTAAGCGATTAGTTCATAATATATATATATATATATATATATATAATATTATATATCTATATATATATATATATATATATATATATATTAATATATATATATATCCCAATGGGCTGATCACCCGTTGGCTTGTCACACCGATTACGGAAACAACGGCAGATGGATCTATTTGTTGTTGCCCTAAAGACGCCGCTAGGCGTGATGGGAAAACTACAACAGAGAAAATCAATCTGCTGTTGCCCTTAAGACGCCACAAGGCGTGATGGCCTCTGACTGCTTGGTCGGTCTTTGGCTAAGGACGGAAGAAGAAAATAATAAATATATATAATATATATATATATATTATATAATATATATATATATATATATATATATATATTCTATATATATAGCCATATTAATATATATATATATATATATATATATATATATATATACACATGAACCTCTGACAATCCCATAAAGAGAGCTTCACGAAATACCAAAAGTCTTACAGTTAAAAAGATTTCACTTGTCAATCTACTATATTACATCTGATATTTCCATACTGGTCGCTCTACAAAATATCGTAAAGGCCTTTCACATAACAGAGTTTTCACTTGTTGTCACACTATATTATTTTCCGCATCACTGAAAATGATAACTTCCGTAAAGGTAAAAAGCGGCAGAGTTACCTTTGTTCGCACGCTTACTTAGTACGTACTTAAGAAATCGCAGAGCCAAACAACGACGTCTCTTCACCAATATCCCGGCTAAATGATAATGCATTCCCTCCGCAGTGCCAGGTTATAAGCCTTACCTATCACGTAGCCAGAACATGTGCGCTAATACACGGCTGACTTACTGCGTACGAAACAAAAATATAACAAACGCCGTGGAACTTCAATCTTTCACAACTCGAAAGATGAGGGCGAATTTAATTAACTGCTGAAAATGTGGTTTTTTCTGTCGCAAGATTGTGATATGTATACAATAATGAAGGAAACCTGGAGTCCTGTGGAAAGTAAATAAATAAGTAAATAAATAAATAAACGTAATTAACTGGTACTCGTTGGACATAAAGGGTGGCAATAGACAACAGAAAAGAAAATATAATAAAGAAAATATAAGTGATAGGCTTACCGGGAATCGAGCCTAGGACCAACCAGACGGCGCCATCGCCTTGCTGTGACAGTACATCGTGAATGGACGCTGAGCCAATTTTGCACCCCAAAAAAGTGCATTATTGGCTGAGGTCATTCTCATGGCACTCACACAACTATGGTAAAGGCCCCGTGGACGATCCAGACAGTTTTTTAAAGACACAATCACTAATATAACTTTCCTATCAGCAAGTATAGACCAAAAAATGGCCGAAGTACTTGTGTCCAGTAATGTGTAGTGGAAGACGAATAACACAGAATAGACGGGTAGGGTGAAGTCACGGATGGGTGAACTCTTAAATAAATAATGAAGGAAACCTGAGTCCTCTGGATAGTAAATAAATAAATAAAGGTAATTAACAGGTCCTCGTTGGTCTGGTTGGTCCTAGGTTCGATTCCCGGTAAGCCTATCACTTATATTTTCTTGTCTGTTGTCTCGTGCCATCCTTTATGTCCAACGAGTACCTGTTAATTACCTTTATTTACTTATTGATATGTATACATCAGTGTTGTTAAAGCTTATTCAACTATTCTGCAGTACTACTAAATACATACTAGATATCTGAAAGTTCAACTGCGCGGTAATATATATATATATATATATATATATATATATATATACGTTGCTACCTCACATATCGTTGCTTTGTTAAATGTAATTTAATGTAAATTAATGTATCACTTTATTTAGAATTCTTTAATAAGACAATTGAGACAAGAGAAAGATTTCTTTCACTTAATCCAACGGAAAATATTCTCTACATTTCTTTAGTACGGTTAGGCTTTGAAGATCAACACCGTTTTTACGACTTCTTAAGATATATTTAGCTCTTAAACGTATGGAGCTTAAACCTTTTACTGTGTTGAAAAAAAAATTAATTTAAATTAACACTTGCATACAATAGTTTTAAAACTGCAGTTTCTAAACACTTTTACGCAAACACCAGAGCACTCTTAGTATACAGCCAGAACACTTTTTTTCAGTACCACGGAAACAATTTCTGCATAATACTAGAATACTCTTTGGGTAACACTGAATTACTCTCCGCATACCACCAGAAAACTCTTTGAGTACCGCTGAATCAGTCTCCGCATACCACCAGAAAACTCTTTGAGTATCACTGAATCAATCTCCGCATACCACCAGAACAATTTTTTAGTACCACTGAATCACTCTCCGCATACCACTAGAATACTCCTTTAGTACCACCGAAAAAACTCTCCGCAGACCACCAGAATACTCTCTGCGTATGTCGTAAGTGTATTATTGCTGCAAACTACAATAGTAGTTGTCGCTGGGGAATGGCCAATGGATTGTTTGATCAAGAAGGTCTCAAGAAATTGGCTCGTTAAGAAAGAAAGAGACCTATTCGAGACAAGGCCAAGAAGAAGAGAATGTGAATTCTCAACACAAGATAGTGTTTTCTAATAAATTAAGTAAAATTTTCTATTTCCCCACGACCTTAGCTTCCGCCCTCAGATCTCGATAAAAGAAAGAGCTCCTAACCTCACCTAAATGTAGAATTGTACCTATATGTAAATGGTTAACACCGACAGCACGAGTGATACATTATTAACAAACTAGATAATGATCAAACGTTTATTGGGTTTATTAATTAAATATTCACATATAGGGTTAGTAGAAATTATAAAACAGTGATGATGGTGAAAGACCATTCACACACAGACACACACACACAGAGGAGATTTAAATAATGTAGTTAGTCAAATAGGAGAGTGAACCCTATGTTAATAGTGAAATGATGATGTGATATATTAAGTGTTACTACACACTGATGTCCAATCTACAATGTCTATGTTGTGGTGGTTTTGATGTTATGATTGTTGTTATTGTATTTTCTATTGTACTGAGTGAGGTCAGCTGTGAAAGGTCCCTGATTATCTATGGTTAGAGTGAGTTATCAGGGAAACCTTTCTGCTACCACCTTACGATCTCACTCAGACTTATCACAATTTAACTATTTTATTTCTTCTACTTTGTCTTAACTCTATACTTACGAATAATAATTTTAATCGGTGTATCAATGTAATGTTATCACAACATGTGTCTCTCAGTGCCCCTCCAACTGTTTGATGATATACATATATGCATATTAGACTGTCCAGTTGTAGCTGTATATGTTGTGTGGGTTATCTCCAAGACGAGGATGTACCGATGAAAACCTTTGTAATAATGAGAACATTGAAGATACGCTGTCCTTCAGTATTTGGAAATCTCTCTCTAGCGTTGACAAACCGTTGACCATTGTCTCAGGACAATGTCTGCTGTTTGATGTTGAAAAGGCACTGACTAGACTGGAGCTCTTCACACAATAATCTTCTGGTAACGCGAGGGTTTCGTGCAATGAAGATGGTCTGAGTGAATGTATGTGGCTGGTGCAATATACGATTGAAAGTAGATGACTTTTCACTTCATGAACTGACGTAGTGGTAGTAGCTGTACTTGGTGATAATTAGTGTCGTAAAATTTGAATCTGTATGACACCACGCTCAAATTCCCCGCCTCATAAACTAGCATAATATTTGAATCTAAAACTAACTATGGTATTTGAAGCAGTCTAAGAACCCAGTTCAAATTTACCGCCCACAAAATGTATCTAAGAGCATAGTACAAATTTAACAAAACCAATCATAATGCTTTCTTTTTTTTTTTTTTTCTTTGGTAAGGATAAAGAAAACCTTTAACTTGGTTAACAATGCCTATTTTGTGTTTTTGACCGAACGAATATATTTTTTTTTTAACAACTAAAGATAATTTAAACATAAGGAAATGTTTCAAATTATAGCGCTGATATCGCTTAACACATAAGAATAAATATTCACTCATGATAACATTTTTATTGTAGTAGATAGTAGAACAATTTATTTTAGTGATATTTTTTCACATCAGGGGTAATGCCAAATTTAATTACTTAAAATTACCCCCAGATTGAAATGCAAAGAAATAACAAAAGGAAAACCATATAGAACGATAGAGAAACAATGGGCCGTTTGATTATCACTTTGAGATAATTAAAATCTGTTCCGCTAAATAACTATAATATATAATATTTTAAATTAGTTTGATTCATATTTATACAAAAACAGCGCACTACAAGTCTCAAAAATTAACTATTTTGAGCGTTTCCTCCGGTTGGTGTGAATGTAGTTCTATATAATTGTAATTAAGTGTGGTTTACTATCGCGGGGCCATTATGAGATTCAAATAATATCTAACCCCGAAGCTGACCGCCATTGGAAAGATAAAAAGATCAAGTCTCGCTTTCATCGCCTTCTGTTCTGAAAAGCAGTCCTAAGTTCCCGTAAAAAAGGCCCGATCACTTGAGTGTGTAACTGAATATAAGTTACCTGAGGGTAAGAATGATATTTTTATTTGTCTTTTTTATTAAATGATTAACTTGTGAGTAATCAAGCACCTGTGTGTTCAATAATAATTCGAAAGTGATACTGCCGGCGGGATGATGTTGTGTCACACGAACTAAGTAGGAATGTGTGGTAGTATTTGCATGGGCTTGTTCGAAATGAAAAAAATGGGGTATACTGTTTGCAAATATGGTAACACAATTTACGACAGTAAGTGTTAGTAGCGTTTTAAATAAGTATTTCCTTTCTGGAAGGACACACTGGTCACATGAGCATGTGATAAACGTAACAGAAGCAGTTAGAATGAAGTAATCAATTAGGTCACATACTGTTTGGTTAGTTAACCTGATTATTCGTAACGGAAGCCAAGCATGGACGATGGACACTACCAGGAATTTAATACAAGAAAAGGAATGATCAACTTGAACGGACTTTAGTGGCAAAGAGATTTTAAGCCTTGTGCTAACTTGGTTAGCACTATATCTGAACAAAGGGTAAGACTTGATGTTGTTTGTGGGGGAGAGTGAATTAAGGGCAGACTTTCTAGCATGGAGATGTGGTTGTCCTTATTATTCCAGGTTAAATCCCTAAATTTACATCGGAGCTTGTATTCAATTGTGAGAAAAGTGTGGGAGGTGGAGAGGTCCTCATAACAATGGAAACCAGACCACCATCTTCTCTCAGTCAAGGTGGCTACTAATTTTTTGTGGGTCTTGTACTTAGTGCTTATATGAATATCAGCAACAACTTTCCAAGATAAGTAGCCTTTAAAAAAGACCATTGTCATTTTATGCCAAATACATGCACCCAAGAGTAATCGAAACTAGAAAATACAACCCATTTTTATGGATGATTACGATAAGACCAGCAAAATAATAAAGAGAACCTACAGCATAGTAATAGCAGACGTTATCACTCATTAGGAACAGAAACTGTATGTGTAGCTATTCCATGTGAACACTCTACAAACATGGAACAGTTTTCTTTCCAATATATTTATTTTCATGTGTGAAATAAATATCATTTTATTGCTTTTGAAGTATTCCTGACCTGATAAAGATTGAGGTTCAGGACAATTAAATTGTATACATTAAAACTTTCACACAGTCTTGATTAATAAGTTTATTAAAGTTAAAAGTTCTGTTTGAAATCAATACCTGTTAATTTAAATAAATTACCCCTAAGACAATTTGCCAAATAACAATAACTCTTTAATCTTTGTGGGATCTCAAGAGGTAGCAGTTAGGGACCAGAGTACATCATCATCATCTTCTCTGAGAACTTAATAGCTTGACCCCACTTTGATGTCTATACACACACCCTTGCTCTTTTCAGAGAAGGGGTGGTATTTTCTTATAAGACCAGTCTCTTATCTGGCACTATCCCCAGGTATCCTCTGATACATCTATTTTGTCAGGATTTCCCATACTTTTGTATTAACATCAAAACCTCTTATGACATTAGCTTGAGATCTTGGCGAATCAACTTTTGACAAAGTGATCTTGGTAGGTAGACTCATCAAACTTGCGAATATGTCCCTTGATTCTTAAACTACGCTGTTGAGTGAGTTGATCTTGATTTTAATATGAGAATCAACATGTGAGTGCTTTAGTATGACTCAGGCGGTAAGCTTAAAATGCAGTTGAAGTTGGCATTTGTGATATAGAATCATCTGCAGAGCACTTGATAAGCAGGTGAATAAATTTTCTATGCTGCGCCAACAACGTTTACAAGTATGGGCGAGATTTCCTTGTAACTTAGGAAGTGTAGAATGTACTATCATGTAAGTCTGCGGTCCAGACGTACGCTTTGCTAGCTTCTTTACTAGTTGCACGCCATACACGTAATGTGCAGACTCAGACTTCTGCTGGACTTCGTTTCCCTTCGCAAAATTCCTTAAGAGCACTATAAAATTACACTCCACAGGTAATGAATCAAATATCCAGACAGTAATTAAAATATTAGAACATACTGTACACAGGCTATGCGGTAGGAAACACTAATATGCGCCGCAATGTTTAAAACTCCAGTACAAGTACCGACCGTTTCTGGCAAACATCGTTATTATTTCTGGTTTCTCAATGTGGCAAGTGTCGTTGCCTGTTGATCTGACTCCGTCTCCAAACCAATAAACTACGTGCCCATCTTGCTTCATGATGCTATGAAGTACGCAATCTCACGTCAATCGCTAAAATTGGTGGTGTTCGTAAACCAAACTCTTCAAATTCATGCCAAAAAGTTCTTTTTGCGAGACAGACCGTGGTTTCGATCGTCCACTCAAAGCAGAAATCATCCGACCCCTCTGTCACAAAGGCCTTCATCTGTTTTTTTCTTTCCCACGCTTTGCATGAAGTGCGTGAACCTTTGTCCAATTGTCGTGGGGCGGTTTCCTTAATCTCCTTGTCCTTATTCGCGCTAGGTACTCTACATCTCTAAGAGGCGTAACCCCTATCATCGGTTACCATCTGGTAACACACATTTTCCATGTGCATGTCAAGAATCCTTTGTCGCGACGTGCTGTTGTGTCGCAAGGTGGTGAAGTCGTGTTGTTTAAACAGCAGCTTAGGCTGTTGAGGATTGCCTGCATGGCTTGTTTATAATCTTGGTTTTACTTTGAGTTGGGTGATTGCACCATGCAGCACCACAACTAGGTAGACTTATTAACGTTTACGCGTAAAAGATCTTCCTGACGCGTTAAGCTTGGTAACGAATCTGTCGAGTTGTGGGATCCGGGCCTCAACGGCAGTGTTGGAATGTGTGGCATAGCCACAATGGCAGTGAGTGTTCATGGAAAATGTGGCTTAGGCACTGGAATGTGTATTTTTTAATCGTAGTGTGGCATTGGTGACGTATAGTCCATGTGGTGGCTTTTGAGCCTATTGGCAGTGTTCACGGAATGTGTACGTATAAACCTCTTTTGATCGACGTCTGATCTTCTATAGCAGTGTTAAGCTTATGTGTCATTGGCACACATACCTTATATGTGTAGAATCCGACGTTGTATTCGGATTCTAGGGAATATGTGATTAATGGAATACGAGTCTAGAAGAAGCTGTGTTAACAGCGTGAATAATTAAACACGATATATATATATATATATATATATATATATATTATATATATAGATATATATATATTATATATATATATATTATTTATATATTATATATACACATACATACAAGGGGATTGACATAAGTCTTGGGCATGGCCATGAAGGAGTTCACAGGAGGTAGATGAAACGTGGCACATTCAATGTTCTTCATATTTGCACTGAAAGTGTAAAGTTACGCGTTTGTTTCTTGCAATGGTTTTCCCGCTACAGTGCACGGCGTAGTTTTCCCTATTGGACCGGATCTAATGCTCCAAGATTTGACAAAACAATGGACAAAGAAGGATAGGCCAGAGCTGTGATAAAGATTTCAGATGTTTCAGGGATAAACAACTACATTTTGGAGGACCATTGGTGACAGTAGATGAACATTGGGTGCACCATTATGACCCCGAATCCTAAATTGCCAGCATATTGCAATGGGAAAACAATGGGGCTCCCCAACACCTGTCAAGCGAGGGCGCAGAAATCTGCAGGGAAAAGTGATGCTGTTGTTTTTTGGGGACGGCAACGGTGTCCTTTTGAATGATTATTCATGACGCGTGGCAAACTCAGAAAATGGGACCGTTATCTATGCAGATCTTCTCACCAAAACTATAGAAAGGTTGTGACCAGGGTAACGAGGGATAACGCGCACTCAAAATCTTCCTTTGCTTCAAGGACAAACGACGCCCTCTCACATTGCACGGATTGAGAAGCTAGCAGCCAACGATTTGAATATTGACATTCTTCACATCACCACACCATATTCTCCAGATTTTAGCTCAATCAGACTTTTTTCTATTCCCAAATTCTTCTAAAAAACAGCTAAACTAAAGGGCATTCATTTATGACGGCATTTAAGAGGTTATACTTGCATGTGATGACTGGTTTAGTTTGAAAAATAGAGGTGTTCTTCTCCAAGGTCTTTTTCAAGGTCAAGCAGAGATGGCAGAAGTTTGTCAATTAGACGGTGGAGATATGAAAGGAATAAACATATACAAAATTTCAGCTCTCTGTGACTTTTTTGGGGGGGGGGTTTTTTGCGGTTCATGGTCAGGCCCTAGACTTATGTCATCCTCTTGTTAGTATTTATATATATATATATATATATATATATATATATATATATATATATATATATATATATATATATATATATATTTATTTATATATATATTTTTATTTATATATATATATATATATAAATATAGAATAATTATATATATATATATATATATATATGGCGTTTGTACTTTTCAAACTTTATGTTATGTCTGCTTATAAGTAATTATTGGTTAATATGAGTGGCATATATTTATTTTACTTAACGTTTGAATTTCTTGAAATTGGTAAGTAACATGCATATGAGCTAAATGAATTCAGTTGAAAGAGTGAGCGAAAGAAGGGCAGATGTTAGAGGGCCTGCGTGATCAATTCTCTACCTTTGGAAATAAAGTTCGTTCGTTCTGTGTACAAGTTAATATTAAATAATCTATAGAACCCTTTCCGAATACCTCCAGAAGACTATCCGAGCACAGATTACGATTTTTGTTCATTCTGTACTAGCATTATACTATAATACACTCAGTAGTAGTAAATGCTGAGTCGGCAGGTCAGCACAAACTAGTTTGCATGCATGGTGTTTGACCTATATTGAGAAATTGTAAACGCGGTCTTATGACTGTACCTTTATTGGAAAGCTGATCTTCAAACAATTCTCTAATTGGGAGAAATTGAAAAGGAAAGACAAGCTGAAAATATACCCTGGGGTAACCATTCGATCGTGGGCTTTAGTATAAGCACCTGGTTTGGATCACATCATACAGAAGTGCAAGAGAGGTTTTTTCTGGCAGCTCTAAAAAACAATGGCCGCAGCGCACCTGGAGCTGAGGACTACTGTTTCTCCTTTTATTTATCTGCTAGTCTTGTTAGTAATCGAGTTATGGTAATGAAAATACTATAACGCTGTCAGTTTCACTATCGTGAACGCAATTGGAATACGCATTCGAAATGAAGAGATGCGTATAAATCTTGGGATGAAACGCGAGATACACCCATTGTGACGCTGCGGTGCGTGCTTGGATTGCTGTCGATTTTTGATCTAGGATATACGATGAACCAGGCAAATGCCTGTGTGCGAGTAACCACGACAAAAGGCACCCCGTACACAGGAGGCAAACATAACTGACTTTAAGGGAGCCAGAATAAAGTTTGGGATGTCATTCATGGAGCAACTTATTAGGACAGGTGACCACAGATTTAGAAATATATTCAAGGGGGAAGAGTGGAGTATGCCAGGTGTTAACAGGGACGCGCTACCAGCAAGTTATCAATGCCATTGGACAAAGAGTGCTAGAGCTTAGGGTAATAAAGGAAGCATGGTTTTAGAAATTAATCAACTGATAAATTGGATAATGCCCCCGGGGGGGTGGAGAGGGTCGGGGGGAGCGGAGGAGAGGGCGCGCGCGGGGGGAGGGGGCGGATGATGAAACACCATTGTGTAACACTGATGGGTCTGGTAGTCCGTGGTGAGAAATTAGCGGTGGCGGGGCTTCTCTGCTAGAGTAAAGGGCTGGATCGTCGCTGAACTTAGATGGGGCTTTTTATGGACAACATCCTCCACTATGAGACGAGGAGGGTAGAGGCAGCTAACTGCAGCCTTAAGGGCGGCTGTCTGTAACTTCAAATAAGTGCAGTTATTGTGTCGGACACAGTCCATGTGTTGAGGACTGTTTTCGAGGTTTGGCAGGCATGTGAATGGTGGCCATTATTTTCGCATGCGATTGCACCACGAGGACACCTCAATTGAGTTAAATACTGGAATTCGCGCAGATCAAGATATGACGCGTTCACGGCCTAGTTACAGTACGTCTACTTATGGCCTGCGGGCCTGATGGCCGGCGTGCCATCCGACAGTGTTTCAATGTTGTGGTTACAGCCATTATGGATTAGTGTTTCAATTGTGTTAGTATATAGCCACTTACTCAAGTGTAGAAAAACCGTTGTGTTCTGGCTTTAAGCCGATATAAGGATATGTGTCATAAAAGGAACTAGGAAAGTATCATGTGATGGCATAGAGCCGAATGGCAGTGTTGGAATTGTGTGGTAAATGTCACTTAAGGATTGTGTTTCAATATGTGGTACACGCCAACTGACTAAGTATATAATGTGGAACGGTTCGAAATCCATCTGGAAAGTGTAAAATAGCGTAAGAATCCTTATCAAAATAAATATAGGGACCAGATAAAAGTCCAGAATTCGTTATCGCGAAGAAGATGCAGAATTACGTTCAAGGTGTTACATATACACATGGCAGTTAAAACCTGGCGATGCAAGCCAAATATGTTGAATATTTATACGTAGACAGGATCTATAGATTTTCGGATAATGTTACTCACTAGCATTGTGAAGGAATAATAGTTACCAAGGATCGGATTCAGTAGGAGTTGGTTGCAAACTCTCTTACGCTACAGACTTAACGGTTAACCCCAGACGAGCTAAGTGTCTGTGGGTACGAACATTGCGTAGAGCTTAGTACTAATGTTAAAGCCAAGTTGAAGTGTGAGAAATGTGTTACGCTCATTTGTGTAAAAGGATTTAATATATTAAAATTGTTCAGTCGTCAATGGAACTTGTTAATTGCCTGAATTATTCAAGTCTCATTCTGTGCTGTGACTGTCGTTAATCCTTGCAAGGTCAGTCCAGATTATCAAAAGGTATTCATTAAGACTGGACTATAATATAACCAACACTGCGGGAGGTATGATGAAACTAAATAATGACACTGGAATATAATAATAATCACTGACAAACAACATTTTTATTT